>JARYHS010011408.1:42585463-42683741 GCA_031002005.1 Vandiemenella viatica
TTTTAAGGAATATTTGATCGGCTAATGACTTTAAAATAACTCTCTTTAGAAATAAAAATAATCATAAATATATCTGGACGTAAAAAAATATAATCCACTACTGAATACATTTTAAGTAGAGAATTGATTGTATATAATAATGCTCTCGGGTGACTAGCCGAGTTATAGGAGTGTTATAATAATCACACAATATTTCGGCGCTCTGAATCGTCGGCGCCATCTTCCGGTGAAGTGACTATTGTGTGATTATTATAACACTCCTATAACTCGGCTAGTCACCCGAGAGCATTATTTATATTCTCAACGCCGAGAAAGATTTCGTAATTATATAGAATTGATTGTATTTTGCTGATGGTGTACACTTAATGCAAGAAAACGAAGACGAGTTTCAGTGATATTTTCATCTATTAAATCGCATTTGTTAAGAGTACAAATGGCCTATAATACGCTTCATTTTACAATCTGGTTTTGAAAACATAACGAAAGAGTTCTTTCGGTATACCCACAAGAGGCAGAATCAGAGCGATAGTTGTTCTGAGCTACACTTTGATCGATTTCTGGGAAACAATTCCAATTTATGAAGTAATAGAAGTAATACGCCCCGAAACTAGTGCGGAAAGAGTATGGCTTTTTGTAGGTTAAGAAAGAGAAAAAATATCTATGCAAATACCAGTCCCATTTAACAGAGAAGAAGAGATAATTGAAATGGCGACGAAAGAAAGACAGATGGAGAGGCTAGTAATAGTGAGGTCATCAGAGAGGGAAGATTAAGGTGGTACGGTGATGTGTTACGAAGAGGTGAGGAAGAGAAAATCAAGAAAGCGTGGGGATGCCCGTGGGAGGAAAGAGATCCAAAGTGAGACCAAGGTGGAAGGAACTAGTTAAGAAGGACCTCTTGAACAAAGGCCTGAAAGAAGAGGCCGATGTAGACCGGAAAATATGGAAGAAACTCATAAAAACAGCCGACCTCTAATGATGGGAAAAGTGGTAAAAATGATGTAGAAGAACAGGAATATTCAACAAAGTACTTCAGTTAGGTTCCATAAGACGCTGTGTAGCGTATGATATTAACCATTGATTAGAGTTCAGAACATTACGATTTAACTAAAATTTGTGGAATAAACCACAGAACATTGCGCTATGAAACAAGAAAAGATAGGTCATTAAACTTTTATGCTACTCTCGTTAAAGTTTATGGCAGCGAAACCTGAGTACGAAATAAAAAGACCGGTCAAGAGTACAGACAACAGAAACGAATTCCTGAGAAGGAATAAAACTTTAACGATATTGGACAGAGTCAGAAATGAGACCTTCAGCTTAACAAGATAGGAGGAACAGAACGTGGAAAAAGCTATGCGGAAAGAATAAGAATACCATACGTTGTTTCGTTACACTCAACAGTGCTCAGGGATATTTGCAAACAGGGGAAAGGAGGTCCATTTCACGAAAAGAATTACATATTAAAATTTATATAATTTCTGATATTGTTATAATTTTAATAGCAAATATTTATAGGTTCGGCCAGAAATATACCTACATGTGCTTTTTTTGTGGCTAAAAGTTTTTTTTTCCCTACAGTACACTTGAAGGACGCTGAAAATTAGGTGGACAGATGAAGTACGAAATGAAGGAGTTTTGGAAATGATTGGTGAGAAAAGAAATTTGTGGAAGATGCTTATAGAAAGAACAGACACGTAGGGTGTAAGGGATATGTTGAGTTGAAGAGGTTAGCGCAAGATAGGAATGGATGGAGGGTTGTATCAAACCAGTCGAAAGACTGATGACAGCGAAAAAAAAGTAATATTTTCTGTTTTTTGCAGAAATTCTAGTAATAAATATTCTTTCTGTACTGTTTCTTATGGGAACTAGAAGATCACAGTAATTGAAGATGCTGGGTTTCAAACAAGTACTAAATGTACAAAAAGTAAATTGCTGGAGTTATTTATTTCTGACGGATATGTAAGAAAACACAAACAATCCAAAATTTAAGTTACATTTCTTTTATCACAAAAACTAAGTATACGCAACGAAGAAACGTTTTCCCATCTCCTTTTACTCAAATGATAGACCTAGGTAGTTTTTTTTTTGGCATTGTTTTTTCTGCTGTATGTGCGTTTATCAGTGCTTATATCGATCACAGAGCGCACACAAAAACCAACAAACAACACAGTACCGTTGTCTCTCGTGCAGTCAGCACCTGCCTGCAGTCTTCCTGGGCTAAGGCAACGTATAGCCTAAAATGTAATACTCAGTGTCGTACGATCAATTATAAGTAGTAGGGCTTATTGGACTACCGAAGTATGTCACTGTTCCGTTCTACGATTACGTGACTAATATCTGTCACGCCTGAGACCATCAGTTCTAAATCCTGTTAATAGTAATACATCTCAACACCTCTAAGTTGTGATGTTTCCGACCATTCTCTAATAAAAGCTTGCTAATTACATTAAATAAGAAATCAGAAGTAAATCATACCAACTCATTCTCACAGAAACATCATTTCTCAACTGCTTAAACGTAATTGTGTCTGGCGGTACGTTCACAGCATACATCTACATATGTACTCTGAAATTCACAAAATTGTGGGTGGCAGAGGGTGCTCAGCATCAAAGCTAATCTCTTTGCTGTGCATTCCAATCCCTAATGGTACGAGGGAAAAAAGAATTCATATAAGAATCAGTCCGGCACCTTATTTCTCTAATTTTATCTTTCCTGTCCTTCCGACTAGACAGGTGTGACCCTTGAGATGATATCCGCTGATTTTAGAGCTGCTCTGACACCTTCAGGTGTTTCGGTTGTGGTCATAAAGAGGGCGGTAGGACAGCATCGGCATTCGTCAAGTGTTGGCCGACTTCCTGTGCTACTTGCCTACTCAACTTACTTCCGACCTCGCGGCCAGTCCACAGCTGTCCCAATAATAACCAACATTGTTCCTTTCTCGGGTTAAAAATCTGCGTTAACTGTTTACAAACGTGCGTCTTATGTTAGAAATATCGCAAGCTGCGTTTGCTTTTCTAAATTTTGTAACATATGGCAAGTAGTTACTCGTCACAGTTGGTTGCGGCACCGTGATGGTGTCTGGCGTCGAAACGGGATTAGCTGGTTCGAGTTCTAGTGGTGGAAGAAATTTTCATCGTCAGGACAAGGCCGGCAGGGTAGTAGGGGTGGTGATGCACGATTCATAATCACCACATTGTGCAAACATCTCCGCATTGCGTATGGAGGGAGGGCATACGACACTGTTGATGGCGATTCGTCCGTATGATGGGGATGTTAAGCCTGGCAGGCAGTTTTGGTGTATTTCGGAAGAGTAGGCATGAATGGGTAGGCACCGGGTTTCACCCTCTCCCTTCTTTATCTCTCACACACTATCATAGTTATCCGCACTTACAATAACACTGACATACTGGAGAAGGCCCACTGAATTTCTCAGACATTCCCATGTAGGGTTAAAACTCCCCCATGGTAACCACCTAATTTCACCTTATCTTTTTAGTTCCTCCAAGAATAGTAGAGCTAAAAAAAGGTCTACAAACTACCTTAATCCGAACGTGAAAGGGTCTAACTGTCCTTGAAAACAGGAGAGCTTAAAAAAAAGTCTCAAAAAATTACTGTGTCGTCAGCAGGGAGAGATTCCTCAAGATCTCACCTCACAATAGGGCGGAGGACACAACAATATGGGGGGAGGGGGAGAGTCCAGATCTCCGAAAAATTGTAGGAAGAAGATTGGGAGTAGCTATACGCATAAGAAAACTTGAGCGCAATAAACATTAAAGTTTCTAACCTGTTCTTTTCTTATGGTTTACGCCTCATCGACATCAACGCCGTTGGAGACGGAAAAGGTCAAGGGGCAAAGAACGGAAATAAGCCATGGTCGCTCTGAAGGAACCATCCCCGCATTCGCAGGGAGTAATCTGTGGAAACCGTGGAATACCAAAATCTGAAGAGGTCTGGTGGCTCGGTTGGTTAAGCCGCGTACCTTTTTACCAAAATCTGAAAGGCCAAACGGGGATTTGAAACCGCATCCTCTCGAATGCCAGGCCCCAGTTACTGCTCTAATTCTAAACACTGTTTACCATTTTTTTTTTTTCTCTCGAACAATGAAAGTTGAGAGGAGCGCTGGTACCATCTTGTAGTGGAATATCACAGAATCGGGACACAAAGGAAGAATCGCAAAACATATGTCGGAAAGTATTTGGTTACAATCTTACCTTTCCTATAGACTGATTGAAAATATTTTAGTGTTGGATCAAGACACGGAGAAGAGAACGAACGGCTGAAGATTTCTGATCGCCGTGTGCATTATGTGGAACGGCGTCTTTTTTCAATATCATTAATTCTTTTTTAAGTTACTTACTTCAAGGTTGTAACAATGTAAGAAGAAAGTAGGCTGGTCATAACATGGAGTGGAAAAAATCATCTTTCTAGACTACAGAAATTTTTTTTAAATTAAGGTGCATTACTGGCGATCGACAAATACAAGAATCGAATCCTGCTTTTGGCCGCAATTTTTACGGCTCTTAAAACTGACCTTTACCTCTGGAGAAAAGCTTTGTTGCGCTAGAACGCTTCCTTTACACGGTAGGATTTCCGAGTTTAGGCTACACAAAGGCGGACAGGCTATATCAGGAGCTATGAATATCTGTACCTAGGTCACTAAGAACTCACGAAATTTTTATTATTTACTGTCAAATTTGCAAAATTATTGTTTAGAGGTGAAGGCAACTGCCGAAGATACACGATAAGTGACGACAAAGAAATTAAATGCCTCTCTTTAATATATTCTTCCGATTGGTTACCGGGGGGAATCGAATAGGCGGAGTGAAATTTAAATGTTGTGATATCATTTTCTACCACGCTGTTTATATTTGGGTCGCAGAATATCGATTTAGTGTCAACGTAAACAGAAAATGTTGTGTTGATGATCTCACTGCCTGGAGACAGAGTTCCGATTTTGTTCATTCCGCCTCTGTCGTGATTTGGATCTACCGTTTAACATGGATCCGAACTACGGATCATTCTGCCGTGTCTCATATGATCAAGCGCTGCTCGTAAAAAGTCTTGCTCCACCGGTATTAGAATCCGAGACCGTGGATTTTTAAAATGAACACCTCCAACACTGAGCTGCCACAACGCTCTGGTGTGTGGGGGCTTTATTGTACAAGGATATTGCGTAAAGTTGTGAGTTCAGGGTGCTTGCCTTGGTTATGTTCCTGAGTGGTAACGACCGTGACGTATTGTGACGTCAGCGCTCCCCTCGCTGTCAGAAGTTTGTTCTCAGCCCCTCGTCACCAAAGACGACACTTAACCAAGCGTATCGTCGCCTGCAGTCGATTGAGAACAGAGTTCTCCATTACAATTCAGCTTGCTCGGTCAATTAATCCGACCTAATTGTTTCTTCAGTGGCCACATCGTGGTGGGCGTCCTATAATGAATGAATGGTGTCTGTTCTGATTATCTCGCAGCTGGCTCCATGTAATAGTTTCGGCTGTGGAACCTCTCGCCAGGAATTACTTAATATTCATTGGCAATTCCTAGAAGAACGCCTTAATTGTTTGTAACCAGTTAATATACAGCTACAATGCCTCCTTAATTTAATTTCTCTAGTGGCAAGCCGTTATTTACTTTTGACGTTAGTAAGACCCTTTAGAATGATTATTGATGAATGGCTTCTTTATCCTGCAATTAGCATATAAATAGCAGTGCCTGTTTCGCTTATTTACTGTTTAGATTGGTAACATCTCTGATTTCCTTCTTAAGTGAACTCTTTCACCACAAAACTTCTGTAACATTAGGCGAATATCTTCATATCAATTGACTGTATAATTTTTAATTAAGAAGGAGAAAATCTTTCCTTAGCCAGAGGTACAGTCTTGAAACTGTGTATCGGTTTGCTTTTATCACCTTGAACAAAACTGATCTTTTAAACTGACACCGTCAAAATTCGTTTGCACCTAGCATGTAGAGAACAGTTTTCATTTCCTGGTGCTGAATTTTCCGATTAGTGTTTTCCAGTTCATTGCAAATTACAGTTTACTTCACTGTACAAGTTTATTTTCTATCATGAAATATGACGCACGAATCCGACTGTTTTTGTACAAGTCATTATTTCACATTGACTTCTCGATGTTTTATGTCTTCTTAAAGGCTGTACCAAACCCATTTTTGTACCTTGAGATTATCGATACAGGGATTTCTCAGTAAGGATTGATTTGTCCCTCTTTAGACTTAACGATTCTTTGACGAAGAGTCATTACAGTTACAACAGTTACAACTTATTGTGAACACCTAGGAAATCGTTCGTGGTTATATTCTGACAGTTAAGAATGCATTCATATCCTCTGATTATAAATAAATTGTAGCTAGCCATGTATTCCTGAATTCTAGGCTTGAACGTCACTGTTTGACATCTTCAATGGCTGTGAAATTAGTTCTGGTTTTGAAATCCATAATACCGATTTGGAATTTCAAAACTGGAGTAGTAATTATTGTTATAGGCCCACATATTAAACACATAAAACAGTTGCTTTAACATTATTCTACCAGTAAAACAGTTTCCCTGCTATTTAGATTAGTAATTGATGATTAATTTTCACTCTTGTTTTTCACAATAGAGCACAATACCAGACGCCAATAGCGTTGCCGAAATTTCTTTTGGTCGTAATACATTTGGAATTTAATTCTTCTAGCGCAAGAGAGAAATATATTAAACTTTCGGTTACAACTCCAGTTAGCAGAGATACTTTCTAACTAAAGAGTTTCTTTCTTGTTTTAGTGCTTCAGCTGGGCTTGTTACGAGATTATTCAGTGTACAGAGAAAGTAAAATCTTAGTTGTAGCCTACTTATATCTACTCGTATTAGTTATCCACATCCAGTTTACATTGTTGCTATTAATCATAGAAATATTCCATTTTTTGTATAACGACAATCCAGTCTACACCTACACTATGCAATCCACAAAACTGTGTACTGTATATCACGGGATACTTTAAAACACAAACTAATATCTCCTACACGTATTACAATTCGTGACACTGCGAGGGAAGAAACATTACATACAAACATCAATACGGTAACTTAATTGTTTGATTTTATTTCTCCTGTCATCGCCAATGAATTAAGTTAGAAATTATATAGTCTGAATGTCAGATAGTGCAGTTCCAATCTGTGTATCAGAATCTTCTAGTTATGGCTTTATAGCTGGTCGACGTTTATGTCTTACAGCCAGAAGAGGATTGGTGACAAAGAATGGTAAGAAACTCGGGTATGGTATTTTGTAGGAACCACTGTGGATTCAGGGAAAAAAAACCCACAGAAAACCGAAATCTGGCCGGAGCGATCGAGATTCATACACGAGTCCCCTCTGTATCAGGTCTGTGAAATGTGACCATTTGGCAAGCGCTCTCAAAACGAGTCTTCTGGTACGAAACTGTTCGTAAAAAATCTGATGCCGGAGACTTTTTGTTCTGGTCCTGAAAGAAGGAATTGGAACCTTGTAAAGTTGGACTCTCCGAGCAGACGACGACTTGTGTCAAGATGGTCCATTTCCGCAACGAATACTGGCGAAAAATTATGGTGGCTTATCTTGGCATCGTCCGCTGTTTTCCTCTCCGAAAGCGAAAGGAACTCATCAATCTCCCATTGCGATTTCTCAGCACTCTGGCGACGGAAGATGCCGCAGCAGATAGCCAGCGGGCATTGTTATGTTAAATCCGCCCGTTCTCTGTCCTTGCGGAGCTCGCTATTCATTTGTTTCGGTATCTGGAAATAGCGCGGGTTGACTGGATACGATCCAAGCGCCACGAGCTGACTAAAAGCGGGACAGTGGCGACGCCAAGCGGCTGTCAGCATCACTTACAGCGTGTGCTGTATTTTGCAGAAAACTTCTGAAAGATGTCAAAAAATACGGAAATATAAATATTTGGAACTTTTTAAAAATGTTATTCTTTATTACCTGTTTATGTACCGAGGCATTTCACTTGTAATGTTTTTAATCTTATGAGGCGCATGTGAACCAATAATAGTGCTAATCATAAGATGTTGAAACCAACTTGAAATCGAATTAAGATGTTTTCGGATTACTCATTGATCATTTCGTATTACGATGAATTCGAGAGTAATCCGATAACAATGTTACATGATGAGGGAAATTAGATATTAAAAAATACAAGAAATAATTATTGAGTTACCCAGTTGCAATGAACTAAACGAGAAAACGTAACTCGATTTCCAAGCTCCATACTATATCCATGAGGTTTTTTTTTAAAAAAAAAAAAAAAAAATTTATTGGTGTCGAGCCCAACAAAATAAAAATATTTATATACACACACTAAATGCAAAGCTCAGTATTGGAAAAAGCGGTTGTTACCACTTATCTTAAGGTTATTAGTATGTTAAAAAATGTCATTTTACTAGAAAAATGTATGTTTTCTTGCTGGATTATCCTGGGCCAATTCTATCCTACTTTATTCATTTTCCAGTTTGTATCAGATGGATCATTGGTTGTTCTTGTTTCAAGGGCACATATAAGAATCTTCTTCGGAAGTCATGAGGTTTAAGCATGATATGGGTTTTACAAAATCCAGTTGTTTCCATGTATATTGTCAGGTTTCCCCTTGTTTTACCTGATTGAATCCTGAATATCTAAGTCTTCACTTTTGTATTTGTAGTTGTTATCTCATCAGCTTATAAACTTACACATTGAAAGAAAACACTCTTATTGTTAAATAAGAAACAACATTTCAATTTCTTTACACTCAATCAAAGGAAAAGCACGTTCTTTTTAATTTATTGTTCCTCATCAAAAATCTCTTCTATAACACTGTTAGAACAAACAGATCAACACAATCTTCAATAGATAAACACATATCCTTATCTTTTCTTCACAAGATTTAATCGTTGGATTCTTATAGTTTATATATTTTTTTTCTTGTTCCATGTCTCTTGCAGTAACAAGGAAAAATCTCACCAAATCAAATCTGAACCATTCCATTTTTCAAGCTCTGTCCTATCTCGCCAGAGATCATATTTACATTCCTTGCTCTAAAAAAAAGATCGCTACCGAAGGTCATTAATTAAAATAAAATAAAGGTCCACTACACACAGAGTTTCTTTCATATTTCATGTTCGTATTTTACAACATTTTCTCGTAACATTAAAAATAAACAAACTAGTTACTTTCTTTATCCTTTATATTGAATAGTCAAGTAAAAATCATAATTGCATAGATTTAGGGCCCACCCTTTAGAATAGCAACAATTTACAAAAAGCCAGCTTTGCCTGTTTCCTTTGTGATTTTCGTTTACTATCAGTAATTCCGCAACAACCCCTAGTAACAAAAACAGAGATGAGATGCACCGCAGCTAATGGAGAACTGCAGGGCGGGGTTTTGTGCCAAGGCGGTTAAGAGCTGTCCCGGCCTGTGCTCAGCTTCGTTGTGTAATTCGGATACGGATGCGGCACATAGGATTGGTGTCACAAGATCCTCAATGAGGATATGACACATTACAGTCCATTGTGCAACGGTCTGCAAGCGTCACACACTGCCCACAGCCTTACGCTATCTCTCATCTCGAAATGAAGGAAGCGTTTACTTACAGTCTTACATCGTCTAGCACTCCACTAATTCATTGATGGTCACGGATACTGACACTGGACGAAGCAAGAACGTCTCTTATTTCCGATGCGTTTCTTGAGACTTCCTCGCGATCGTCTACATAACTTAAAATAATTGTCGTGAGGAATAAAACTAATTTGTGAGGAATCTACTGTTCCTTCTTTCAATTATATAAGGGGAGAGCTGAATATAAACATCTCATGGCGTAATTGAAGTTGTAATTGAAATAGGACGGTGACTAACCAGCGCGATTTGAATTATTAAAAATTTGATTAAAGTATTATTAGTGCATGTGGTAAGCGGGATGCAAATGCATAACAAGCCGAATTTTATATGATTATAAAATATGAAACATACTTGTTAATTTGTCGTGGGCAAACTACAATTTGGGTCTTAAACTCAGATGTTTACCGGGTAGATTGATATTAACTGTTAACGACTGCTTTGTGGGCAGTTATGATCAGCTAGGGTGTGACGTAAACTCAACAAAAACGCAGAGATATCAGAGCTGGAAGTCTCGTCAGGACTGGGGTGCTGAGCTCAGGTAGCCGAGACATCTGTTGAATAGGGTCCCGCTGGGGTGAAAGGGATGTCCCTCGGCCATTGTGAATGACTTCCAGCTTACAGTTGTGCATTTGTCATGAAGAGCGTCTGGATGACACATTCATCAAACTAGATGAGACCCAGTAAGCAGTTTGACTTTAATGTGTGTATGGCTTTTTTCGTGCACACTCTCGGGGCTGGATATGAGGGAATTTCTGACATCTTGAATTACTCTGCAGCGTAGATTTGTTCGCTGTTCCGGTCTAGGTAGAGTGTTTCCTTTCCGATGATAACATGCAAGCGAATCCCACTTATTTGGTTGCGATTGACTTCGACCTCTTAGTGAATCACGAACACTGAAACTGACGAAGTGATATTTTTGGTTGTTACGCTGGACGTTATTGGAGGTAATAATAATAATTCCGTGTGATAGTAATTACCTGGGGACAGGGTTTTTATTGGCTGCGCATTCCGCCCCTATCGTAGCCGCCTTAACCTAACCCGACAATCCTGCCGGGTACAGGGGACCTACAGTTTAACGTGGAATCCGAACTACGGAAGGTTTCTGGCGTACTTCACATTTCACAGCAGGCTGTGTCAGAGGTGAAGGTCGGGTTAAGCGCCTTTGAAATTCCCCACCAAGACAGGGATTCGAACCGCGAACCTTTCGATCTCCAGTCAGACGCCTTAACCACTGAACCACCAGACCGCTGTTATTGGAGGTGTCGAACGTGTTTCTGGTTGGGAAACTTGTGGGACCATCGTCACCAGTAAATCTTCGAATGTCGAGATCACAGTGTTTGGATAATGCTGGACTGTTTCTTCGAAGCAATTATCTTGCCAAACATAGCCCACTGGTGGGCATCTGTCAAGAATTATCCATTTTCTACGGTCTCAAATGTCTGAATGGCGAGCGTGACAAATATTCGATGGAATATGAGCTTGTGGTTGTCCGTCTAAGTACCTGTGATGTCAAAATTGTAATTCGAGACTGATTCATCATTCTGGAATGGCGTTACACGCGAACAGTGTTGCTATCCTTTCAAGGTAGACACTTCAAGAATTCTGTGAGTCCTTAGTCTCTGACATATATAAACAGATCAGTTTATTATACGACCTGGTCAGTGTCCTCTCTTCCCAAAAAATGTTACACTATGTATTTAAATGGTATTCGTGGTCTAGATCATCAGTAAGGTTCTGACGGTCTCTGGTGTTCGAATACCTATTCCATATTTTCCTCGGACTCCGCTACGCTACATGTCAACGTTCTGGATTAAAGCTCTCAAAACAATACAGAATGGCACTTCTTGCTTCTTGACTTTAACGTCATGAGTAACTAGAGCTGCAAATACATACATGTTAATAATTATTTGTTTAGTTATATTAGTTCGACGTAGATATTTTCATTATATTCTGTGTCCGTAGATGTGGCCACTTTAGCAAGCAAGAATTTAGGTTATCTATTTTTTTTTTTTTTTTGTAATGGTTGAATTGTTTTCTTCTTTTAAATTAAAATCTGAAACCAACCAAAAATAAAACTGTATGTTTCATTTGAACATACTTGTTGTTTATGAAGAGGTTTTTGAAGTGGAACTTGGTGGAGCCAAAATAAGGGCAAATGAAAATAAATGAATTACCAAAACACCGCGTTTAATCCGTTAATTTTGGCGCGCTTAAAAGTCGTGTATATTCGATATCTAGATGTTTTCTTTATATTATCTGTCCGTGATTATGCATAGTTATAAAAATCCAAAAGATATGTGGAACATTACAACATGATGATCATGAGCGTTATTTAATAACAATTGTATTTAGTTAAGCAACTGCGCAGAAGTGAAATGCCAGAACATTGCTTTCAAACAGTTATTTTTGGCGGGCTTAGAAGATAGTGAACTAAATAAAATTATCCTATATTCAAGGATATGTTTGTAGTAAGAAATATGCTCTTCAACCAGCACACTGTTTGTTTAATTCCTTACTGTTAGATAGTACATTATTTTGGTACTCCTCTCTGGGTTACTGAAATGTACGCGACGCCTTGTGTGGCAGGACCTGCTGCCGTCTCAGACAAAAAGGAACTCCGGTAATTGAGACCTTCTGTAAATAATCCTCTAACGAGCCCTGCCGCGTGTAATCCCATCCCTGTTAAGGTTCCCTCACAGTCAACACATGTTCGTGGGTGTGAGGTCCTAGCGTATTATGTTAGAACACGACTGATGGCGTCAGTTTGAGTACGAAGTATTAGCTCAGACGATTTATTTCGAGTTTCAGGCGCACGGCTTTGAGACGTTAGTAAGCAAGGACCCTGAATTCACATGTTTCTGCAGTAACCTTGTGCAATGCGGGACTGCTTGGAGCACTGTTGCAGTTATAAACCAATCAGAAATTATGCTGCAACAGATGGTGGCTCTTTTGACAGACATAAACCAGCTGTGCATCTCAATAAAGCACTATAAGGCTTTTACTTTACACTATGTCTCTAACGTGCTGCATTTTTGCATTAGTATTACCAATGCTGTGGGATAGAAACTGTATCCTTCAGTTCAGAATGCACCACACCAACAGAGGAAAGTAGCAGTAATAACGTTCATACAGTATAAAACGATCTTTTCGCAAAGAAGTGGCTTAATTAGAACTGTAAGTATTGTCTCGGGCTGCTTAATTCGGACGGTGAATCGCTGTTTCATTCTCTTACTGCCATCACGATTTAATAAATGATTCTCCGAAGCTGTTTGTCTGGTTCTCTTAACTTTGAAGTCTCTTCTGAAATTGGAGCTTTCCTCTTTATGTTACTTACCAAGCACTGATCTAACATCCTTAAACAGATGAGGAATTAAAATCAAGCCATATACACAGTCAGAGGCACAATACTACGGAGTTTGGCGCCGTTGTTGTAACAGAAATGTAAATCGCTCGATTTCCTCGCTAAATTACTTGCCATGGATGAAAATTGTACAGATATTGTTTATCTTACAAAACAGGTTGTCTGTAAATTGCCTTGCTTCTAACCACTTCATCTTGCTGAGCATACTGTGGCCATAAAAGGAACTTCTCAGCAGCGAAGTTCTCCGAGGTCAGTGGGTGGAGGAGACTTCGCTAAGCAGAGCAAGGTGCTAGTGACGTCATAGCTGTGGAACAAATCAAAACGCTCAGTTATTGTGCTATGTTGAGATTAACCTGGATTTTCAGCCTATCAATTTCATCGTCATCAGATCTGGGAGCTGAAACTCAGTTTAGTTCATTATTACGTTCGGTGAAGTTGTATTCTGCTTTAGGCATTTATCATAAAGCCCACTGTTATGATACCTTTCATAGAAACAATATTCTCTTCGGTAGTTTTTTTATGTTGTAATTGCTGGATTTCTCTTCTGATATTTTTACTATCAAACAATCTTTTCTAAAAGGCCTTTTATTGCTACTGAGTAGTGAATGAAACGGGTCTTAAAACTTTGTAGCACACTTAAATGTTCAAACCAAATCATGATTTTCACTGACAATAAATTTAGTTTACTTGAGGATTCGTATCTGTCATCACTCTAATAGATTACAAATTTCTGATCCATATTCAACATCAGTTTGCACAATAATTAACGCTAAGAAAATAGGTATTCTGTCTTGTATTATAAACAAATGCTTCCTTGAATAATAGCGGAAAGCAGATTGTTGATGAGTGCAGCGAATTCACCGTTTTGTAGTTGATAGTGGTCATCTCAGTAGAACTTAATAGAACTCACCCAGTGTGGCCACTCAGAACATTGCCACTGTTTATCAACAATAGCACCCCTGCTTTTTGTATTACGCCTCGTAGAGTATCATGTAAATTTACACATAATCACAAATTGATTGTGTTCTGAGAAATGCGACACTCAAGTTGTTTGTTATCCAGAACTTCTGCGAAATTTACTTATATATTTCTACAAATATGTTCCCTAAAACGATATATGACTCAATAACAGGTTCAATTTATGTACGTTGATCACAAGCATAAGAAATTTCCCCAGAGAACATTATTATTGTCTTATATGTGTGAGAACATGATTATATATTCAGACATGATGCTTCACGATGATGTAATCGTTGGCAGGGAGTTGCAGTATGCCTGGCCGTTGGTTTCTTCTAGAAAAAACGACTTGCCTCACATCAGACCATCTCTATCGGCTGGCTGTGTGTTCTCAGATATTTTGTTTACTGCTGCTGCTCGAGAGTAATTAACGCTTGGGTCCTGCGTTTGGGAGGACGCGTGTTCGATTCCCAGTCTCAGCATATAGAGTTCGGTTTCCCATAGTTTCTCGAAATCACGTTAGGTGGATGATTCCTTTTGAAGGTCATGACCAAATGCCTTTTCGTTCCCGGCCTCCCATCATCCTCTCTCTACGTCGACGAGAAGTTCTTCCAATATGAACCGGATCCAGTTGTTTCTAAACTAAAAGGGGATCGAGAGCATTTCATTTTTCTGTGAATCGTGAAAACTGTATTTTATTATTTTATTAGCATTTGGTCTATAACACCATACAGCCAGCTTACATCTGTATATATGTCCCATATTCGATTTTAAAATTATCGTTTTGCTGGAGAAATATTGCCATATTTGTCAGCAATGCCTGTTTCAGTTTCGTCAGCAGTCGTAAGAATTTCTTTCCTTGTGTCGTGTATTACTTGCATGCGAAGAAAATACGATATGGATCTCTGTTAATAACAGTTAAAAGATCCATCGCCGAATTTTATGCGTCTTATAGAGCCCACCATTAGACTCGATACTTTGATGGATGTGAACCAAGACTCGGTAGGTATTGCCTGTTGGATTCGACTGTATTTTCCTTTAACATAATTTTAGGCAACTGGTATTTTCTTGCCTTTGTTTCTGCAGGGCAAGTGTTTGTGTCAAATGTGTTTTTCTGGGGAAGAAATTTTATATTGTCATATATTCGTCAAAATGACTATAGGAAACTTTCTTCTATGAGTGCTAACCGAGCATGGTGGTGTAACGGTTAGCGTTCTGGCCTCGCATTCGGGAGGACGCCGGTTCGAATCGCCGTCCGGGCATCCTGATTTGGGTTTTACATGGTTTCCCAAATCACTCCAGGCAAATGCCGGGATGCTTCCTTTAAAAGGTCATGGCCGAATTCCTTCCCATTCCTTTCCCCCCATCCTTTCCCGTCTCTAAGGACCTCGCTGGTAAAAGACGTTAAGCAGTTAAAAAAAAAAAAAGTGCTATACTCATATTCGAGTGTAGGCAGTTACCACTGCGGTGTTTCCTCTCACATTGGAAACCGCATAGATGAAACTGGTTTCCCGTTGCCAGCCCCCATATGACAGTGTTTGTAAGTGTTTATGACTGTGATGGCGCGTGTGGTCAGTACAGAGTGCTGTTTGTGTTTGTGATGAGTGAAGGGAAGACTCCCTCGGATCGCCAAGCTTAACGTACCCCTCCGACGGACGAATCGCCATCAAGAGTGTCGTATGCCCTCATTTCATACGCTCTGCGGAGAGGTTTGGGATTTATCCTAGGACTTTCCAGCACAATCTGATGGTTAGGAATTGTGCGCTACAACCTCTTGATGATGAAAATTTCCTCCACGACCAGGTATCGAATCAGCTGACCCCTTGTTGACGCAGTCACGTTGTCGCAACCAAAAGAGTCTACCGTAATCAGTATATCGGGTACCTCGGTGGAGGCATTTGAACTCGCGCCGCCTCGAGTCCACTGGAGAAGGAGTATGAGCGCTACATCATACTGCTGGTTTAGAAGAAACGGGGAGCGGTCGGTTGAGTGATGGAAGCCGAGCTGTGAAGACTTGCTGGAGGGGGCGTGGTGAAGATGATATCGGGACGCGCACCCGTCCATTGACTATGCATGCGGCGCGCTGAGCCACAATGGCAGGCCCCCTACAAATTGGGACCTCCCCTACGCCGCACGTGGACCGCCAATTATAATACCTGTAGGCAGCCTGATTTACAAGGCGCGGCTCCTCGGTGGGTGTTTACCTTCCGTCCGGACGCGCGCTTTAACGAGCGTCACTTAGTGCAAGACAAATGGATGCGGGATGCAGCGGGAGTTAAACTCGATCGGCGGCAGCGGCTGTTGGGATTAACAGAGATCCCTCGCAGGGGGACGTAATTGCTACGTCAGATCCTTTGTGGCGCTGCGCAAAGGAAATATATCCTATTCCGGGGAATGACAGTAACAGCATTAACCAACAGACTATCATGTGGAAGAATGGATACGAATGATCGCGAGTATAATGTAGCAGGTCGTTTTTGGGAGATCTACGACGCGTATGTACAAGAATAAATTCTCTTTGCTTTACTGATGTTTGACATGATACGAGTACCATATGCAGGTAATCGAATCACGTTTGCTCATCGTTAGTTATAAGAAACGTGAAAACCGGCCGAACATAAAATACAGTTTATTTGTTTAATCTTAGCTCACCTGTGGCGGATCTACGAATTTTCCGAGCTGGAACTAAAACTTGAGATTGCCGCCCCCCTTCAAACGTAAATTTGCCGCTCGGGACTGTAGAGCTAAAAAAATAAAATTAAAAAAATGCTGCCACACGAATTTGCTATTTACCGCTCCTTCAAACATGATTTTGCCGCCTCTCTGAAATTGCCACCCGGGGCAAGCATCCCGGTTTGACCCTCTCCCCTTTCCCTAGATCCACCACGGTAGCTCTCAAGCAGACCACACAGGAAATTTAGTGATTCGGTGAGTGTAAGGATGCCTCGCCGGAAAAAACCTTGTGCAAGTAATACCACGATTGATAGCGATGGTTTTAGCCGAGTAGAAAGGGTCACATATTGCTGGTAAGGTATGTCATACATAGTTACTGTTAACCTGTTGTTGACGGTCTGGGAAGAGTGTTGACAGGTACTCAAAACTTTGTAACAGGAGATCCCTGTGGTAGGGTTGATGCCGTCCTACTAGTTCTTCCGATAGTTTCTTGAAAGCGTGAAATACGAATTAGGCAGATATTCTACATTAACATTGTGAAGAGGTTCAAAATGAAGTTTATCACTCTCAGTTCGCGTTGAACAGATGGTGAAGTTGAGTAATGTTCACGAAAAGTGACGAAATGCTGTACTGGCTGTTTCGTTGACACACGATACTCCTGAGCAGGGTCTGACGAAGAAGCCGCCTCTGGTTCCTCGTACTTGTTGGTGTTGCGCAGTTAATCTGATGACCACATCTCGTAGTTAGTTGTGCTCCAGTTCCTGTTAACTACAGCCTCTGCAGAGTAAAATTCTGTCCGTGTGGCGTCTTCATTCACTGCTTTGCTGGTAAACCCGGAGCCACTGGTGATTGTTACAGCCAGGGTTGCCAACCGTACTTTACAATATTGTATCATACTTTATTTTTTGTCTAACCACAAATAATGGGGAAATACTTTATTTCTGGTGGAGTATACAATTCGTGGAACGGAATGCTCATGTACGTAATTAATTTCTGAACGATCTATTAGTGACGAAACGATATGCACACTCTTAAAATGGATTTAAAATTGTTTTTATTTACCATTTGGTATGTAGGCCATACAGTCAAAGCACTTTACACTTAGTGTTTCGATTGTTAAAACCAGTCACATTTTAAATTCAGTTCATAGCATTTGTGCAGTAGAATTATATCACAGAAATGAAAATTCTGTCTACGATTTTTTAGCTCTACCAAGTGTTTTGATTATGAGGTTTGCTGGCAGGGGCGCCTGAGCTTGGGGGCCCCAGTGCACGTCACTGGCTGTAAGACACAAAAACGATTTCTGTGGCGTCGCCATTTGGGGGCGTCCATTAATTACGTGAGATGTTTTCCTGGCATTCCGGGACCCCCCCCCCCCTCCTCTCTGGTGAGACTTCGTGAGATCTAGTCGGACCCCCTCCGCTCTAAAATCACATGAAATTTTCACGGAGGCACCCCCTCCCTCCCACAAATCGACCTCGTAACTTTTTGAGACTTTTTTTTTAGGTTTCATGCTTCCAGTGGCGGTTATACCCCCATTTTTGGACGAAATATTCCCCCACCCCACCCCTAAATTCGACATTAGCGTCATTTGTAGACTTTTTTTTTTAGCTCTACAATCCTACAAGAATTTCAAAACCCAAAACCTCACGTGAGATTTCCGTTGAAATCCCCCTCCCCCCATTTCACCTCACGTAATTAATGGGCGGCTCCTTTCCACGTAAACAGACAACAGCGCCTTTGGCGGCAGCGATTGACACTAACAGGCGGCGGTTACAAACTTTGAAGCGTCCTCCATGTAGTGATGTATGGCACGTATCTCTTATAGTTTAAGAGAAATAAAGATGCAAAATCTGCTCTTAATTTTTTAATAGACTTGTCTTAGAGATCTACTGCTTACGGCTTTATACGTTGCCTATTATATTTCCTTATCATTCCCCGAGATGTGTTTGGACTGTCGGCGACTCGTTTGATTGGCGCTACTGATGTGCGTGCGCGCTATTGTTCCGTCTGATTGGCCGGGTGACTCAGGACTACTGACTGACTCATGACTAGGGCCCGGATTTTTCAAAAAAGCATATGCGCATATGCAAATGCATATTTTGAGGGTTAGTGCATATTTTATGGATATGTGCATATTTTAGCTTTTATTTCATCTCATAACTGAATATCCGATACTTCTGAAGAAACTGTAAAGCCTAATGTACCTGTATGTTGGACATCCTTGGCAACCGCAACAAGTAAGTTAAATTCTTGGAGTAAACAGGATTTTTTTGTACTGGCATTCACATGTAGAGAATTTTCTACCTTATCCAAACTCACACAGTGACATGTTTGGAGGTGCTGCAAATGGAAAATTTGTGTGGCGGCGACCTTCTCTACTGCCCTGAGCGGTAACATTCACGGGAAGGGCGGGTGGGGTCGGCAAAATCAAAGAATAGCTCTATTCTCCCTCAGGCGGCAAATTCTTGTTTGAGGAGACGACAGTCACAAGTATTTACCCCCACTTGGAATATTCGTTATCTACCAGTGTGTTTATTCGTGCGACAACTACCGGGAAGGCCAGCGGTTTTCTTTAATCTTTTCGGGAATATTCCCCTAATTGCGGTACGAGCCAGTTTTCCTGAGAACAGATTCCTGGCTTCCAGACCTGAGGGATTCGTACTTTTAAAGGGACGTGTACATTCCTTTCCAAAAACAGTAGCCTCTCAAAGTTTGTGTTGACAGGAGTGTTCGTGTGCTAAGATTAAGTTTCTTTAATCTGACTCCAAAAATGCCTAAAGAAAAATGCACAAGATCAGTTTTAATTAAGCAGTGGATTTCAGGCAACAGTGACTATTCTAGTGACGGTGAAGTTGTGTACTGTCAAGTATGTGAGAAGAATATAAAATGTGAGAAAAAATTTCAACTTGAACAGCATTCTAAAACAGCTGTACATCTCAGGTCAAAAGAAAAGAATAGGAACACGCAACAGCTACTTTTAACTCAGGTATCACGGTCTGTTAATACATTCTCTGCTGACCTGTGTAAGGCTTTTGTATGCAGCAATATCCCGCTGCATAAATTGAATAATCCAGATCTACGAGCATTTCTTCAAAAGTATTGTGTTAATCAAAGGATACCGGATGAATCCACCCTCAGGAAAAATTATTTGCTCTCTCTACACGATTCTGTCCTGGATTCAATTCGGTCTGACATAGGAGGGAACTGTGTCTGGATATCGGTAGATGAAACAACCGATTCATGTGGCCGATACGTAGCGAACTTTATAGTGGGCAAACTATGTCAAGAAGAACCCGGAAAACCACATTTACTTTCAACCAAAGTGTTAGAGAAAACCAACCACAGTACAATTGCAAGATTTATAAACGATTCCCTGCGACTTCTGTGGCCTACTGAATCGGAGAGTGATTGTTACAAGGTGCGTGTTTTAATCACAGACGCAGCTTCATATATGTTAAAAGCTGGTCAGTCGCTTCGAGTGTTTTTCCCCAATCTGATCCATGTTACATGTTTGGCGCATGGATTACATCGCATTGCAGAAGAGATACGTTCTCTATTTCCTTCAGTTAACAAAGTAATTTCAAGTGGAAAAAAAGTGTTCCTAAAAGCACCAGCGCGTGTACAGTTTTATAAGGATCGTCTGCCTGAGGTTCCTCTTCCACCGGAACCTGTTCTCACTAGATGGGGAACTTGGTTGTCTGCAGTGCTGTTCTACCAGGAGAACTTTCATCAAGTGAAAGATGTGGTTACAAGTATTGGTCATGACGATCGTGCTGCGTGTGTTCGTGAAGCAAAGTGCGCATTTGATTGTGATACTGTATATCGAGATATCAATTTCATCCATGTACACTATTAGTCACTTTCTAATGCTATTAAGGGTCTAGAAACTAGCGGTGCACCCCTTCACGAGTCTATTCAGTTGCTTCACAAAACAATTTCTTCTTTAAATGCCGTCCCTGGTGAAATTGGAGAAAAAGTTAAATCTAAACTCAGCAGGGTGTTAGACTCAAACCCAGGTCTGCAAAAGATTCAATCAATTAATACGTATTTAAGTGGAACCACACAATCTTTGCCAGATGAATGTTCCGAACAGTCAGCACCATCGTACAAGTATTGCCCAATAACGTCCGTTGACGTGGAACGATCATTTTCGGCTTATAAACTAATTTTGTCTGACAACAGAAAATCTTTGACCCCTGAAAACATTGAAAAACTGTTGGTAACATATTGTGATTCATCATTTTGTAAGGAATGAAACGTGTATATCAGTGAGTTGACATAAAATAAATCATTTGATAACTGTATATTCTTTAATAGTTAGTCCATGTTCGTTAATTGTTAGTGTATATTCGTTAATTGTTAGTGTAGATTCGTTAATTGTTAGTGCATATTCTTTAATTGTTAGTGCATATTTTAGGACTTTTTTGTGCATATTTGCATGCATATATTAGATGTTTTACGTGCATATATATCCGGGCCCTACTCATGACACATTTCCGCACCACAAATCGCCCGGGGTGGGCAAAACATGGTCGTTACGTCACTGAACACGATTTAAATGCACTATTTACTGTAATCTCAGATTACGTTGTGACTTAAATTTTGGAAGACTTAACAGTTGGTCGATCCCTTTTGCTAAATGAACATCAGTTATGAATGCTGTTCAGATAACTGTGCAAACAAATAAGTATGAATGATCGACAATGGACAACATATATCCGAAGGAAATGAAGTTATTCGGTGAGCTAGTGACAGAGTTTGCATTTGCTTAGCATCCAGCTCCTGTTATAGCGTATGGGCTTAATTGACAGTATTTCACGGTAATCCGTATCTCAGACCAAGCCGGATGGGTGAGCGGTGTTCCTTGGGCTTGGATTGCGGAGGATGCGGGTTCAGTTCCCCGTCTAGCCATCCTGATTTCAACGGTTTCCAGAAATCACTTCAAATGAACGCTGGGATGGTTCCTTAAATTTTTTAAAAAAAAGCCGTGACTGAATTCTTATCCATTTGTGGCCTCAGTAATCACCCACCTTTAATTACCTCTAGATGAGGCGTAAAGACGTTCCCATTAAACTTCGTATGAAGAAAAGTAAAAAAACTTCGCCGAAGCAAAAGGCCAAAAAGAATTCTGATTTCACTGAACCATCGCCTCGCTTCAACCTTGCCACAATACTTAGATGAGTTTATCACCCGTGTTCCGTGGATCACCACTGGTCCGTAAAGATGGTACAGATAGAATATTAAAAATTTAACTGGATTTACCATATCATAACAGAAAAGAATAGTAAATATTGTTTGCTTAAAATTGATACTGTACTCGAACGATATAATACCACAAGCAAGTATAAGCTATAATTCCAAACTTTCTAAAAGGCATTGCATTGTTACCATAATAGTCTATTCACAATAGACTGTCAACATGGTCTGGAGGCCCTGTAGTTAAGCCGTCTGACTGGTGATTGGAAGGTCCCCGATTCGAATCCCTGTTTCGGCTGTAATTTTCAAAGACAATTAACCCCTTTGACGCAACTTGCGGTGGCCGGCCCCGGTAGTGCGTGGTTAGCGTGCTGGCTTCACGTTGCAGGGGTCGCCGGTTCGAGTCCGGCCGAGGGCATGGGTGGTTTTAATTAAGTGTTGTGTCCGTCCTGTGTTGTCCTGTCACTTGTGATAATCAATAATAACGCGAGAAGATTCTATGAACACAGTTGAAGAACAATAGAAACACAGTTGCGGGCTGAATGGCTACAAGGCCGAATTCCCATTTTTTTTTAAATAAAAAAAAAATAAAAAAAATCCTTGCTGTGAAATGTGAAGTACGCCACAACGCTTCAGTGGTTCGGATTCCCCATTAAACTGTAGTTCTCCTATATCTGGTAGGATTACCGGGTTATGTTAAGGCTGTTACGATTGGTGCAGAATGCGCAGTCAGTAAAAACCCTGTCATCAGGTCATTATGACCCCACGAGTCTTATTATACACGTTTCCAGCCGGTATTAGAGAGAACGGTGTTTCTTTGAAGTTAATTAACTTTTTGTGAGGGTCGTATTGTATTTGACCGATATATGTGGTCCCTAAAATAGTTTTTGACATTTAACTGGTTCTTGGATCTAAAAAGGTTGAGACACGATGCCTTATCGCGTTCAAACAGCATGATGTGTACACAAGAGCAGCAGGCAGATTTTTGTGGATTTTCGACAAGTCTGGTGAACCGACGTGGAAACCGTCTGATGGGGAGACGGTCTTCCGGCCAGGATGTTTGCAGGCTCGAAATAACAGGCGACCCACATTCGACCCGCCAGAGAGTTTTACGGTAAACTCTGGCCCGGGGGCTCTAAGTTTAGAGCGGAGACGCGCCTCCCCAGTCTGCAAGGTGAACCACCGTGCGCGGAAAAAGTGGCCTTCACACTCCAGCGGCATTCCTCAGGCTGCCTGCGCCCACTCTGATGCAACTCCTTCCCCTCTACGACGCCCACTGTATTTCCCATGAGATCGGAAATATTTCTTTTGAAGATCCAACCTTCATTAACTAGAGTGAATCAGCAAATCACGTTAAACTTATAAGAAACAGCCAACTTTAGCTTCTTCTGAATGTGACTGCAATGCTAATTCAGTTTTACTACCTACCTTGATACATGTAGATACCTTTCATGCAACAACTACTATTAAGAAAATCAACATAAATTTTCTTACTCGAGTGCCTTACTAGTAGGCTAATTTCTGGATTATACGTTCATCGTACTTGTGTGCTGTTTTTTCGGTCGCAATAGTTAATTATTTTTCCCTTTTCGAATACTAGTCCGTGAAATTTTATTTAGTATCTACACATCCTGTTGCTGTCAAATGAAGTGTACGATGTATGGCCGCAGTCACTTAGTGGGCATCCATAAATTACGTAAGGTGTTTTTCCGGATTTCCGGACCCCCCCCCTCTCTGGTGATACTTCGTGAGATCTGGTCCGACCCCCCCCCCCCTTTCTGGTGAGTTCTGATCCGTGAGGACCCTCCTCCCCCCCCGCTAGAAATCGCCCTCGCAACTTTTTGAGACTTTTTTTTTAGGTCTCATCCTACCAATGCCGGTTACCCCCCTAATTTTTGACGAAAAAACCCCCTAAATTCGACTTTCCCGTCATTTGTAGACCTTTTTTTTTTTATCTCTACAGTCCAAAAAAAATTTCCGAAACCTCACGCGAGATTTCCGTTGACCTCCCTTCCCCTTGGTGAGATTTGGCTTTCCCCCCCCCTATTTTCAGCTCACGTAATTTATGGACGCCCCCTTATTCCTTTCCAAATAGTGTGTTCTTAAAAGTTCCACAATTCTCAAGGCATGCTTCATGACTGTGATGCAGCTGAAAGGTGAGGCTGCCTTAATGAGTTTACAGTAGACTATCACGAGCAGCCTGGTTGCTCAGTGGATAAAGCATCTGACTGGAGATCGTAAGGTCCCTTGTCTTGATGGTTCTTTCAAAAGACCCTTAATCCGATCTTCACCTCTGGTACAACTTGTGAAGTAAGCCAAATAGCTTCTGTGATTCGGATTCCCGTTAAACTGTTGGTCTCCTTTTCTCCGTAGGATTTTGGGGAAGGAGGAAAGGAATTACCTCTAATACCAGGCTAAGTGTACAGTACCTACGTCGGGAAGGTCCATTAAAACTTCGCGTTGAGTACGAAGCTTAACTTTTTATACCATTACTGTAACCTTGGCATGCGCTACAGTTAAGTAGGTGAAGCGCTAAGAAGTTGGGCTCGTAAAAGTTAATAAAAAAAAACACGAAGAATGATAACTTATCAGATGAGTAAAAAGATCCTTTTCTGAAGGCATAAGTACACTTTTGGTAAGCCGCTGATTCTATGGCAAGAGATGCGTAGTTTACTCTGCTCCTCTTAAAGAAAGATCCAAATATAGACAAAACCCCATTTTCAAACAGTTGCTTCGCATACGCTCCCTTACATTGATTTAGCAATTCGCTGGTGTTGTATATGGCCTGATATGCATATCTCAGCTGATCAGTGCAAATCAATAAAATTTTTGTGGCATAAAGGAACATGGATAACTTTTTTTTAAAAAGAGGAAAAAATGAAGATTAAATTAGAATATAGAAACACAGAATGGACAACTTTTTTTCTTTCTTTTTGCTTGTGGCTTTATGCCTCGTCCTCGTAGGTCTTTAGAGTCTGAAGGAACTGGGTGGAGGGGGAGGAAACCAGCCATGGCCTTTTGAAGAAACTATACCGGCATTCGTCTGGAGGAGTGATTTCGGGAAATCACGGAAAACAGAATTTTGGGTGGCTGGATGGGGATTTGAACCGGCGTCCTCCTGAATGCGAGACCAGAGAGTTACTATCACCCACCACGCTCGGAGAGAATGGACAACTAGGCCTATAGCTCGACCAAAAAAAGATTCGACTTCTTTCTCCAATGGGAATACATGCGAGAGCAGTCAAATACTACATGTTAATGTGGCGAAATACAAACAATGGAACATATGTTGTCATTTTTACAACTCCGAATCAACATATCCCTATCAGACCTTCTAACAGCCAGTGACAAAACCACCGCGTTGGCGTAAAAAATTATATTTGAAGCTGTCATCGACGCGAGGGAAAGAGAAAGAATGCATATCCATGTGAGGGAGCACTAACAAGAGAGACTTCTTTCTCATTCAACTGTTAGTGAGTGTACAAATGCTACCAAGTTGCAGCCAGGTACCGGGAAAGGAGTGGGGATATTAACTTCACATTTCGGGCCTATCGCATCAACATACCATATGGACTATACGGATTTCAACCAGGTGGATGCTAATATAAACCCCGCCCTTGCTTAAAATACTTATTCTGTGTAACCAGGTGAGGTACTGGCATAAGTTTACTTACAACATAATGAGATGGGACGTGCACGTTGATACACTTGCTGTAGTTTTATATGTGGGTCACCTGTTTCCATTGCACGCCTTATTAAACGTCTGATTCACGGTGCGGTCTAATTAATGCCGTTGCAGACGACCATAAATCCTGTCTTTGAATAACTCCTTTGACACGATCGCCGTGTCCGAGACTCCATTCTATAAATAAGGCGAGTGTGCCGGCTATCCTACAGGCCAGGAGACATTCCTTTGTGGCGTCGCTCCGGCCCCGTCCGCGAGATGGAATGTCACTCCACGGCGGAATCAAGTGATTACAGAATAGTGACTCGCCGTTGGAGTAGAGAGTTGTGAAATCGGTTGAGGAAACAACAACGCTGTGCGTGTTAATAATTCTACTGACCACACGTATGTCCGCTTTAATTTCTTTCACATCAAGAACCATTTTTTATTCACCAGCACGTAAAATGTGGCTACCCGCCCCGTTGGCTCAGGTCGTTGGGACATTACGATGATGGTCGAGCGTCGGTAGTGAAAGAAATTTGCACCATCGGGTCGTGGTCGCCAGTTGTACACGGTTTCTGCTGATGGTGTGTGGGCATACGACTTAGATGATGGTGATGCATCCTTCGGATGGGGTCGTTGAGTTCGTCGATCCCCTTGTGTTCTCAGAAGAATAGGACTGAATGAATTGGCACTGCGTTTCGCACTCTCCTTTCTTTCATCTTCATATACATACAACAAACAGAACAACACACCTTTTTGGCTGCGGTAAATATACTGCGACCCAAGACGCTCTTTTAAGAGCCTCGATAAGAGAAGGGCAACAACTGCCAACATCAACGTCAGCTCTTCCAGCTTGAAATAACATGAAAGTATACAGACTCCTGAACGACCTCGTCACCGGAAACAAATCCATCCAGTAGTGACGTTGATAGAAAGACCCATATTCCGGTAAAACCATGAGGAACAAGACATTTTGCCTTTATCTCTGTAAGTGTTCATGGTTACATCTAAATACGTTAAAATGTATGAAGTGTAACTGTGTGGCAACTTGAAAAATGTCAAATAAATTATTTAAAAAACCACACTGCACATAAAAACCCAGATCAGAGTCATACACCCTCAAACAACAACACTAAAGGGAAGAAACTGACTGTTCTATCTCCGCAACAAGCCGGGAGGATCCAACCAGTATTCGGTTTATAAACAACACAGAACATATGACTTGTTACAAGTACATCGCATCTGATAAAGAAACTAGCGTCTAAAAATTAGAAACTGCACAATTATCTTTTTCCAGACTGTGTTTATAGAGCCCATGGTAAGAACCATGGACAAAGAAATAAGTGTTTCTAGTCCAATTCGTCTTTTTGTTGGTTATAGTTCTCTGTTGATGTATCTATATTCGTCTGAACGGTACCTAGAAAGTTCTTTGAGTTTTCTTTTTCTTCTCGACGCGGTTATGCTCTGCAGTATTCCATGATTTCATAACTTTCTGAGTGGAAATAAATTTCTGAGTGCACAGTATCTTCTGATCTCGCTCAAGAATTATACACATTGTTTTTTAATGTAGTTTATCACGATTAGATCTTTCTCCGGTTTTACAATAGTTGCCACGTTAATGTGCTGACTTTCTTCATGGGAGCCAATCTTCCCTTTCCTTACCATGGGGGATAAATTCATTTACTAACAATACTTCCTCAAGAATGTTTCTCGTCATTAGTTTTACACTGTAAACATTTCAGTTACACCCTTACATGTCTTTGTTCTGTTTACAGATCGTGCTTTATGATGTCTAGAAGTTCTTTTTTTTATGTAGTTTTACTGTCGCATCTGTAGAACATGGATTGTTCGCAAGCAGCGGGATGCAAATCCGAAATGGTTGAGTGATTTCGATGAACCTTGGAAAAACTGGAAATTTTCAACACTTACGATGCTCAATCTGCCGAGAACTTTCTTATCTGTATTTATAAACGAATTATGTCTGTAATATCTGAAGGTATCAATGGAGATCTATAGCTAGCGAGCACGGTCTATTTTTCGGGAAAGAGACTTTAACACTTGGATTACTGTTCTGCCCTCTGGGATCCGTATCGCCAGGTATTGATTGACACGGTAGATAAAATACAGAGAATACCGCTCGATTTGTGACTGCTTGCCTCAGCCCTTAGAAAGCGTCATATATTTTTTTGTTATGGCTTTACGCCTCTTCGACATGGAGGTTAATTGAAGCGAGATGGGACTGGGTACAAGTAACGGGAAGGAATTCGGTCATGGCCTTTTGAAGGAAGCATCCCAGCATTCACATGGAGTGGTTTGAGGAAACCATGGAAAAACCAACTGCCGGACGGGGATTCGAACCGGCGTCCTCCCGAATGTGAGGTGAGAGCGTTAAGCGCTCACCCAGCACGCTCGGTGTCATAGTATTGATACACAGAAAGAGCTGAGATAGTCCGGCAGAGTTGGAACTGGCGGAGTTAGTTTTGTCGCAGAGCATCCTCTCCCGCCAATAACATTTGTGAATTGCAGAGTTTGGATGTAAAAGCAATTGATTTTTATTTCACGCTGTTCCTAATAGATATGCTTTACTTCATTGCCCATAAAAGTAGCTTTTGGTTCGAATGTATTCAAGACACAAGAAGCAAATTTATACTGCAATTGATTATTAAAGAGATAAAATCGAAGACAGAAGTATACCGTAGTGGTGCTGGAGGGCGTACTGTCGGCGTGTTCCCCAATAAGCAGCCGTCAGAAGCGATTGAATAATGTAGATGGCCTCGCTACCGAATCCCCTGCAACACCCGGCGGGAGCATCGAGGTTAATTTCACTTAAGAGAAGAAAGCTATGCATACATAAGGCCGGCCGTGTAAACACGGAACACAACAAGACAGCCGGCGGGCGTGGGCGGTGGCTGACCCCCGGAATTGGAGCCATTTAAAGCTGTCACGCATTCCTCCTCAATAAATCCGTTCGGCGAGACAAGTGGCTGTTGTCAGACTCGGTCCGGTCACAACACCACTGGAAGGAAACAAGGCTTCCTATGTGTACACGATCCAACACTGTACGTGAGGTGGTTAATCAAGATGCTTGAATTTCCCCAGAAATTTGATTCCTCCGACAGTAGGATTTCAACCTGGTGGAAGTTGAAAAATGAAGATCTATACAGTTATGCAGAGAAAGTTACAGACACAATGCACAAGCGAAGGCTGAAGAGTTATGGCCTCCTTATGAGAATAACTGAGAGTAGGTTGACAAAAAGAGTTTTCAACTACATCACATGACAACAAAACGGATTGAGAAGGCGAGAAAAGATATGGAAAAAGTTTAGATCCATCCAGATGAGATAGAGAATGAGAGAGTGTTTAAAACTTATATTAATAAATTGAAAGGGTTCCAGGAACAATTTACAAAGCCCAAGACCAGCTGGTCTGAAGGAAGAAGGGGAAACCTTTTAGTACTCTCATATAGTGACATGTACTACATTTTATTTAGAAGCAGCGTGAAAGACATTTTCTATGTCGCCGAGCGAGGTGACAGGGAGTGGGCAATGTTGCATCCTTGGAATTCCCTAGCCGTAAGACCGAGCTGCTCCAGTTAATATTCACAGGAATCGTAGAGATAGTCTGCTGTGCAGCGCAAGTGATGTTTGTGAGGTCTAGGGAAGTGTTATGTGGAGGCGTTACAGTACGGCCCGATACTTCACAGCACACACGGTACAGATATACGTAGTTTAACTAGTGAACACTGCATACCAATGCCCGTAAGCGCCATGTACTATAGCTACCGCTATTGGAGCTCCGCTCATGAGAATAGTCGATGTAACGGAAAATACTTTTCCTGTTTGGGGCTCATCCTTCCTGTATTGGTTCATTTAAATGTCTTTCTTGTAATCTTTTGTTATAGTTTTTTTTAATCGGTATTTTTATCGGTGTATAGTTACATTAATTTAGTCAAAACAGAGTTTTTTTTCATATGAAAACAAAAAAGAACTATGCATTTTTGTGTTTTTTTTTTTTTCAAACAAGCTGCCTTTTGATTGTATTTAAATTTCAATGGTCCAAAGCCTTAGCTATGAAAGCACCCTTAATAAGGATAATTGTATCTAATCTGATAAATTAATAAGACTCTTTATGAAATAAAATTCATAATAAAAATGGTTAAATACCGGTAGGTAATACACAATGTCACCAGCATCTTCTCCTCTTCCAGCACATAACATTGCCAAACATTACAGAATGTACATGTTACCAACCTTACATCTCAATGGCTTTCTATCCACTAACTACACGCATAACTTTCAATTCCTCAAATATAATTTGTCTTGTTAGTGATACGTTGTGAAGCAAGTTAGGGAAGCCTGGGTCTGCGCATGCTGTGCACGCGGGAAAGAGGCCCTGGATGGCGCCACCACACTGCACCAGCAGTGGCATGTTTCAGGATCTCCAGTAGCTCTATTCGCTCGATTTCACACATCACGCTCAGTGCGGGAGAATGCTGGCACTGCAGACCATCCGGTTCTTCGTACGAAATTATCACCGTGCTCTACAGCTCTGGTCAGATGTCTATCTCCTGTACTGAAATACGCTGTGCCTGCTCTTGCACGAGCCGTGTCTCCTGTCCACTTGTCTCTGCGCTCTCCCCAGCAGCCGCCGCTTCTTCCTTCTGTTCGTCTGCTGACAGAGTGGTGCCCACAGTGGATACTCCAGCCGTGTCCAATGCCGTTGGTGTGTCTGGTACTGGCGATGTCGGTATCGGGCTCATTGTACCACCGTCGAAACTCACCACATCCTCTTAAAGCTGCTCCGTATCATCACCGCCAGCTTCTACTTGAGATTGCTTCTTGCTTGTCGAAGGAAGGTTGACGTACCCAGAGCAACCTGGCTGGCTGAGATCCTGTGCAGGATGAATATTTGTCGCCTCTTACTGCTCTGTCTATATTTTTGAGGTTCTTCTTCGAGCTCCTCCTTTTACATGTATTTGTCGAGAATCTCTTTGTTTTGGATATCTGTGTAGCAATTTCATTGCCTGCTGCTACCATCGGCGCGATGGTGGCGTTCAGATTGATCTTGTAGGGGGGACAATTAGGCTCTTGCTGCGTTTCAGGATACTGGCAGTACGCAGGCTCGACAACAGACGAAACGGCACGGATGGAGCAATTATAGAATCAAGTTTTTCATTCTCCTTCGAATTCGCTCGATGGAGGTTCTAATGGCGGTGAAGAGATTGTAGGAGGCCGCCTCGAAGAAGACAATCTTCAAACTGCTCTGCCACGATAACTTCATCTCCATATCCGCCACCGCTCGCCTCCGGCTCCTGAGGACGCTCCGGGTCATCTGAAGACCTCGTGTGGGAATCCTCGCCAGTCAGCGGCCCCTCGTCTTCTCCCCGCTGACGGGTCGTGCCGCCGTGCTCGTTCATCGCTGATACGACTGTCCCTACGACCAACTAGCAGATAATCATTTCTTGCGCAAGAAGTGATTGTCAGTGAGTTGGTAGAAGCGATGAGTGATCCGCAGCCAATAGCGACTTCTGGCGGCACGGGCCTTCAGTGGAGAGAAGACGTGGTGCCGCTGACTGGCGAGGACTCCCACATGAGCTCTACAGATGATCCGTAGCGTCCTCAGAAGCAGGAGGTGAGCGGTGGCGGATATGGAGATGAAGTTATCGTGGCTTATCAGTTTGGGGGAAGCCTTCGAAGCGGCCTCATACAATCCCTTCACCACCATTATAATCTCCATCGAGCGACTTCGAAGGAGAATGAAAAACTCGCTTCAATAATGGGTATAACGGTGCCGTTTCGGCTGTTGTCGGAGCTGCGCACTGCCAGTATCCCGAAACGCAGCAAGAGCCTAGCTGTCGCCCTACAAGATCAACTGAACGCCACCTTCGCGCAGATGGAAGTGGCAGACAATGAAATTGCCACGCAGATATGCAAATTTAAAGAGATTCTCGACAAATACATGTCAAAGGGAGCAGCCCGAAGAAGAACGTCAAAAATATCGGCAGCCTATAGAGCGGTAAGAGGTGATAATTTTTAATCCTGCACAGGATCACAGCCAACCAGGCTGCTCTGGGTACGTCAACCTTCCTTCGACAAGCCAAGAAGCAATCTCAAGTAGAAGCTCGCGGCGAAGATACGGAGCAGCTTAAGAGGATGTGGTGAGATTTGATTGGGGTACAAAGAGCCTGACACCGACATCGCCAGTACCAGACACACCAACGGCATAGGACACGGCTGGAGTATCCACTGTGGGCACCACTCTGTCAGCAGACGAACAGAAGGAAGAAGCGGCGGCTGCTGGGGAGAGCGCAGAGACTAGTGGACAGGAGACACAGCTCGTGCAAGAGGGAGATAACTGACCAGAGCTGTAGAGCACGGTAATAATTTCCTACGAAGAAACGGATGCTCTGCTGCACCAGCATTTTTCCGCACTGAGCGTGATGGAGGAAATCTTACGAATCGAGCTACTGGAGATCCTGAAACAGCCACTGCTGATGAGAGGGGAGAATTGGGGGGAACACTGCATTCCAGGGACTTTACGGCAGACTCGTGGAGAGACAAGACTGCTGGCCGAATTGCTCCAGTTAATACTTACAGGAATCGTTGTGACAGTCTGCTGTGCAGCGCAAGTGATGTTTGTAATGTCTAGGGAAGTGTTCTGTAGAGGCAATGTTTCATTGTAACGAGTGAGGTTATAGTGTGGCACGAAAATTCACAGCACACACGATAAAGATATGGTTTACCGAATGAACACTGCATACCTGTGCCCGTAAGCGCCCTGTACTATAGCTAACGCTATTGGAGTTCTGCTCAAACTACTGGGAATAATCGATGTAACGGAAAAAAAAAACTTTTCCTGTTTGCGACTCTAGTTTCCTGTATTGGATTCATTTAAATGTCTTTTTTGTTGTTTTTTTTTGTATTTTGTATTGTAATTTTTATCTGTTTATAGATCCATTAAATTAGTCATCTGATTGTTTGATTGATTTGATATGACAATAACATCACTCTGCTTTTTGTGTATTTAAGTTTACTTTGGTCCAAAGTCTTTGCTACGAAATCATCCTTAATAAGTATAATTGTATCAAATATATTATTAAGAAGCTTTATGGAAAAAATCATAATAATAATAATGGCAAAATACCGGTAGGCACAATTGCACCTTCTCATCCCTCCAGCACGTAAGCCGAAAAGAAAACATTGCCAACCATTACAGAATATACATGTTACCAATCTTATATCTCAATGGCTTTCCATCCACTAACTACAAGCATAACCTTTTAATTCATCAAATATAATTTGTTTTGTTAGTGGTCCCTTGTACAGCAAGTTAGGGAAGAAAGTCTGCGTCTCCACCTGAGCAGAGTGCGCACTGTTTAGCGTGCTGCAGTCTCCTGCGCAGCACCTTGCGCGGAAAGTGGTTCTGGATGGCGACACCACACTGCACCAGCAGTGGCATGATTCATGATCTCCAGTTGCTCTATTCGCTCGATTTCACCCATCACGCTCAGTGCGGGAGAATGCTTGCGCTGCAGAGCATCCGGTTCTTCGTACGAAATTATTACCGTGCTCTACAGCCTTGATCAGTTGTCTCCCTCCTGTACAGACATACGCTGTGTCTGCTCTTGCATGAGCTGTGTCTCCTGTCCACTTGCCTCTGCGCTCTCCCCAACAGCCGCCACTTCTTCCTTCTGTTCGTCTGCTGACAGAGTGGTGCCCACAGTGGATACTCCAGCCGTGTCCTATGCCGTTGGTGTGTCTGGTACTGGCGATGTCGGTGTCGGGCTCTCTGTACCCCCATTGAAACTCACCATATCATCTTAAAGCTGCTTCGTAACATCACCGCGAGCTTCTACTTGAGATTGCATCTTGCTTGTCGAAGGAAGGTTGACGTACCCAGAGCAGTCTGGTTGGATGAGATCCTGTGCAGGATGAATATTGGTCGCCTCTTACTGCTCTGCCTATATTTTTGACGTTCTTCTTCGAGCTGCTTCTTTGAAATGTATTTGTTGAGAATCTCTTTGATTTTGGATATGTGTAGCAATTTCATTGCCTGCTGCTACCATCTGCGCGATGTTGGCGTCCAGATTGATCTTGTAGGGGGGACAGCTAGGCTCTTGCTGCGTTTCACGATACTGGCAGTACGCAGGTTCGACAACAGCCGAAACGGCGTGGATGGAGCAATTATAGAAGCAAGTTTTTCATTCTCCTTCGAAGTTCGCTCGATGGAGGTTCTAATGGCGGTGAAGAGATTGTAGGAGGCCGCCTCGAAGAAGACAATCCCCAAACTGCTCTGGCACGAGATCTTCATCGGCATATCCGCCACCGCTCGCCTCCGGCTCCTGAGGACGCTCCGGCTCATCTGAAGACCTGGTGTGGGAATCCTCGCCAATCAGCTGCCCCTCGTCTTCTCCCCGCTGACGGGTCGTGCCGCCGTGCTCGTTCCTGGCTGCTACGACTCTCCCTACGAGCAACTAGCTGATAATCATTTCTTGCGCAAGAAGTGATTGTCAGTGAGTTGGTCGAAGCGATGAGTGATCCGCAGCCAATAGCGACTTTTGGCGGCACGGGCCGTCAGCGGGGAGAAGACGAGGTGCCGATGACTGGCGAGGACTCCCACATGAGCTCTTCATATGATCCATAGCGTCCTCAGAAGCAGGAGGCGAGCGGTGGCGGGTATGGCGATGAAGTTATCGTGGCAGATTAGTTTGGGGGAAGTCTTCGCGGCGGCCTCATACAATCTCTTCACCGCCATTATAACTTCCATCGAACGATTTCGAAGGAGAATGAAAAACTCGCCTCAATAATGGGTCAAATGATGACTTTTCGGCTGTTGTCGGAGCTGCGCACTGCCAGTATCCCGATGCGCAGCAAGAGCCTGCAGTTCCCCTACAAGATCAACCTGAACGCCACCTTCGCGCAGATGGAATCGGTAGGAAATGAAATTGCCAGACAGATGTAAAAAGTCAAAGAGATTGTCGACAAATATATGTCAAAGGGAGCAACCCGTAGAAGAACGTCAAAAATATCGACAGACTATAGAGCAGTAAGAGGTGGTAATTTTTAATCCTGCACAGTGTCACAGCCAACCTGGCTGCACTGGGTACGTCAACCTGCCTTCGACAAGCAAGAAGCAATCTCAAGTAGAAGCACGCGGTGAAGATACGGAGCAGCTTTAAGAGGATGTGGTGAGTTTCGGTGGGGGTACAAAGAGCCTGACACCAACATCGACACCATTAGATACACCAACGGCATTGGACACGGCTGGGATTTCCACTGTGGGCACCACTCTGTCAGCAGACGAACAGAAGGAAGAAGCGATGGCTTCTGGGGAGTGCGCAGAGGCAAGTGGACAGGAGACACAGCTCGTGCAAGTGCAAGCAGACACAGCGTATGTCTGTAAAGGAGAGAAACAACTGACCAGAGCTGTTGAGCGCGGTGGTAATTTCCTACGAAGAACCGGATGCTCTGCTGCGCCACCATTCTAATGCACTGAGCGTGATGGGCGATATCGAACGATTCGAGCTTCTGGAGATCCTGAATCAGCCACTGCTGGTGAAAGGGGAGGGTTGGGGGAACACTGCATTCCAGGGACTTTCCGGCAGACTTGTGGAGAGGCAAGACTGCTTGTCGAGCTGCTTCAGTTAATATTCAATGGAATCGTTGGGACAATCTGCTGTGCACCGCAAGTGATGTCTCTGATGTCTAGGGAAGTGTTCTGTAGAGGAAATGCTTCATTATAACGAGTGATGCTCACGGCACGAAACTTCACAGCACACACCGTAAAGATACACGTAGTTTAACGAGTGAACACACTACGTATACCTGTGCCCGTAAGCGCCCTGTACTATAGCTAACGCTTTAGGAGCTCTAATCTAACTACAGGGACTAGTCGGTGTTACGGAAATAATACTTTTCCTGTTTGCCACATTAGTTTCCTGTATTGGATTCATTTAAATGTCTTTTTTGTATTTTTTCGTTACAGGTATTTTTAATTGGAATTTTTATCTGTGTATAGTACCATTAAATTAGTCATCTGAGTGTTTGTTTTGATATGACGATAAAATAACTCTGCATTTTTGTGTATTTAAGTTCGAAAAGAAAACATTGCCAACCATTATAGAATATACATGTTACCAACCTTCTATCTTAATGATTTTCCATTCACTCACTAAACGCATAACCGTCAATTTTTCAATTATAATTTGTCTTGTTAGTGATCTGTTGTACAGCAAGTTAGGTATGCCTGCGTCTGTGCCTGAGCAGAGTGCGCACTGTTGTGTGGGCTGTCGAAGGAAGGTTGACGTACCCAGAGAAGCCTGGTTGGCTGAGATTCTGTGCAGGATGAATATTTGTCGCCTATTACTGCTCTGCCGATATTTTTGACATTCTTCTTCGAGCTGCTCCTTTGACATGTATTTGTCTAGAATCTCTTGGATTTTGATATCTGTGTAGCAATTTCATTGCATGCTGCTACCATCTGTGCGATGGTGGCGTCCAGATTGATCTTGTAGGGCGGACAGCTAGGCTCTTGCTGCGTTTCACGATACTGGTAGTACGCAGGCTCGATAACAGCCAAAACGGCACGGATGGAGCAATTATAGAAGCAAGTTTTTCATTCTCCTTCGAAGTTCGCTCGATGGCGGTTCTTATGGCGGTGAAGAGATTGTAGGAGGCCGCCTCGAAGACTTCCCCAAACTGCTCTGGCACGAGATCTTCATCGGCATATCCGCCACCACTCGCCTCCGGCTCCTGAGGACGCTCCGGCTCATCTGCAGACCTGGTGTGGGAATCCTCGCCAGTCAGCGGCCCCTCGTCTTCTCCCCGCTGACGGGTCGTGCCGCCGTGCTCGCTCCTGGCTGCTACGACTGTCCCTACGACCAACTAGCTGATAATCATTTCTTGCGCAAGAAGTGATTGTCAGTGAGTTGGTCGAAGCGATGAGTGATCCGCTGCCAATATCGACCTCTGGCGGCACGGGCCGTCAGTGGAGAGAAGACGTGGTGCCGCTGACTGGCGAAGACTCCCACACGAGCTCTTCATATGATCCGTAGCGTCATCAGAAGCAGGAGGCGAGCGGTGGCGCATATGGCGATGAAGTTCTCGTGGCAGATCAGTTTGGGGGAAGTCTTCGAGGCGGCCTCATACAATCTCTTCACCGCCATTATAACTTCCATCGAACGACTTCGAAGGAGAATGAAAAACTCGCTTCAATAATGGGTATAACGATGCCGTTTCGGCTATTGTCGGAGCTGCGCACAGCCAGTATCCCGATGCGCAGCAAGAGCCTGTTGTCCCCTACAAGATCAACCTGAACGCCACCTTGACGCAGATGGAAGTGGCATGGCAATGAAATTGCCACGCAGATATCCAAAATTACATGTCAAAGGGAGCAGCCAGAAGAAGAACGTCAAAAATATCGGCTGACTATAGAGCGGTAAGAGGTGATAATTTTTAATCATGCACAGGAACTCAGCAAACCAGGCTGCTCTGGGTACGTCAACTTTCCTTCGACAAGCAAGAAGCAATCTCAAGTTGAAGCTCGCGGTGAAGATACGGAGCAGCTTTAAGAGGATGTGGTGAGTTTCGTGGTGGTATAAAGAGCCTGACACCGACATCGCCACCATTAGATACACCAACGACATTGGACACGGTTGGGATATCCACTGTGGATCCCACTCTGTCAGCAGACGAACAGAAGGAAGAAGCGGTGGCTACTGGGGAGAGCGCAGAGGCAAGTCGACAGTAGACACAGCCCGTGCAAGAGCAGGCATAGCGTATGTCTTTACAGGAGGGAGACAACTGACCAGAGCTGTTGAGCACGCTAGTAATTTCCTACGAAGAACCCGATGCTCTGCTGCGCCACCATTCCAACGCAATGAGCGTGATGGGCGAAATCGAACGAATCGCGCTACTGGAGATCCTGAATCAGTCACTGCTGGTGAAAGGGGAGAATTGGGGGAACACTGCATTCCAGGGACTTTCCGGCAGACTCGTGATGGGACAAGACTGCTGGCCGAATTGCTCCAGTTAATATTCACAGGAATCGTTGTGACAGTCTGCTTTGCAGCGCAAGTGATGTTTGTAGTGTCTAGGGAAGTGTTCTGTAGAGGCAATGTTTCATTGTAACGAGTGATGCCACAGTACGGCACGAAACTTCACAGCACACACGGTAAAGATACACGTAGTTTAACGAGTGAACACTGTACATTTACCTGTTCCCGTAAGCGCCCTGTACTATAGCTAACGCTATTGGAGCTCTGCTCAAACTATTGGGAATAATCGGTGTAACGAAAAAAAAACTTTTCCTGTTTGCGACTCTATTTTCCTGTATTGGATTCATTTAAATGTCTTTTTGTATGTTTTTTTTCTATTTTTTTTTTAATTGTAATTTTTATCTGTGTATAGATCCATTAAATTAGTCATCCGATTGATTGTTTTGATATGACAATAACATCACTCTGCTTTTTGTGTATTTAAGTTTTCTATAGTCCAACGAAAGCATCCTTAATAAGTATAATTGTATCTAATATATTATTAAGAAGCATTATGGAAATTCAAATATAATAATAATGGTAAAATACCGGTAGGCACAAATGCACCTGCTCATCCCTCCAGCACGTAAGCCGAAAAGAAAACATTGCCAACCATTACAGAATATACATGTTACCAACCTTATATCCCAATGGCTTTCTATCCACTAACTACAAGCATAAACTTTCAATTCATCAAATATAATTTGTTTTGTTAGTGGTCCCTTGTACAGTAAGTTAGGAAAGCCAGCGTCTCCGCCTGAGCAGAGTGCGCACTGTTGTGAGGGCTGCAGGCTCCTGCATAGCACGATGCGCGGAAAGAGGCCCTGGATGGCGACACCACACTGCACATGCAGTGGCTGTTCCAGGATCTCCAGTAGCTCTATTCACACATTACGCTCAGTGCGGGAGAATGCTGGGGCTGCAGAGCATCCGGTTCTTTGTAGGATATTATTACTGTGCTCAACAGCTCTGGTCAGTTGTCTCCCTCCTGTACAGACATACGCTGTGTCTACTCTTGCATGAGCTGTGTCTCCTGTCCACATGCCTCTGCGCTCTCCCCAGCAGCCGCCGCTTCTTCCTTCTGTTCGTCTGCTGACAGAGTGGTGCCCACAGTGGATCTCCCAACCGTGTCCTATGCTGTTGGTGTGTCTGGTACTGGCGATGTCGGTGTCAGGCTCTTTTGTACCCCCGTCGAAACTCACCACATCCTCTTAAAGCTGCTCCGTATCTTCACCGCGAGCTTCTACTTGAGATTGCTTCTTGCTTGTCGAAGGAAGGTTGAAGTACCCAAAGCAGTCTGCTTGGCTGTGATCCTGTGCAGGATGAATATTTGTCGCATCTTACTGCTCTGCCCATATTTATGACGTTCTTCTTTGATCTGCTCCCTTTGAAATGTATTTGTTGAGAATCTCTTTGATTTTGGATATCTGTGTGGCAATTTCATTGCCTGCTGCATCCATCTGCGCGATGCTGGCGTCCAGATTGATCTTGTAGGGTGACAGCTAGATTCTTGCTGCGTTTCACGATACTGGCAGAACGCAGGTTTGACAACAGCCGAAACGGCATGGATGGAGCAATTATAGAAGCAAGTTTTTCATTCTCCTTCGAAGTTCGCTCGATGGAGGTTCTAATGGCGGTGAAGAGATTGAAGAAGACATTCCCCAAACTGCTCTGGCACGAGATCTTCATCAGCATATCCGCCACCGCTCGCCTCCGGCTCCTGAGGACGCTCCGGCTCATCTGAAGACCTGGTGTGGGAATCCTCGCCAGTCAGCGGCCCCTCGTCTTCTCCCCGCTGACGGGTCGTGCCGCCGTGCTCGTTCCTGGTTGCTACGACTGTCCCTACGACCAACTAGCTGATAATCATTTCTTGCGCAAGAAGTTATTGTCAGTGAGTTGGTAGAAGCGATGAGTGATCCGCAGCCAATAGCGACTTCTGGCGGCACGGGCCGTCAGTGGAGAGAAGACGAGGTGCCGCTGACTGGCGAGGACTCCCACACGAGCTCTACAGATGATCCGTAGCGTCCTCAGAGGCAGGATGCGAGCGGTGGCGGGTATGGCGATGAAGTTATCGTGGCAGATCAGTTTGGAGGAAGCCTTCGAGGCGGCCTCATACAATCCCTTCACCGCCATTATAACTTCCATCGAACGACTTCGAAGGAGAATGAAAAAATCGCTTCAATAATGGGTCAAATGATGACTTTTCGGCTGTTGTCGGAGCTGCGCACTGCCAGTATCCCGATGCGCAGCAAGAGCCTGCTGTCCCGCTACAAGTTCAACCTGAACGCCACCTTCGCGCAAATGGAATCGGTAGGCAATGAAGTTGCCAAACAGATGTGAAAATGCAAAGAGATTGTCGACAAATATATGTCAAAGGGAGCAACCCGAAGAAGAACGTCAAAAATATCGATAGACTATAGAGCAGTAAGAGGTGTTAATTTTTAATCCTGCAGAGGATCACAGACAACCAGGCTGCTCTGGGTACGTCAACCTTCCTTCGACAAGCAAGAAGCAATCTCAAGTAGAAGCACGCGGTGAAGATACGGAGCAGCTTTAAGAGGATGTGGTGAGTTTCGACGGGGGTACAAAGAGCCCGACATCGACATCGTCAGTACCAGACGCACCAACGGCATAGAAGCGATGAGTGATCCGCTGCCTATAACGACCTCTGGCGGCACGGGCCGTCAGCGGGGAGAAGACGAGGTGTCGATGACTGGCGAGGACTCCCACACGAGCTCTACAGATGATCCGTAGCGTCCTCAGAAGCAGGAGGTGAGCTCTGGCGGATATGGCGATGAAGTTATCGTGGCAGATCAGTTTGGGGGAAGTCTTCGATGCGGCCTCATACCTGTACAATCCCTTCACCGCCATTATAACCTCCATCGACCGACTTCGAAGGAGAATGAGAAACTCGCTTCAATAATGGGTCCGACTATACCGTTTCTGCTGTTGTCGGACCTGCGCACTGCCAGTATCCCGAAACGCAGCAACAGCCTAGCTGTCGCCTTACAAGATCAACCTGAACGCCACCTTCGCGCAGATGGAAGCGGCAGGCAACGAAATTGCCACGCAGATGTCCAAAATTAAAGAGATTCTCCACAAATAAATGTCAAAGGGAGCAGCCCGAAGAAGAACGTACATAAGAATACTTCAATCTTGCAGTTTATGATCTTAATAAATCCTGTAATCACAAATAATATAATACATAAGTCAATGCAATAACAACAGGTCAAGCCATGAGAATATCCCTCATCACAATATCTCCACTTGTATTAAACATCCAAACAGAAAATCCTTACGTGCTTGGAAACGTAATATAACAGGGCAGGCTCTCACCAATTTACCATCATGTAACAAATCTACCACTAGTATCAAACACAATTTGTACAGAGGAGGCAAAATACACCAATTATTTCTACGAAGAGGAAACAGTTTACCTCAGCGTCCTTCCATTTAACCTAAGAATCAAGTTCTTACCTAAGGGTTCTGACACACCATAGTGTGTGCACACCAGCGCATAAGTCGTTACCACTCACACACACTGATAAGGTGGCGGGAACGATTAGGACCACATATCGGGGAATTTTGTGCATTCCCGTAACACAATTAACAAGAATGCAGAAAGCGACGCACTTTGTAGTTGGAGACGTCAGGTATTCTATCCCAAATACCCAACAGGGCTAGAAAATGGCAACTTATAATCTCGAAGTCACCACCAGCCCCGACCACCACCGTACTCCAGAATCGGCGTGAAACCGCTCATGACACGAGGTGCAGCAGAGGAATTCCTTCCATAATGCGAGCGAGGAATGGTCTCGGTGGAATCACAAATCCACCACAAGTAGTACCTCCAGGCTGCCTGGGCACATTACAAGAGCTCGCTATACCAGCGGGCCTCTTACGTCGCAGACCCTTGAGGAAAGTATTAGGCCCAACGAACCAAGCCGCTGCTGCGGCCCGACTCACCTCCCGGTTTCGTGTCCCCCGATTATATCAACTCATTCAGCCGGAAGAGGGCAGAACCGGGCCACAGCGCTCTTTCACGGGCGAAACTAGCACGCGGGCTCAGCATCAGCAGACGATCGCGGGCGGGGAAATTAAACAATTCGAGCCGAGCACTGCTCAACATGTTTCCAACCTTATATCTCAATGGCTTTCCATCCACTAACTACACACATAAACTTTCAATTCATCAAATATAATTTGTTTTGTTAGTGGTCCCTTGTACAGGAAGTTACGGAAGAAAGCCTGCGTCTCCGCCTGAGCAGAGTGCGCACTGGTTTCGGGGGTTGCAGGCTCCAGCGCAGCACCATGCGCGGAAAGAGGCCCTGGATGGTGCCACCACACTGCAAATGCAGTAGCTGTTTCGGGATCTCCAGTTGCTCTATTCGTTCTGTTTCACCCACCACGCTCAGTGCGTTAGAGTGCTGGCGCAGCAGAGCATTCGGTTCGTCTTAGTAAATTACTAGCGTGGTCGACAGCTCTGGTCAGTTGTCTTCCTCCTGTATAGACATATGCTGTGTCTGCTCTTGCATGAGCTGTGTCTCCTGTCGACTTGCCTCTGCGCTCTCCCCAGCAGCCGCCGCTTCTTCCTTCTGTTCGTCTGCTGACATAGTGGCGCTCACAGTGGATACTCCAGCCGTGTCCAATGCCGTTGGTATGTGACTGATACTGGCGATGCAGGTGTCGGGCTCTTTGTACCCCCACCTAAACTCACCACATCCTCTTAAAGCTGCTCCGTATCTTCACCGCGAGCTTCTACTTGAGATTGCTTCTTGCTTGTCGAAGGAAGGTTGACGTACCCAGAGCAGCCTGGTTGGCTGTGATCCTGTGCAGGATGAATATTTGTCGCCTCTTACTGCTCTATAGTCTGCCGATATTTTGACGTTCTACTTCGAGCTGCTCCGGCTCATCTGAAGACCTGGTGTGGGAATCCTCGCCAGTCAGCTGCCCCTCGTCTTCTCCCCGCTGACGGGTCGTGCCGCCAGAGCTCGTTCCTGGCTGCTACGACTGTCCTTACAACCAACTAGCTGATAATCATTTCTTGCGCAAGAAGTGATTATCAGTGAGTTGGTCGAAACGATGAGTGATCCGCTGCCAATAACGACCTCTGGCGGCACGGGCCGTCAGTGGAGAGAAGACGTGGTACCGCTGATTGGCGAGGACTCCCACACGAGCTCTTCAGACGATCCGTAGCGTCCTCAGAAGCAGGAGGCGAGCGGTGGCGGATATGGCGATGAAGGTCTCGTTCCAGAGTAGTTTAGGGGAAGTCTTCGAGGTGGCATCATACAATCTCTTCACAGCCATTAGAACTTCCATCGAGCGAACTTCGAAGGAGAATGAAAAACTTGCTTCTATAATTGCTCCATCCATGCCGTTTCGGCTGTTGTACAACCTGTGTACTGCCAGTATCCTGTAACGCAGCAAGAGCCTAGCTGTCCCCCTACAAGATCAATCTGGACGCAACCTTTGCTCAGATGGAAGCGGCATTCAATGAGATTGCCACGCAGATGTCCAAAATCAAAGAGATTCTCGACAATACATGTCAAAGGAGCAGCTCGAAGAAGAACGTCGAAATATCGGCAGAGCAGTAAGAGGCGACAAATATTCATCTTGCACAGGATCTCACTCAACCAGGCTGTTCTGGGTACGTCAACCTTCCTTCGACAAGCAAGAAGCAATCTCAAGTAGAAGCTCGCGGAGAAGATACGGAGCAGCTTTAAGAGGATGTGGTGAGTTTCGACGAGGGGTACAAAGAGCCTGACACCGACATCGCCAGTATCTGACACACCAACAGCATTTTAAACGGCTGGAGTATCCACTGTGAGCGGCGGCTGCTAGGAAGAGCGCAGAGGCAAGTGGACAGGAGAAACAGGTCGTGCAAGAGCAGGCACAGCGTATGTCTGTACAGGAGGGAGACCACTGACCAGAGCTGTTGAGGACGCTAGTAATTTACTACGAAGAACAGGATGCTCTGCTGCCCCACCATTCCAACGCACTGAGCGTGATGGGCGAAATCGAACGAATCGAGCTACTGTATACCGGTGGCAGTAAGCGCCCTGTACCATAGCTAACGCTATTGGAGCTCTGCTCAAACTACAAGTAATAGCCGGTGTAACGGTGACTCTAGTTTCCTGTATTATATTCATTTAAATATCAATTTTTTTATTCTTTTCTTATGGTTTTTTTTTAATCAGCATTTTTTTTTTGCCTATAGTTGAATTAAGTTTGTTATCTGGGTATTTGTTTTGTGTTCAAACAATTAACCTTTTTATTATATTTAAGTTTTAAATGATCCAAAGTCTTAGCTACAAAAGCACCGTTGATACGAATAATTGTATCTAATTAATTAATGAGAAGCTTTATGAAATAAAATTCTTTATACTTCAACCTTAGAGAAAGAATAAACAAATTCTGGCAGGAGAAGAGAAGGGGAACCTATATACTAGTTGTTTCACGTGGTCCACAATAGGACAAAATTGTAAGAACAAGAAGTATTTCACGTACAATCTGAGCTTTATTGGCTGGGCGCATGATGTCGGTACCAATTTTTTCACTAGTGAAACGAATACCATTTTTTAGAGAGAAAATCTCTGTGTACAATAACAATATGTAACGTATATTTTTTTGAATTGTGCCTGCATTTCTCTTACGCTTAAGACTGCACCCTTTCTCGTCCTATTGAGAAACATCTTGAAAGAAATTCGAATTCTTCCTGATTCAGATTTCATTTCCCAGGAAGAAGCTCATCAAAATTTTTATGAACACTTTACCCGGTGTATTAACATAATGTCTCTGTGCATATTCCTCTCACAGCATTGGTTCCCATTCCAACGTAACGCTGTGTCATTCATGCATATATGATTAGAATTATGAACACTTTTTACTGTTCTATTCATATATTTTAACCACTGCTAATTTTAGTGTCTGACGGTCCTTTATTAAACATTAAACTCGTAATATGCTCGTCTAAATACACCAACAAAGTTTTTCTTCTGATTTCAGGTAAGCAGCTCTGAAATAAGCAGTTCTTTTGCTGAAGAATATTGCTTTGCTTCGCAATGTAAGTTGTTTGTATTTCATTGATGGTTCTGATCTTATGAATCTAAAGTATAAAACGAAAATGGAATTTTTCTTTAGTATACTCCTATCGACATCTTATTACAATAAGAAATCATCAATAGAAGAATGTTGTATTAAATTAAGAGATATACAAAAATATTGCAATATTTTGGAGACTAGTTGCTCTTCCTTTCTACTGTTCCAGAGAAAACTGGCGAAAACTTAAGTTACAAGAGAGACTCAAATGAAAGAACATAAACTGGCGACTTACAAAAATGGCGTAGTAAAATATTAGCTGTGTTGTAGTGGCAATATTTGGAAGCTTCCTGCAAACGTTGCACTGGAAGTTATCAAAACTCAAAGCAGTGTTACATCAGGCCTCATTGCACTTTGGATGATTTAATAGAAGCAGCGACACAAGTTGAACTGTAATGGCCGAGGACACTATTGCGCTGTGAGATGTGCTATTGGTCGGGGATCCTTATCTTAACCTTTGGATAGTTTAATGTCTTTGTTGACTTTATTGTTTTGTTTTATTACTTTTGAGAAGCCACAGGGATGTTAGAAAGCACGTGCATCACATAAAGAAATTTGCGTACTAGTTCTACATTCAAATAATTATGAAATGTATTGGTATACGGCTTCAAATTTCAAGAAGATAACTTTTAAGCTTAGTATAGTTTCCAAAACGCCTTAGTTGACCGAGCGTGGTGGGTGAACGTTTACCTTCTGGCATCGAATTCTGGCCATGGCTGAATTCCTTTCCGTTCCTTGTCCCATCTCGCCTCTAATGACCTTAGCCGTCGACGAGGCGTAAAGCAATAAGTAAAAAAAAAGTTAACTTGGCTTCGATGCATGTGAGCGGAGTCCTTGATGACTTCTGCATGCTGTCTTTCCTTGGGATCAACCCTCACCTCCTCAGTCGTTAAACGAGTAGTAGCACATTAGCTTGTTGAAGGCGTCACTAGGCAAACTTTCCACTTAATCAGGTGGACTCTGCCACTCTGAAGGCGCAGGAGGAATACAGATTAGTGTAGTGCATTCAGTTTCTTTCAGTGTCTCGAACTGAATTGCTTTATCATAAGAAGATGTTAGCAGATCCAGATTTTTAGCGAGTTTCTTTTCTTTTAGAAATAACCTTCTATTTCTTTCCTTGTAATTTGGTTTTATTTGGATTAGTGCCTAACAAACACAACTTGAAATCCCGACATGTGGTGGCTCATATGTGTTCATCGGTGTCGACAGTATGTTTTTTATTATTGTTTGCAGTTTATTATTAGTGCGTGCTATTTCAGTTAACGTGTGTTGCATGCAAGAAATTTTAATCATTTAACCAGGTGCTCCACATCGGATCTCTCTTTTACCAGCCTCCGAGTATTTTCTTTATTTTTTTCTGTGATCAGTTGGGATGAAATATAAGTTAAAATTCACGTGATTAAATTTTTTTTATCTATTTTAAAGTCATATTAGGTCAGTGAAAAGTTAATTCAAGTTATATATATATAAAAACGAAATTCGAGCTCAGTCCTAAATGCTGTCTTCCTCATACTGGGGATACATATTGTGAAGGTAGTTCTTCGTACGTGAAACTGAGTTAATTGTCCTTGCTTTTCTTATTATTCTGAAAAATCTACAATTGATCCCCCATGTTAAAGCAGTCTCCTTTCATTTATGACAAAAATTGTTTTGGCTTGAAAAAACATTTCTGTGAAGTACAAAATACCATTCAGGTGCTCCAGAAAGTTGTTGAAGACAGTTGGGTGGAAAAAGCTGCAATACCAAAAGTGTTATATCTCGATAATAGATTACTTGTTTATGCTGTTTCCCCGACTATTTTTAATAACTGTGTGGTTTTTGCGGAATTTTTACTCCCTCGTGGTGTGCGAAAACGATCCGTCGTGTGAGTCAGGAAAGTAACGCGAGCGTCCTGGGAAGTCACACCTCAGTGGGTCTACCACACGCCCTGCGTGTACCTAAACGTCCGCACGCAACGACCCACTTAATAAACACATATGTTATGTGCTTCATGAGACCCAAAGCAAGATTTAATAGAAGAGATGCTGCAAATCATTTCATAGTAATATCAGAACTAGAGACCTGTAGCGGCAGAAGAGATTTTTTGAAAATTCTGTTTTGAGATTACATAGGTGGTATGAAAATTCACACCTAATGTGAAGAAAGGAAGTTTTTGAAACTGAAACAGTCGACTGCGTTAATATTGTGTGTGTGCCAGTTTGAATCGCCAAGATGCCATATCTTTGTCGCAAATTCATAATAACGGGGTGACTCCAGCAGCAACGCTTTTTTATTATTTTTGATATCGTCTGGTTTATTTCTGTTCATAAAAGTCTTAAGCGTTAATATTACCGTGTATTCATATCATTTATAATATAAAGAGAGTTAAGTAATACAGTTATCTGTCAAGTTGTTCAAGTTTTTCTGTTTATCTGTAAGATATGGTATCAGAATGGGCTGTAAGTAAGTGAAACTATGGATTCATTCACAATCTAAGGGTTTTGTGACACTTTCTCGTCCATCTTCACCTGGGAAAGGGCTGGAGAAAAGTGTAAAACAGAGTTCTGTGTTGAGAGTAGTTTTCTGACCATGTCTACAATATCTTTGACTCTGGCACTCAACCACTTGAATCGAATCCTGTATTGTGATCAAGTGGTCCACCACAGAGCAGCCCACTCAGTCCGAGATGCTCTGCAGTCTCCTGCTTCTATTCTGTCGGAAATAGGTTCTGATTGATAGATACTTAGCCTAGAAACGGGTAGACACACTGACTCTCAAATCTGATGTAAGAAGTTGGCTTCTTCTTTCGAGTCAAAAGCGTTACTGTTACAATAGTTAGAAACACAAACAGCAGTGTTAACAGCAACAGAACAGAAGGATAGAAAGAAGGATAGCAATCAACACCAATTCATATTGTAGATGACTTGTACAACATTTGTCACTGGTGTTAAGGAGGTTTTGCGAGTGCAGGTTGATGGGCACTGTAGGCAATTGTATAGACTCTGGATGGTCTGTTCTATACCACATTCATTTCACTTCGAGATGGCGTTATTTATTGTTCTGCCTACACCACTTCTCGAACATTAAGTAAAAATGTTACATATAATGTATAGAAATATTTAAGAATCAAACTTTTATAAACACAATACCCATAAATTTAATATAAATATCAAATTCCCGTATGGATCAAATATTTCCCAGTGTGTTTAGCGCTCTCCATGTAAGGAGGTAGCTCACGAGTGAGCATAATAACACGTAACTTTTTTATTTTATAACTGTTGTAAAAGGGTCAGAACTATTTGCCACCATACCCGATAATGTAGTGGGACTTCACTATTAGAAGGCTAATTGTTGTGCTTGTCTTGTGTTGTTTGTAGCTTGAAGTGACAATTGATGCACTTAAAAATCCGGTACAAAAATTGATAAATTGATAACTGTTCAATACCAAAAGCAGAAATCCATTAAAAAATAATAAAAAACTGATTTATTGAACTTTAGAATCATTGAGACAACCAAGTGTGTTAACCGAAGTGCAAACAGTTCTGTTGTAAGTGATACAGAATCGTCTTGAGGGGATAACATAACGTTAACTAATTTAGAGGATACCGGATGGGTGAGGGAGGGTAAATATCTAAAAAACAATATTACATTTTTTTTCTCAAGGTTGGAGTACATATACAAAATTGTGAAATATTATGAGAAAAAGAGGATTATGGTAGTTATTAAAGCAACGTTGAAGCAGACAGCTACGAAATGTGAAGGAAGCACAGGCAAACAACATATAAGATAACAGGATATTTGAAGACTAAATTTAACTGTGCTTACAGTTACGACTTTCATTTAGTGTTCCAAAAAAAATAGTTGGTTTGATTTATTTCAAATTTCGACGAATCCGCAGGGTATTCGGTGTTTCTTGGTGAGGGTTCATGTTTTATTATTATTATGGCTCGTTTACGTCGATGTCATTATAGCGGGAAGGGGATTGGAGACAAGGAACGGAAAGTGTTAGGCCATAACGTTTTGAGGGTATGATCCCGGCACTCGCCTGGAGTGATGAGGGGAAGCCGTCGAAAACAGAAATGTGGGATTGACAGACAGGGATCTGAACCCGCGTCCCCCAAATTCCAGGCTCGAGCTTTACCTCTCACCCACGAGGTTCGTTGCGTAAGGAATCACAAATAAGTAAATTTTCTGCCTTTTAAATTAAGGCTTTCACTCATCAGTAATAGGAGTATGACCCAAGGAAACAAATGTAAATTGCTGCAGTGAGTAGCTAAGACATAGGAAACCATATGTTAATCTGTGGAACATTTGGATCCTCTCGTTCACTTACCTGGTGCTGTTACCGATACAAATTTACAATTTAGCGGCTTTGCATGATAAGTTGGCTTCCAATTATGGTCGCCTCTTGGTTGAATTTGAAGCCCTCATTTCATTCGTTAAGTTAAATGCTGTTTAATGTTTCATTTGCGAAATCTTATATTACTTACATTTTGTCTTGTACTGCCAGGTTAGAAATCAACGTAAAATTGACGTGAACCTTTTTACATCGTTAGGACGAATCAACTGCCATCTTTGAAGACCTTTTAGAGTACGGATCCCCGATTGTGCGTGAGTCGATTTTCAGTAGTCCGGTTTCTATTTTGTATGGGGACTTTATTTCTCATTGTCTATCGTTAATTTTCCTACTAAAAATTCTTCTCAGGCGTTCTGCCTGATAACTTCTTCCATACGTGACGTCCGACAGCTATCTCCGCTGTCTTCATCAGGCGGAATGGTAAAGTCGAAGTGGTTATTGCGACAACAGGTCACCTAGTGTTGTTGCCTCGCTTTTTTTTTTTTTGGTGTGTCTGCCTTTCGGCTTGTTTGTGAAAAGTCCCGCTCCCAGGGTAGCTCTACTTTACGTGTTACTCTGTATAGGATAAGGAAATTTTTGGGGACTTAATTTATTACTCTTTGAGGGGTAAACATAGCTATGGTTCGTCAAAAATGACGTTTTGTGAAAACCCCCTACAGTTTTCTTATAATCATATCAGTTCCCTTCTGCCTGATATATAATACTTAAAATGGTACCTTATAGGCGTGCCAGTGCCTTGCATTGTTGTGCCAAGGACCTCGCGGCAACCAATGGGAGAACAACTTCCGCAGCGGGCCTAATATGCGTCCGTTAGCCGCCATCGGTACTTCTCACCATCTCATATTCAGCCAGTTCAATCATTAAAAATGATGTGGGCTCTTTGAGTCATGAGCTCGGGTAGAAGAACTTGGGCAGTCTTCTTCAGGTGTAACAATCTTCGATGATCCTCTACAAGTTCAGTCAGTATTTCTATAAGCCATATCCGCAGTGTTGTCACACCACTACGACCTACCATTTCATCCGATGAAGACAGCGGAGGTAGCTGCTGAAACGTCGCAGAATTTATTCGGCAGAACAACCGAGAAGAAAGTTCAGCAGCCGTACGCCGTCAAAGACTCAATTCTCACGCTGTAATTCTCCTGTTTAGGTTCACGGGCCGTCGGAATATCTTCACCTCTGCCGATGAGAGTAGGTGCGATAACGGCGACTTGTCAGGAGGCATTTTGTTCAATTGACTGATAACAGCCGTGTTTTATCTAGCGTGAGACAGCACCATGCTTGTGTCGGGTGGATTTATTACTCTCACGGCTTTTAGTCTAATTACGGTCGAGCTGCTGCCGCAGTTAATTAAGACGAGACGTTTCGGCGTCAGGACATGAATTTAACGTCAGTAACGAACGCCAAAGGGACAGCTTGCTCTTTTTTCCTGTTGGTTGTCTTGCACTAATCGAAGATTTGTTACAGAGTAAAATGCAAATTAGAATTGCTATCTAAATTGAATATATGTATGACGCGGAACGTGCGGTGTAAATGTGTTGGTAACTAATCACGTAGATTTCTATCTATGACACTATGATTGATTTTAATGAAACACAACGGATGAAAATGAAATCTTCAGCTTGGTTTTCTCTTGAAGACAGGAATTGTCACTCCGGTTTAACACTACAGTTACGAAAGTAAAAGTCTTCCAGTCCATAGTTTACTGTCCAACTTAGCGATATGAAAGTCCGTGAACTCAGAATCTCTCGTTTAACGTTATTGATCCTCCATAAACAGGAAAGCTGATGACTGCATTCTCTTTGCCGATATTATAGAAATTCAGTAGACTGGTAAACTCGACCGAGAGTGGTGGGTGAGCTTTAACCCTCTGTCCTCACATTCGGGAGAACGCGGTTTCGAATCTTCGTCCGACCATCCAGATTTTGGTTTTCTGTGGTTTCCCAAAATCACTCTAGGCGAATTCAAATTATTTCCTATTCCTTACCCCCGGTCCTTTCACTTCCTTAAAGACTTCAACGTCTATGAAGCGTAAAGCCATGAGGAAAGAAATAAATAAACACGATCTCTAATTACGTTGATATCTGCATTAAGCTGTATAGTACTGAAGGTCTGTCTCAGACGTAAAAACATATTGCTCATATCCTTTTAATCGAGTCTCATTAATCTAATTGTTTTTTTTTTTATCAAAAATAAAATTCTGCGTAACTGGAAATATAGTAACTGCAGTAATAATTATCTCGCTTCTTACGTTTTGTTTTCCATAGCTCTTCGTCAGTGGTGTAGCTAGGTCAACAAATTATTTTGGGCCCCAGGCTAGATGGGCGAAATTTTTTTGCTTTGTGTTGCTGGTAGGCGCCTCCTGCACTGAGCAGTGGAGAGCCCTTAGTGAGGGGCTCCCTGTGAAAAAAAGGTCACCCATGGGCCCTCTGAACTGCGCTTGGGGGCCCCCTGAGCGTAAGGGCCCCAGTGCACTGCATCACCTAGCCCCATAGTAGCTACGACCCTGGGAATTTGAGTTGATGCCAAAATTGCGGACACCATAATAAAATTTCCTACAGCGAATCCTAAAGTTGACGGAGTTTCTATTTGCCGAGCATGCGCCTTTGTCGTTGTTACCTTAACCTAATCCTACCAGGTAAAAGGGATCTATAGTTAGCGAGGAATCCGAACCACGGAAGCGTTCTGATGCCCTTCACTTCGTACAGAGGCATTTGAAAGTCTCCGTCGAGGCAGGGATTCTAACAGTGGACCTTTCGATCTCTAGCCAGACGCCATAACCACTGAGCCACCAGACCGCTCAGATAATACGGATCATTAAGTTTAATAAAACGGATAAGATCAACAGTCTGATATCGAATTATATGATACATTTGACTCTATTTCAGTAATTGTAGTCAAAATAATTCAAGCAGTCGAATAATTTATTTATTTATTTCGTCTGACACAAGGATACAAGAATAATATTTACATTGAATTAAAATAGATAATTTGAGAATAGGTGTTTCTACAGTTTAATGTAGAGAGATTGCAGCGATTCAGTTGCCGCCTCTGTGGTTGCTTCATGAAGCTACTGGATCGTTCCACTGAATCTCCTAAGAGGCTATTCCATGTTAATGTGGTGGATAGTTTGCTGATGATTTCCACAGTTACGAGAAGGATTCTCTATTATTCCCCATATGTGCATTCAATAGTGCATCTACTGTGACCTGTTCTCACACGGTTAAATTTCGTTGAGGTTTTCCTAAGTAGGTTGAATCCAGGAGATTGTCTTATAGGGTCTTTGATTAGTGCTAGTTTCTCAGGATTGGAACTGGTTCACTCAGCGCACCATGTATCATTTATGTCGAAGTGATTTTGGTTCAGTATTCCATCAAACTTACATGTTGAATACCTTGACTTTAATCAGTGTTGACGCCTCATCTCTAATAATGGACGTTTGTGGGTTTCTTAAACATTTCTGCCATTCCTTTTTTATAGCTACTTATCTTCAGAGAAGCAGCCGAATAAGATGTTTCAGAATACAGTGAAACGTGGGCAGAGGTGTAGTGAGTTTTGAACATTTATATACACAATTGAGGCAGAAGTTCACTTTCTCAGGTTCGCTAATAAACGATATTTTGATTTTCTAGCCGAGTCTTGCGGAAAAGCGTTTTTTGTTTTGGGAGGATGCAGGTTCGATATCCGATCCGGCCATCCAGATTTTGGTTTTCCTGATTTCTGATAATCAGTCCAGGCAAACACCGGGATGGTTCCTTTGAAATGCCGTGGCTGTATTGCTTTCCGTTCCTTGTCACCAAATCCTGTTTCATCCCTAATGACATCGACGTTGACGAGGCACAAAGCTCCAAAAATAAAGGTTTTCTGCAGTCACAAATTACGCTGATGTGTCTCTAATCCGTCAGGTAGATTGCGCGTATACAATGACCTGGAGTTGATTTTTATCAGCTCAGACAGTATGAAGTCGTATCGCGGCTAGCGTCTGATCTGGGCGCGGTGGATGCAGATGAACCGCGCTGAGCTTGTTGCTGGGCGTGTCCCGGTGGACCACCATTGTGAGTGGCTGGTACATCCATCACTCTCACCAAAATACTCGCCCGCCCACAATCACCGCCACCATTGTGCCGCGGCCGCCAGGGTCGTTACCACAATCACGAAACTGCTCCCGAACAATTGTACAGATGTGAAGATTCCACCGTTGGAGGGAGAATGCCTGTTAGTACGGTCATCGTTTTGAACAATGTGAACTGGAATGATATATCATCAAACAATGTGCCCAGAAACAGGTTTGTTTACGTTATTTTTACTCTTCTCAAGGCGATTGGCACATTCGGCGACAGAGAATCATATATACCAGTGTTTCTCAACCTATGGTCCTTGAAGATGGCACAGGTGGTTCACATGCAGAATATTAAATTTAAAAATTTGGTTCCGCACTCATACTACATAAGACTGTAGTATAGTTATAAGCAAAACTATTTAATATGAATATTTCAATGAACAGGAAAAAATCTGGCATTTCCAGGATATGAGGATAGGGCAGCATTGTTCCTGCAATAGGTTATTCACTTAATACGTTTCCAGTTGGCAGAGGTTATTGTAGGTGTGAGGGGACCGCGGAACATGGTCGGGTCTCGTTTCTTTTACTTTGTGCATGTAGGTCGGTGGTATAGTGTAACATTATTGTTCATTTGGTTACTAGGAGTCTGGTCAATATTATCTTTATATACTGCATGCTGATATCAACACTATACATAAAAACATCAAATTCACAATGGAAAAAGAAACAAATCGTAAAGTGAACTTCCTTCACATAGCCATAACAAGACACAAACAGCAACACTCATTTCAGATATTTAGAAAACTCACCACCACAGACATGACAATAGGAACTGATTCATACTCATAAAGAAGTTACAATAAGGCTCATGCTCCACAGACTGAACACAATCCCACTCAATAAAGGTAACTACACACTAGAACTTAATAAAACCACCAAAAATGGTCCTAGGGAAAGCAGGGTACACCAATAAAATTAATTAGAAATTAAGAAAATATCACGCAATACAATTCCATCATCACAGAAGACATTCAACTACAGTCGATCGACACCAGATAACACACCACATCCACAACGAAATAAAAATAAATGGTAAGGGGGCGTCCATAAATTACGTGAGGTGAATTAGGTGGGGGGGGGGGGGTGTCCGGCGAAATCTCACCAAGGTCTGCAAATTGCGCGAAAGTCGATTTTAGGGGGGGGTTTCGTCGATAAGTGGGGGTGTAACCGTATTATGGAAGACCTAAAAAAAAAAGTTTCAAAAAGTTGCAATAAACATGTAGAAAAATCGAAACAAGATTCAGGGAACACGTAATAGCACTAAAATACAATAATCATTACACATTTGCAAAACACCTACAGGAACACAACCACCAAATATCGGCACAGAAATGAAAATACTCACCATTAACAACAGCAAACCACAAATACTAACAAACATTCCAAGAGAACTGTCACAAACAGAAATCATTAACAGTAGGAAAACAGATAATAAAGAAATGCACAAACCTGGCACACCTGATTCTATACACAGTAATGAAAATAAAATAAAGGAAAACCATAAACACAGGCAAAACAACACTAAATAAGGACACACAAAACCATTAAAAAAACTAATGACAAACATTTATGTTTGGAAAAAAAAAACGCGTCAAACAAACTGAAGACAGACTAAAAAACAAAACAGCACCACATAGCGACAGAAAGTCAAAAGTAAACAAAACGGACCGGCCATTCCTAATAAACAGGCAGTAAAATGCAGTGCAGGGAAGTGTTATGCTAGTCACTAGTGAAATAACGGTCTGGAATCGAAGCTACTCAGTAGTTAGTATCTTTATATAGTTCACTTCCACTTTCGTAACTGTGTTTGCGAGGGAATTCAAAACATGCTTTTAGATTTATTGTGTAATAATGGTAAATACAAAATGTCCCAGAGGTTAATATGATACACCATTAGGTCCACATAAGTTAGAATCCTTAGGTGTTCGTCCATTTCTTTCTTTCTCAATATTTCTACTTATATTCTGCTTTTAATAGTAGGCGCCATTGTTTTTATTTACCAGTTGCTTTTGTTGTAACACTTCTTTCACTGCTTTTTAGTTCATTACACCTGGTGTATGCCGCAGAAATAAAATATCCTGGGTTCTAATTGAAGGAACCATCATGGAATTCACTTGGGGTGGTTTCCTGAAATCATGGAAAACCAAAACGTTTACTCAACAGGTTCCAATAAATTTCATTTATCTGTAGCCTAGAATTCAGCAAGGACAGAACAACATGTATAAAGACTATTTTCCCTGGGGCTTGACGCTACATCTTTGCAGTTCCCATTATGTAAGTTTATGAATTTGTTTTGAGAATATTAATTCAAACATGCAAACTCAAGAAAAATCTTATCGTAAATAATTCCAGTTGGTGTTGACATTAAATATGTATATGCCGGTTTTCAGCTGTTAGATTCCCGTTTTTTTTTCCAGTCATACTTAGGGTAGCTTCCCGTCAAGGCGTCTGTTAATCTTACAGATGGTGACAGGGCACAGCAGCAATCTTGCCATCGATCATCGTCCCTAGGCTCGGAGGAGAGTGTCAACGAGCAGCGATATAAATTCCAAGCTGAGGGTCAGACGGGGGTTGAGATTGAGCTGGCGTGGGAGAGCTGCAGGGGGAGCGTGTCTTCCTTTGTGGGTCTGCATGCTAATTGGAGTCGAGTGGCCATGCGGGCTTGTCTGCCTTGTTGCGCCCTACACGCTCTTACAATGACTTTGGCGTGTGCCTCGCTTTTGCATCCGCCAACGAGAAACTGCGACCCGCATCTTAAGGATCACTTTATCTGTAAGCAGGACGCCTCATCTCCCGCACTACACACCCGGGTCTATAGCTAATTTGTACGTTTATCTACCCTAACGAGGTTCGTGATATGCAGCTCCGTGGACTATTATAACAGAGAACAACACAAATACACATTTAAATAAACAAATTGCGGCTACCGAGTGTGGCGAGGTATCTGTTTTCCACGATTTCACGGAATCAAACAAATGCCGGGACCAAATTCCTTGTCCCTGGTCCTTTTCCGCCCGTAACACCCTCGACGTCGACGAAGCGTCAAGCCATAAAAAAAATTGCGGCTGGCTGAATGTTGTAATGACGAAATACCAATTTTATTTAAAACTAGAATTTTTCCTCGTCTTCGTCCAAGTGGAACAGAGAAAATCCCGCCGTCTTTTTGTAGTCGACTTATAAATTGTCACCACTAGTTAAATAACTTTTGAACTCAATTACGGATTTTTGTTGAAAATGCATTAAGCTGATATAAATCATGTATTTTTTTTTCCAGTACGCAACGAAACTGTGATTTTAATGTTTACAGTAATGAGACGTGCATCAGATTTTAAATCCCTCCCTTAGCTTTCGAATTGTGAAAAATTGGTGCAGTAGTGTTTCTAAGTGTCAGAACAAACAGACAAATTTTTAAAAAAAATTTTAAAAATGCCAGTCCAACTCAGTTACGAAAATCTTTTGCGATGTGCAGACATATAGTAGTGTAGATAATTAAAAAATTGGAATTTTAGAATCTAGAGGCAAGATATTTGAAGCCAATACCATGATTCTGCCAACCTTTTTTTTTTTTTTTTCATTTCATGGAAAACCCAGATCTGGATGGCCGGACGGTGAATCGAACACACCTCCTCCCGAATGCTGATTCGTGCCTCTTCTCAGAATTTGTGTACAGTGAGCAACATAAATGAGACTGCCTGTTAGTAACTTCACCGAAAACGTGTGAAACATGTTGATGTCTTTTACGTAACTTTATTTTATTTTACAAGGTATCAACACTTATACGTGAGGCAATGCATTTTAAATGTAAGCGCCGATGAAGTCATGCGAACTGTAATAAAAGTTGTATCAGTAAATCCTGTTAGAAGTGGCAAGTTATTTGCCGAAAGACTGCGGGGTCCAAGAAACCAGATACTTGCAACACTAATGATTAACAAATTCCGGTAATTTCTGTATTTATAACTCATTATACCAACTTTTAATTAATTACCGTACCTTATTTTCAGTGCTGTTATATTTCTTTATTGGGATAAATGAAAATACGAAGTTACTGATAGTTGAAAACTTAAAACTAATAGAGAACTAGAATTTAGATTCTTTTTGGATGTAAGTGTTGAATTGTTGTACATTAATACTTCACGGAAATCTATAACTAACGATTGTGAAGCGTACCACCGTTGACCAATGAAAAGTGCTAACACTGAAATCATAAAAATATAATCGTAAATATGTATATTTATTGTAATTATTTGCTATATAAATACAATTGGTAACTGTTTGCTAAAATGTTTGACACACACGTTTTGTGGGCTGTCAGTACTTTTAGAAGAAGCGAATTTTATTTTGATAACGCAAACCTGGAAGGCATTTTGCTATGGAAATGGAGTACGTTGCCAGATTAGTACTTCCTTTGATGGCGAGTTTTATCTGCGGGTGTCAGGCCGTTGTCATTATTATTATGATGGAAGATTGACGAATGTACTCTCAATTATACTAATATTATAAATGCGAAAGAAACTCTGTCTGTTTTTCAGGATAACGACTAAACGGCTAAACTGATCTTGACAATATTTGACAAGGGAATACTATGTATCATTAGGAAGGACATAGGATACTTTTTTTTCATGAAGAATGGTGACGGACAGACGGATAGTGTGTTATATCAGTCACTCTGGCTTTGTTTCTCTCGCAGTCAGTTTGTTTATGTTCTCAGCAAAGGACAGCAAAACCAAAACATTGTGTGCAAAACAGTACGATGTCCCCAGAAAGTGACATAATTATAAACCACAAACAAAAATCTGCCGGTAGATAGTCTGACATAGTCTATCTCCCCGTTTTTAGTTCTTTGCTATTTTTAAACATGTTGCAAATTACTTTTCTTCGTGAGACAGGTTCAGTGGTAGACTCGTGTGATGACGGCTTTCCCGTCATATTATACCGATTTCATGTTTTTTGGGATAGCTTTTACCTAACTTATAACTTTCTATATGCAATTCCAAATCAACGCGTACGGAGTCACGGATAACAGCTAGTTGGTACTTAAAACTGGCCGTACAAACATCAGACAGCTGGACATATCTGTAGAACATGATGGCGTTGATTCGAAATAACGCGTGGCTGACACAGTTGCACGAACGGCGAATATTTTTGTGGCGTTCTAGAAACGGCTTTACGGCTGTCAATGTTTCCCGCGCCGTTCCCACCGACCAACCAGGAAGTCGATCCCGGGTCACAGGGTCGTCGGGTCGCGTCGTGACGCCAGATGGCATTCTCAGATGTCTCGTCACTACACTATCACCATTCATTTAAAATTAGAAAAGCGAGGTAGTTTTACGTTTCATGAAAAAAGTCGCCAAGTTGTCGTTTTGTAACAACAGGAAATTTTGTGTAATACACTGTTATTGATATTACTAACTTAAGCTCGTCAGAAATAACAAGTTGAACGCATAGTTTTGGTAGTCCATGTTTTTATGTATGCTTAATTAAATAGAATTGTTATTAAATAATGCTCAAAAGCATTATTACCATACTTCGGTTGTATTTTACATTGACCACTTACTTGCGGCTGAAATAAGATCATCCGTAATATGACATTACTGAAAGCAAAGCAAGTAAAAAATAAATCTTATACGAGGATATCATTAGAACAAGAAGAAAATTTTAGCCAAAGAACGGGAAATAAATCAGCCATGGCCTTTATTACGTGTGAACCATCCCGGTATTCGCCTGGAGTGAATTTAAGTAACTGTGCAAAATGGAAGTCTGAAAGGCCGAATCCAGGAAGAAAACCCCGCCCTTCTAAATGGCTCATGTATTGGAGGAAAGAGTTTGTTGTACTCCAATAAAATTACTTGACCTTCAAAGGAGTACTTATAATCTGGGTTACAAAATACGTAAATTCTCCCAGATATCTCGCGGACAAGTAATACGAAAATAACTGTGTCCTGTCGATATATTAAAACTCTGCTGATGCACAATCTGCAAATCTAACTAACAAATATAATTCTGGTGATCTCATCTGTTTTCATTTTTGCTCAACACACGATTTCTCATCTTCTTTTTACACGTTACTGAACTGTTGGAAGAGTAGTTGGATTCAAGTTGTGCATGGCGGCTGCTGCCATATCGATGTTTCTGTGATTCCTTGTCTCCACTTTTTACTCAACACACCTGCTCGTATCATACTCATCTTAAAGTGGCACCTAAAATATTTTCCATATCGAAATACTTGTGCGAGATGATAGACGTATTTTTCTGATTAGCCTACGGCTTTCGTGTCGTCATGATTCCTTTAACAACAAATATCAATATGTCTTTCATAAAAATGTTTGCAATATGCGCATTCCATCTTTGCAAACCTGTCATTCTGTAAACAGTTCAAGGTAACACGAACACTGTTCTGAAAGGTGCCATGGCAGTAATTACAGCTAGAAACTGCATGAATTTTACATTAGAATCTTCTTTTTTCCATTTTTGTACTGCTTTGGTAGGTGGCCTTTTAAAACTTTAAATAATAATAAGTGCGTGTTACTAGAGCTTGTTTTATGTCGGTAGACCCAATTCAATGAAATTCCATTCTTTTGCACCAGCATATTGATTGTGTTTTATGATTATCATGTTACTTTGATCGCATCCGATTGCGGATTCGACATGATTGATTGGATGGTCAGATAATCTTTAAAAAATTCCCTTGCCAGGAACCAGACTTGGTCACCAAACCCACTATTCTGTAACAGGCAATCAAAATTTCTAATCAACACATTGGTTAATTTTCTCTCAAGGAGAAAATTGCCACAATATTTTGTTTCTACTAGACTGTAAGCTGCTTTCATTGCTCCTAAAAAAGCTAAGTAGTTCTGAAGCTTTTGTTTTTATGCAACTGTTCGGTGCTCAGTGTTTATACAACCGTTACTAGAATGTGACCTTGTTCACTCAGTAGTGGCGGTTGAAGGTCATGTCGCCCTGTTCCCACTCGTCTCGTCACCACTCAGTCCCTTCCTACCCCTCCGACCTGACCGCTGTGTCCATTACGGGTGTGGAAAATTTTCCCTTCGTATGCAGTGGTAAGCGCAGCGTAGTGGGTCAGAGCAGACTAACCTCGAGCCGCCTCTGTTAACTGAACGCGCTGTAGTCAGTACGGTCGTATATGCGAAAGACACGAGCTAGAAAGTTAAAAACGGATATAGTGTGCCTTGGTGATTGTCCTGGAATCAGTATGTCTTCGCACGGAGGCCCGTGAGCTTTTTTTTCCATAAGAGAGGAAACGTCGCATATCATTTTAGCGAATTTATTAGGGCAGAATGTCCACCTTTTTCTTGTGCATATCTTCACAGGAGAGCGGCAACAGTAAATAATTCAGTACTGGGCGGTATGTGCGAAAATTTCGCGAATGATATATAATTAATAGCGAGGTTGGTCGTTTGTAGTAGGATGAAAGAAGAATCAGCTCAATTATAGCAATTGAGCAATTTTTTATTTGTGAAATGAAGTAGGTACGTAACAACACACTTACAACGACTTAGGAGGCGTCCATAAATTACGTGAGGTGAAATAGGGGGGGGGGGTCCGGCGAAATCTCACCAAGGGAGGGGGGGTCTACGGAAATCTCACGTGAGGTTTTGGAAAAATTGTTGGACTGTAGAGCTAAAAAAAAGGTCTACAAATCACGCGAAAGGCGATTTTGGGTATTTCGTCGAAAAGTGTGGGTGTGACTGGCTTTAGGAAGGGTGACACCTAAAAAAAAAAAGGTCTTAAAGAGTTGCGTGGTCTATTTCTAGGGGGGGGGGGGTTCTCACGGACCAGATCTCACCAGAGGGAAGGAGTGGTCGGGCCAGATCTCACGAAGTCTCACCAGAGGGGTGGGGGTCCGGAAAAACACCTCACGTAATTTATGGATGCCCCCTTACGAGACAATTAGAAATGATGAAATGTTTCCTAACGGAAACAAAAATCTCCATAAAGCTCCTTTCTCTAGACAACATACACAGTTTATCCATATGTCTGTGATACCTGATTTAACCATTTTGATTAAGTATAAAGGGAAGAAGATGGCTCGTCACAAAACTACTTTTAGAAATAATGTACAGGATGGATGAAAGGGGAAAGAAGGCTTGCTAGAGTAACCGCGTTTCTGCGCTGGCTGAGCACTGCTGGTGTCCCTCCCTGCAGCTCTCCCTGTGATTGGAGCAGCCCGCCAGGGGTGAAGCAGCCTGTAAATCACGAAACTGCCTGCTGGGGCGACACGCAATGTGGCCTCCAACACTTCACTCAGCATTCCACATCCAAACAGTCGCATCAACAGGTTATGACAGGGCTCGTTGGGAATGTACGTAACTACACTGCTCTTCTTTTGATGTAAATAATTGTCTAAACTTGTTTCCATAATGAAGCATCCGTCAAAAACTAGGTCCGAAGAATATTTAGCATTGCAATTCCAGTCTATCAACATACAAATTATAGCACTCGGTAGCCGAAGGACCAAAGACTTGGTTGTGCTGAGTTTAGGTCTTGACATTCCGCGTGGTTCAGAGGATTTGGCATCATTTTTCTGTTTATGGAAATTTCCACTCAATATACGAGACCCTCATGGTTCGTCACTGATTAATGGTCGTGTCTGGTTTTTTGGACGCAAGCTAAGTTTGCATCTCTGATGACGTGTGGATATATGTACAACACTGATACGCTCTTATTGATAGTTCCAGTGATCAGTTTGGTGGTGCAACTTTATTATGATCATTCACAGACCAGGCGTTGTCTTCTGAGGGCTGTTAAACAATTTATTGGTGTGACTACTGATTTCTTCAATAATTTATTCAACTAGAAGGACGATAACAACAAAATGACTTGTGGAAAAACCTATAATAAACACAGTATGTTTACTCAGCATATCCTGGTATCAAATAATTGATCAATGTAAACCTGGCATCATCATTCTTCTTGAAACAGAATAGGTTATAACTAGGTTAAGATAATGTGATGTCATACTGCATAACTAGAAATATTTGTGTACAATACTCGTTCAAACTAGAGCCAAATATGATAAAATGTTTGTATATATATAGTGGTTAAGATGTTTGTTTTTAAAAGTTCGTTGCTTTGGTCCAGGATACAAATCACGGTGGGTTCCGGAATTTTTGGGAGATGTGTTTGATCATATGAGCTACGCCATGTCGTTCCGTGGTTCGGATTCCACGTTGAACTGTAGGTCCCAGAGGAAAGGAACTGGCCTTCCTACCTCTGATACAATGGCTTAATATGCCAACTTCGGGAGGATCCAACCAACCTTCGGGTTGTCGATTAAGTTAGTTAAAAAAAATGTGAAAGCTAATATAAATCGTATTTCATTTAGCAGTGCTGTTGGCTCACGTAGTATTCGGGAGTGAAATCAGTTGTGAGGTCACTGTAAATGAGTCGTTGTTAACAAAACTGCTAGTTTGTCACCATAAGTCGTTCGCTATCAGATGTTTGTCCCAGCACGGAGAACATGAGAATCGTGATCTCGCTGCTAACGATGTGAGAAACCTACAAGCACGAAATCACTTCAGATTGACGCGCTTATTACCAGCCAGCAGTAATGCACATCTAATTTACACAAAATTTAATAATACTGTGTTTGCTAGGAGAACGCAGTGGTTCAAAAGATTCGCTGGTGAATTGTGCAATTGTTAGCACTGAATCGTGTTTGTGAGACGTCGTATAATGTTGCTTTCGTGTATGTACGTTTTCCTGATATAACTGGTGTTAGTGATATGCATTAATGAGGCTTCGTATGACAGTTGCAGACAGAAACATAATTTAAGTTGCTTAAAATAATTCTCATCCGTTTAAACGAAATGCTGCTCTATTTGGAGCACAACTGTGAGAATGTTGGAATTGATGAGATCCCTGCAGAACTTCTTAAATCCATAGGAGGAGAAGGAATCGAAAGATTATTCAAACTCATATCAAAAAGTTCTGAAACAGGAGAAATTCCAACTAATTTTAATTAAAATAACATCTTCACACTTCCGAAGAAAGCACAAGCCAACAAATGTGAGAATTATCGCACCATTAGTCTAACATCACATGCTTCAAAATTACTGACCAGAATAATATACAGAAGAATGGAAATGGTAGTAGAAGAGATAGTAAGTGAAGATCAGTTTGGGTTTAGGAAACATCGTGGTACGAAGGAAGCAAGTCTAGCTTTAAAAATAATACTTCAACGACGGATCAAGAAGAACAGATACTGTTTTGGCGTTTGTTGATTTATAAAAAGCTTTTGATAATGTTAGGTGGGACAAGATGTTCAAAATTTTAAAGAAGTCAGGTCGAAAATATCGAGGTAGAAGAATACTTTATAAACGATATAAGAATCAAGTAGCTATAATAAAAGTAGAGACATGCATCAGTTAGAAAGGGTGTGAGACAAGGTTGTAGTCTATCCCCGTTAATATTCTGTTTGTATGCAGAAGAAGCAATAAAGGAAATAACAGAAAAACTTCCATGTGGCATCAGTGTTCAGGTAGAAAACATCAGTATGCTACGATTTGCCGATGACATTGTCTTGTTAGCAGAACAGGCTGAGGATTTTGAGAAGTTACTGAATGGCATGAACAAAATATTTAAAAAAGATTTTGGACTGAATATAAACCAAAGCTAGACAAAAGTGATGAAATGTAGCAGAAATAATACCAATCACAGTAGATTAAATATAAAAATAGGATCGGGTGCAATAGGAGAAGTAAGTCAATTCTGCTACTTGGGAAGCAAAATTCCTACCGATGGCCGAAGTAAGAATGATGTTAAAATCAGAACAGCACTAGTAAAAAGAGCCTTTTAGCTTCAACCATTGATCTTGGAATTACAAAGAAATTTTTAAAACTCTATGTGTGGAGCACAGCGCTTTGTGGAAGTCAAACATTGACTCAGAAAGAAAGAAAATTGAAGCATTTGAAATGTGATACTACAGAAGAATGCTGAAAATTAAGTGGACAGACGAAGTACGAAATGAACGAGTTTTGGAAATGATGGGTGAGGAAAGAAATTTGTGGAAGAAGCTTACAGAAAGAAGAGACAGGCTGGTAGGTCATATGTTGATACGTGCTGGATTGGTTAATTTGTTAGTGGAGGGAACAGTCGAAGGTAAGAACTGTAGAGGAAGAAGAGATTAGAACATATGAAGCAGATAATTGAGGACGTGGATTGTAAGGGATACGTAAACATGAAGATGTTTGCACAAGACAGGAAGGGATGGAGGATTGCATCAAACCAGTCGAAAGACTAACGACAGCAAAAAAAAAAAAAAAAAAAATAGAGTGAAATATTAATTGTTTCTAATAATGTATATAAATTCTTCAGGTCACAGTTTCTATTTATTAAGATATTTCTATGAAGTTATAATACATTTATTTCTACTTCTAACTAAGACTGCTCGTTAGGTTTTTTGTGTTAAGATATACACCTACGTTTCCGCACTACGCCTGAAGATTTGGTTTCGATTATTGTGTATTTCCTTTTATGTGAGTAAATTTGCATTGTGCCTAACGTATTGCGTTTTGCACTTTCTTTAATCCTGTTGACACTATCTCTTTTGCTGAACAGGGAACTACTCTAACCGCGCCAATAAATTTGTGGGTTCGATCGTCCCCCGAAGATATGAATCATCGCACCCCAGCCTTGTATTCAGTAACCGCTATCGCTAGCTACTAAGCCTCTTATGCAAAAACAATTGGCAGTAAATCCAGTTAGAACTGGCGGAGTAGTGCCAAGTATTACCATAATGTGGGTCGGCTCAGCTGGGGATATATGCCAGTGCATCCCACTTCCTCCTGATACCACCATTACAACTCCTACAGAAATATTTGTCTTGCCGTGCTGAAACAAACATAAACGAATATGCTACCACAGAAAACTTGAAGCCAAACAACTGTCTCTTTATTAATATTTGCAAACATATATTTTTTCTTAAAAACTTATAAAAAGCCTTCGTGGAGTCACATATTGCACTGTGGATGTGTTGCTAGTCAATGGTTCATTTTAAACACTAGTAGGACCATACTATAAAAAAAACAAGCTTGTAAATGAAGATAACTAACTTGGTCCACAACCCGAAGCTTGATTGGATCCTCCCGGAGGAGGCATACGAAGTCATTGAAATAGGATGGCCAGTTCCAGTCCTGTGGGACCTACAGTTTAACGTGGAATCCGAACCACGGCACGACACGACCTGGCATAGCTCATATGATCAAACACAACTCTTAAAATTCCTGGCCCCACGGGAATTTGAACCCGGGACAGGAGCAGCGAACTTAACCGCTGAGATACCGGACTGCTCTAAAATGAAGGTAAGAGATATTAAAGAGAAGCGGAAGTGTATTATGAGGTAAATGGAATCCTGGACTTGCAATAAGAGTGCACCTGGTTTCATAGCGAATAAAGTTGACACACTTTCGCCTGGAATCCGAACCGTGGAAGAGTTCTTTCGTATTTCATATAAACAAAGCTAGGTTTGTCAGAGATTAAGGAAGTGTTATTGCCGCACAAAACTATTATCTGAGACCGGAGACATCTCGATTCTAATAAGGAGATGCCACGACTTCCAGCAAACCGATTTCAATCAGCTTGAACATAATGGTTGAGAACCTCCCAGAACTGAGTCCTGTAAAGGAAGTTAGGTAAACACTTCTTAGTTTTTGAAAAAAAATTCAGATCATAGTTCATGGCGCCTTATGTTTTGGTCTAGGTGGAATAGTGTCCGCAATCTAATAGTTTTTGAGAAACAGCAGAAAACACGATTTTCTGCCTAGGCTTATATTCCAATAGCGTTCAACATCTTGCAACATGGTACCTAGTCTGGTGGTACTGACTATGAAGTGTTGATCTAAATCCCTCTACAAAACTCGGTTTTAAGTGGTTCTCAACCACTATGCTGAAGATGAGTTTTCAGAACTGTGTATTAGTGCCAAAGAACAACAACAGTTGCAAAGAGTCGCTACATGTTACCAGCCACAAGTGGAAACCGCATAGGTGATGTCTGATTTCACCTGCTTACCACTGATCCAGATTATTATTGCCAAAAAAATAGTGTTCATCTGGAAACAATATTAGATTCTTCTCATTTAATCAATGAATAACACCTATGAAAACGATATATATGATGAACCATGTTCCTGGTAGAGGTGCTAGTACCGTACCATAGGAATATAATAGACCTTTACATTCCTAAGTCTGGGTATTTATTTCCACTGAAAATGTTTATATATATATATATATATATATATATATATATATATATATATATATATATATATAGGTTAACTGATTACTTTTTGGCTTTTTATCGACCCATTACAACCATTATTTCATCGTTGGTGTAAATTATTGTGGTTAGTCCGCTATAGACCTTCCTGTTTTGTCGTCAGAAGTGAGGCTCATTTCACTGGAGGTCATCTGGTGTTTGTCACAATAGTATGGAACTACCTGAGAACTATGACTCAAGACGGTCTAATTTGATTTCATTTCAAACATTTTACGGCTTTTTGTTATTTTCTGATATGGGCTGCACCAATAACGATCATAGGAGTCTACTTATATTGAGTAAAAACTGAAACCAGGGCTTGCTCACAGTGCTAGTGACGTATTAGCGCTAAATACGAATTGTAACGGTTGCCTCAGAACAGATGTTACTGGCAGTCAGGTTATGTGTTTGAGCACTTGTTGAGATGCCGCCGCGCCGGCCCCTGCTGGAGTAGTCGACTGACTGGTCGGGTGCCACGCTCCAGCGGTCACCAGCTGTCCTGCCGCGTCACAATGGACACCACAGAAAGCGATCGACAGCGAACAACTGGCTACGACAGGTCTTGCCTCTCAGCTCCGTCTAATCCGATGCCCCCTTCTACACCACTTTCTCTTACCATCGCGTTGTGGTTTTCTACCTTCATTCTATCATTCGAACGAATGGTCATACTTGTGTAAATGCGCTGTCAATGGGAAAAGGATATATAAGATTCTCCCTTCATATCACATTCGGACACATAAGTTTCCGGAAGTTCCAGTTGGTGAAGGTGATGTCTCATATGCAGAGAAGAAGACAGACTACTCATTCCATCATAAGATTACTCGAAGGTATTGAATAAACAAGAGTATCCACTTCTGCTAGAATACTTCCAATCATGATTTCTCCGATCTAGTTAACCCTTTACACCGTCTTCCTAACGCAAACAATGTTATAATTGTCAGTTTGAAGATAAAGCAGCACAATACATGACATTAGTCGTGACATCAGTGACAAAAATTTTGTTTTGCTTCTGACTTTACGGCTTGTCGATGTCATTAGATCCTAGAGAGGATTGGAGACAAGGAATGGGAAAGAATTGAGCAATGGTCTTTTGAAAGAACCATCTCGGCTTTCGCCTAGAACAGTGGTACCCAGTTAGTTTTTCGCGAGTTTGAGCTTAACCTCGCGGGTAGCTGAAATGATAAATAATAAATGAAAATAGATTTTAGTATTTTGATTCACACATACACACACAGTTTGACTGTCTTAAAATATAATTTGGCTATAGTAATATTTTCGTAATTGTTTATTTTTTCACCTATCTTAGTGATTACTTTAGCAAAGAGATTACCGCGCGTATCTTTTGAAGCAGTCTCAGGTACCCCTCACGCACGCGTACCACTAATTGGGAACCACTGGCTTAGAGTGATTCCGGAAAACTGAGCTCTGGAAGGCTGGACGGAGTTTTGAATCCGCTTCCTCCCGCATAACAGGCCCGAGCATTCCGTTTCACCCACCAGTCAAAAGTCCAATATATATGATCTCAGACTGAAGAACACTTGGCTGGACTAATAGTACATGAAAATTGGCATATCAAGTTTCTTTCAGTGGAGGCAGTGTTAAAAATTAAGATTTGTAATTTACTAATTACAGACTTCTCCGGGTAAGTGGAAGTGTCTGTCCCACGCGGGCCTTATTCTTGACGTCACTCTACGTCTCCTGCCACTCACCTGAGCTTACCTTGGCCACATGTCGCTGGCCACTGACTTACTCCATCCGGGGTTCATTGCCTCGGCTGTTTTATTACTCGTGACGTGGCTTTAAAAGCTACGGCTTAAACTGTCAGCGAAGCCATCCCCCTGAGACACGATGGAAGATTGTCGCATACCTAACCTACAGGTTGCTCTCAACCCATCTTTCATTGTCATTCTCCTGTATATGCCAGTTCAATTGAAAATATATGAAAGAATACCGCATTTATATTGAACCCTGTTTCAATATTTAGAAATTTTTTGGTGTTTTACTGATATTGTAGTATTCTATGGTTCAGTCGATTAGTAAATTAATATAGAGATCAACATCGCATCGATCGACATGCTGTTGGGTTTTCCCATGACGGTTCGCTGGAAATAAAGCTACACTTGCCTCCAAATTCGTGTAATACTCATAAATTATTGGAAATGCTCATTCGATTACCTTTCTGTTTATGAAAACGTTTAATAACCACCTGCTACAATCCAAAGATTTGCTGTTTTATTCCTTGCCCCAACGTCTTTGTCTAGGGGCCATAGTGTCATATTATGTTGAATGATTTTTGAAAAATACTTAAATGACATCAACTTCTGATTCAACGTCTGATATAATCTTAACATAGTGTCAGAATGTAAAGCCGGTTCTGTTTTACATACAAGATTGTTTCTATTTTCTCGTATGACGTGTTTTTCCTTACAGGATCCTAGCCATCTTCCGGAAACGATGTCCGACAAACAACAATAAAGCGCGTTTGATGGCTTTAGTTACAACTACATCTTGCAGAAAAACAATAAACGTGTGTGTGAGATAGTAAACTTTTCTGAAGTGAATATTCTCTGGCGACCATTTAAAGAAAATACTTTCAGTGAACTGATGTGACCATAAGGTTTGAATATAATAATACTAGATCTGTTTACTACCAAATAAGTTAACAGTTGTTCAATATAATAAAACGGTTGTTCTATATTTTATCGAAACTGTTTAAGCTGAGATCCTCTCTATTATCGTCCAGATACTTTTCGCATTTTCTAATTATATTTACATGTACTCAGGTAAAAAGTCTTTGAATTTTATGCAGGGCTTCTCAAGAGCTGAAAGCGTACTGAGCGTGGTGGTGTAACGGTTAGCGTTCTGGCCTCACATTCGGGAGGACGCCGGTTCGAATCCCCGTCCGGGTATCCAGATTTGGGTTTTCCATGGTTTCCCAAATCACTCCAGGCAAATGCTGGAATGCTTCCTTCAAAAAAAGGCCATGGCCAAATTCCTTGCCTCCCATCCTTTCCCGTCTCTAAAGACCTCGCTGTTAAGAGACGTTAAGCAGATAGGTATGTCATGTTCTTTTGACTTTGGGCTTTACGCCTCGTCGACCTTGCGGTCATTAGAACCGGGAAGAGATGGGAAGCGAGGAGCGGGAAGGAACTCAGCCACAGTGTTTTAAAGAACTACCTCGGTACTGGCCTGGAGAACAGATTAGAAGCAGCTTCCTTCCGAATGCGAGGGCAGAGCGCTGCCGCTCACCCACTAACAACGTTCAGGCATCGCAGCTTTAATTATGATGATGGTTACTTACGTGTACAGTCATCTGGTCCCGTATTAATTAGGTAGTGCCTAGACAGGTGAGTATTATTTCCGTGAATCGTTTCGAATTTCTGCTGCTGCGATATTAGGATCGCAGTGCACCGGTACAGAGGCCCATGTTGGCAATGAAGAAACGAAATCTCACCTATACCGCTACATGGACTAGCGAGCGAGCGGGCTGATCCCCGTCACCAGGTAATGCCCTGTTGCGTGTTGTCTCTTTTACGAGCTCTGGGCGTCGTCCTACATGTCCACTCCATGCAGCTCTACTCGGCTCCACACAGTCTCCTTGCACGTACCCTACCCGGAACTGTGGTAGAGAACAATAATGTTTACAGCCATCAGCTTTATTGTTTCACTTGATTTTTTGAGCTAACAGGTTCGCAATGTGGGGTTAAGATTTGTTCTATATGTCAGTACGAGCATTTTATGAGCGTCCTCGTGTTTGCTAAAACTGAATATTCATACGTCTTCCTGAAAAAAGAAGAAGAAGAAAAAAAAACTACTACTTTCTGTTAAACCCATTTTTTCCACTTTACTTTTTTTTTTAATTTTAATTTAATTGCGTTGGAGTGCTTTTTGCGATGGCAGTTTCTCTGTTCACCCATTTTTCCCCTTTCTTTTACCCAGCTACCCTTTTCTCCCTACTAATTTCAACTTCAAATTCTATTAGATTTTTGTTAAATTATTCATCATTACTCGTGGTAATTTATTGCAGGTTTCTTTACGAGATCACTTACTGTTTATGTTCTACGGTAATTTCCAGAGACAAATCTGGCAACTCTTCCTTCCATCTCCTGTATTTGGTACCCATATTACACTACCATATCCAAGCAATGGTCTGACCAACATTTTGTAACCCAATTCCCTTACTTCTTTAATCCGCCCCTATATTCATTCGAACCGAAAGAATTATTAAACATGGGTTGTTTGAGTAAATATAGGCTAAAGCATTTGTGACATCCGTAGTGTAACAGTATTTGAACGTCAAATAATAATTTGATGTTGTGAATAGAATAACATAAAAATCGTTCAGTTTTCTCTAACTTGGATACAATAACTTATCCTTAAAAAGGTTTAACCCTTCGTTTATAGTAAACTATATGGCTTGTATTCATCTAAACTTCGTCCCTTCACAACGAAGATAAACGAACAGTGAAGCGTATTTGTAAAGTCATCAACTTCAACTGAAAGAATTAAACCCTTATGTATACATAATAACCAGCATAATAAAGCTGCATTGTTCGCATTATTGACTTCTACGATCTCAATGCCATGTTCCATTATGTAAATAACACAATACACATAAACTAACACCTGAGATGAAAAATGCTTCCTGCGTAACACCAAAGATGCTATATAAAATTGTTTGCAAAAGAAACGATAAATTCACGTTAAATTCAGTCTCAACCAAGATGTTTTTTTTCCTTATGCCTTTAGCCTCGTCGATGACGAGGACATTAGAGACGGGAAAGGACTGGAAACAAAAAATTGGAAGGAATTTGGTCATGGACTTTAGCCTCGTCGATGTCGAGAACATTAGAGGCGGGAAAGGACTGGAAACAAAGAACGGGAAGGAATTTGGTCATGGACTTTTGAAAGAAGCATCCCGGCATTCACGTGGAGTGATTTTGGGAAACCACGGAAAACCCAAATCTGGATGCCCCGACGGGGATTCGATCCGGCGTCCCGCTGAATGCGAGGCCAGAACGTTACCGTTCACCCACCGCGCCCACCAAGTCGTTCTCATATCAAAAGAAATTATAAAATACGTGATAGTGAGAAACAGCATTTTACCAGCGGCAGTCTCCAGTTTTTTGTTGTTGTATTTGCGCCTCGTCGATGTCAAGGTCATTAGAGGCGGGAAAGGACTGGGAGCAAGGAATGAGAAGAAATTCGGGAATTACCTTTTGAATGAATCATCCTGCCATTCGCCTGGAGTGATGTGGGGAAACATTGGAAAACCCAAATCGCAATGCCTGGACGGAGAGTCGAGCCCGCGTCCTCCCGAATGCGAGGCCAGAGTGTTACCGGCAGTCTCCAGTAATGCGCAGAAGTGATGAGTATGTGAAATAGAACAAGTTACTGTTTCCTGCTTCTATTTATGCAAGGCTTCATACACAACTACTCATTGACAATTTTTTTTCATACGTATTTTTTGGATGATTTGATTGAAGTAAGTGACGAGCTTTGATAGTTTATTGATATTAATTAAAATCGCATGGTGGCTGATTCGTTTTCGGCCTCGGAGACGTGTGATTTTAATTGAGGGTTATGGCTGTCCTGTGTTGTCTGTATTTACTCGAAGCGGTATACTTTGGAAATTCAATTATATATACGTTGAGAGAAGCAGAATATTGGAGGCCAGTAGTTAAATGCGCTTTTTTAGGACAAAGATATCAATTCAGCACTGACTCCCAACAGTTCGTTTATTTACAGACTCCAACGTCTAGCACGGGCATCGCTATACCCACATTTATGAAAATATTTTACGGAGAATGACAGGTGATGAAGTCATTTCTGCAACTGTCACAACTGTCTCTTAATCAGAACACCTATGCTGCAACATTGCTTAGTAAATACACAATTTCTTTTGGAACAATAGTCGGGTATTGTACGACTTCCTCCACCTATGAAATAAATGTACTGACATCTTGAAATTTGAATTAATTGTTTCGATATAATGTCTTCATTACGCCCTCCATTCACATTTTACCGAAACTTCGCCACAAGTTGCTGAAATACGAGACGGTTATGCAACTGCGAAATGCTGCCAGCGCTGAAAAAATCTACAAATATTGTCGGTACAGAGATCATATCAACCTATATACTGTTTCGTTTTCTTCTTATCGGTTGTGATTAGATTGAAATGCAGGTTAGAACAAAAAAAAATATTTTCAAAACCATACCGTAAATTTGGATCAGCTATATCCATGTCAAAATACCGTATTTGCATACAACGAAAACAGTCGCTTTACTCTATCGATCCAATATGGCGGGTCATATCTGTTAGGACGCAGTGCTATATATTTTACTATCCTAAATTCATGTGACTTCTTAAAACGGATAGAAGCTGAAATGCAAGAACAAGTTACAATGAAGGAATTAACTAACATTTAGAGAAATTTGTATTTATTAGGCGGCGCGTGCAAAAATTTCTGGAATGATATAGGTACGATGAATAGCGAAGTTGGTGGTTTGTCGTAGGATGAAAAAATAACCGGCTCATTTGTGGCAATTGTTTGTTCGTCAGTTGAAATATGTACGTACCAAAACACTTAGAAAAAGATTAGAAGTGATGAAATATTTCCGTAACCAGTTTTGTTATAGCCGCCAGGATAGATTATTTCGAAATTCGTTGTAACATTGTTCGAAGCAAGTAACCCGCTGCCATTCCGTTAAGTAAACGAACAGTAAAAGGTACCATTAAGTCTGGAGAGTTCATGCCGTCCATTTCATCTGTTGAAGCGGCACGAAGTGTTATCGCGCTATAAAACAGACGGTCGGTCGCCATTAAGGTGTGTCCGGGCGTTATTTAGCGAGCTACCGACATTCATTTTCTGTCCTCGCCGTAACCCACTTTGGTCATTGTATGCAAATGGACGTCGAGGCGGCAACCCGGCGTATCAAGAATCGCTGATGAGCTAATGCCTTTAACGACCATTAGGCGGCACGTTGGATTTACGGCGGATTTAATAGAGCTTGACGTTTCTCGTTTTTCTTTGTATTAACTTATTATCAGGATTAAACACCAGATCGGATATAATTTGCCGGATTCCTGGTAAATCTGAAATGCTTGAAAGTGGAGAATTATTGTGATACTTCATGTGATTTCGCGTTGGGTTCATTATAATTGCGATTTTCGTATGCTAGGTGATATTGTTAGCCCAAGCTGGCGCAGTGATAGATTGTAAGCTGCATAACCGGAGATCAAATCCAGGCTGACCCTTGTGGGAAAGCTCCTCAGTTCCATTCGGTTACTGCCGACGTCTTGAAACGGGGTATGGAGCTCCACATTCACCATGCCACTTACTGCCTCTGCTCACATCGCCTTTGCCGTTGATGTACTGTACATGATAAGACAGTTGTCAGGATATATCTGAACGTTTTGTCCAGACACTTGTTGTTTTCTGCCTTAAAGTAGTGTTTGTGGTTAATTTCTGCCCGTAGCAATGGTTATTAAGGGCAAAGAGAGGGACGTCAATATCACCTTCTGACAGCGAAACATGAAACTTTGTCCTAATGATTCAAATATTGCAATGAAAGTACTTGCAATAGATCGTGAAGGAAGGATAAACCCGTTCAGAATCAGACGTGGCTAATACAGATTTATAGAAATATGTTTGACACGTATCATTGGCGTACGTTCCAATACACGGCCTTGTATTCTTACCTGACTGGTAACTTGAGAGGAGAGCAGATGGCTTGGTCCCCCTCTTCATTCACTACGTCGCTCCTATTTCCACCAAGCTATTCCGAGACTTCGACATCGGTCAAAAATTCGAAATCACCGATATCCGAAAGTTTCCCTTATGCATACTGCCTATTTATTTATTTTTTGTTGTTTTCTTTTCTTTTCTTACAAATACTTCATTCCTATTTAGCTCTATAAAATGTGAAAGTTAGTAAAATTATGTAGTCCTTCAGAAAAGATGAAAATTTCGTTGATACATTTCTTGCACAAACTGCTTCTATCGAGGTTCTAGATGGTCAGAAAGCTGTCTTGACGATTATATTATTAATGTATTGGTACAAGCTGAATCATGTTTCTCTGGTGGCTAATGTAGTAGCAACAAATGGAATTGATCCAAAGAAGCCAAAAGTTGTTTGAAACCTACAAAAGTGGGTATTTCCCTAAAACTACGGAACAACCATTATGAGCAACCCTATGGAGTTTCACAAGATGAAAATAAATAAAAAATTGTATAAATTACTTAAAAACAGGAGGGACACAGAGTCGGTGAACGAGTGAACACGATAGGAAATTAATGAACTCAGTGAACCTTAATTTCAGACAAATGCTTCGTATTAACTTCGGAATCTCCAAGTCATCGAAATACTAAATCTAATAAAAATTATTCATTTTTTTTATAGAAATTGTAAAAATTCCCTATTCTGAATAACTTATGCATTAGAATTGTTGTTGTAGACGATAATGTTTATAAATGAATGAAGGAGTTAACTACGCGATTGCGAAATGTAATTACCTAAACGGCCTTTGGAAATGTACCCGGCAAGTTTCTAATTACTACCTGTGATAGCCATCACTGCCGCTGACACTGTTTCCTGCTACTTGTACAAAGGTAACTTGGGATTAATTAAAACAGTGAACGTTGGCGTTTTTGGTATTTCCTTCGGGAATTATCTGGCGTCGAGATACTTAAAGTGGGACTTGCCCCACCTTTCTATAAATTTCGTAATAGGCAACCAGTACTACAATTTTTTTTTGGGAGGAATTCGGAGAAGTGTGTCGACAATCAAATTGTTAGGTGGGCAGTGTTATTCTCCTCGTTGAGAAGACAAACTGTGCTAAATTTGGGTGAAATCGGTGGAACAGTTGTGGATTTGTAATGAAAACTGCAATACACATATTTGAGGGTTGTAAAATTCGATGAAGGAAGCCAAGAATCGATCTGTCAAATGGACCTGGTTGAGAAGATCGACTGTATTTGGTCGAAACTGGTGGAACGGCTTTTATTTTTATGCGAATCAAAAAAATAAACACCCAGACTTCGACTATTATACGTATAGATAGTTCGAGGTAAGTGCGTAAAGATTCTGTTCAAGGTAATCTTTTAATTAATGCAGAGATTCTAGTTGAGACAGTTTTGTGATGCGCTACCTGTGGAGGCCAGGTGGTGGATCTAGGGCACGCCGACCTAATTGGGGTGAGCAGCGGGGGTGGCTGTTAACGGCCGGGCAGCTAGGGTAAACTAACCCAGACCACGTCACGAGCTATAGCACTCGTTCATATGCAGGAGTTCAGTGATTGTAGAGTATGTTGGCCTTAAATCAAACAAATTAAATTCTAACAGTCGTGCGTTGTTTATATCGAACACAAAAATATTTTAATCTAGAAATTACTACCCCCTCAACGCGCGATAAACCTATTTTAATTTTATTATTTTTTTGTCAAACAAATCAATAAAATCGACATAGTTACTCAAAAATTTGTCTTAAGTTGTTCGACTCAAAAGCTTTGCCAAGTGGTTGTGCTGCAGACATTCCTTCCAAGAGCAAGTTAGTAAAAAATTAATAGTGGAAATATGGGGTGGATATTCATCAAGTCTAGAAAAAGTAAATACTGATTTGTAACTAACATTTTTAAAGAAGTGGAATTTATAAGACGACACGTTACTGCCGTTGTAGCGTTCTACATTACAAATTATTTCTTGTTATAACGAAAGATTTCTGTTGGTAGATATGGTAGATAGAACTATGATTTCTGCGTTAAAAACTCGGCGAGAGTGGAATCTTTGGAATCAACAATCAATGCAGAACAATTATATGAGAGAGGGGTGTCTGATTCTAAAAGGAAGTTGAAAAAAAAGTTTAAAAAGTACACTTTTGGCTCATGGTACCAAGAAGGAGTAATTTATATGCTGGGTTCTGCAAATGAAGTTTTAATTAATATAAATTAGATTGTGCGCAGTAAATCAGTCTGTAATTTGGTGAGAAAATAAAAGAAGGCTTTTACTAACTACGGCACTGCAGGCGAATGCCGGGATGGTTCCATCAAAATGCCATGACCAAATTGCTTCCCTTTCTTTGCCCCTCAGCCCTTTGCCGCGTCTCTTAACCTCGACGAGGCGTAAAGCCATAAGCAAAAAAACAAAAACAAAAAATTGAAATTTTTTTAACTTCAGTAAGACACTTTAGAATTTTACAAATTCTGTATGGTGTAATTAAACTAAAAGAAGAACATTTACGAGAGAAAATTTCATGCAACATCTCTGTGAAAATGATAATAATAATTACTCACGTCTTTTAGCATTAAAGCTGGAAATAAATAGAGCGGAATATATTCCTATAGTTGAAAGCGGTGTAGTTAACTTCTAAGATTACTACATTGTGCAGCTTTACAAAATTAAAGGTGGCGCCATGTACAGAGATGAGTGTTATTCGTACGACTGAAATCGGTGAGACGTCTGAACGTGCGAAACAAGGTTAGTAATTCTATTCATACCGCAGCAGCAGGAGTGGTCGTAAAAGACCTAACTGCTTATAATGTTCACTCGTAAAGCTCCATATATTGTGGAATATTACGGGTGTCTCCACAACAGCGAATCACATCGACTGCGTAGAGGGCAAATTGCTGAGTACAGTTATCATGCTGTACCGACCCATTACCAGCTAGCATTACTCCGTAAAGGAGCGAGGCGTTCCCTTTATTACAACTTCACAAATTAGTTCCGATCGATCGCGTACGCCGGATCACGTCCACGACTGTCTGTGCTCTTTAATAGAGCGTAATGGCTTCTGGAGCTGCTACTGCAATAACTGTGCCTAAAAGCCGTATTCCCTTCAACCAGCACCGCCTATGCGGGGCTCGAAAGAAGCGACCTTGCATGTTCTCGCGGTGAAGGGCCACGCCCTCCCAAAGTAGTTCTGAATGGAATAAAAAGAAAGAGGAACAGCGGCAAAGCATTGTCGGAGCCTCTCACCAGTCCATTCTTTCAGACTCTCGTTTTTGTTATTACCAGGCTGCTAGCCAAATGTCACCACTGCGGAGAAATACTGGGAGATGAAACTACGTCAGCAACGAGTGAGGAACACTTAAAATACAACGGTTTAAATTAGATGCTTCTCCTAGACGTGTTGTTGAAACCATTCTTGGTGACAGCTTTTGTGAGGTCACAGATATACCCTTCCCCACTATCCTATTAAATTTCAGTGATAATTCCTTTTTTATTTATCTTTATAGTTTCTGAAACTGAGTGTTTGTTCACTGAATTTTTGGTGGACCACTATGTTCCGCTAAGTGTAGCTGATCATACAGAAGCCTTTTTCAGAAGGATGTTTCCTTCGTCAGATGTTGCGAAAAAATATGGATATGGTCCGACAAAAACAAATTGCATTTTAAAAGAAATGCCTGATAATACAATATTTGAAGTTGTGAAGCGTTTACAGAATGGTCCATTTTTGATGGTAACAGATGAAAGCAATGATACCAATACAAAGTTATATTCCATTGTTGTTACATTTTATGACAATAAACACGAAAAAATTGTAGGGTTCCAGAGCAATGTTGTCCTTCTTCGCCATACCCCGCAACAATGCTGAAGGTAATCATGTTTTCTGTCTAGTTTAAAAGAATAGAACACAGTTCAGATTATCCCTCTCAAATGAAATCCTAAAGACTGTTTCCAATTTGAAGACCATCAATTGTGGTCGTTGTTATGCAATTAGTTTTTCTTCAAACTTTGTTAAGAAAGTTAAGAAAGCCACAGCTTCTTGTTTAAAGTCTAATTGAAAGTACATAATATGTCGAACAGTGTAAACAGGTCCAGTGCTAAGTGAGATACTGTCTCTGCAAAGTTTTACTTTTTACCCATGTTAAAATTAAGATACTGACTTCAAAGATTGTCTTAAAAGTAATGTTTGTCAACAAATAATATGAGTAAGTGGACAAGATTTCAATTAAATATTCCATTCACAAATTTCTTAACGTTTGGTTTAAGGTTGGTTAAATGTAGATTTTAAAATTTTTGTGGTCGAGTGTCCTTACAGAAACACAATTTTAAAAATTATTTTCAAATATTGCTCTATGACTCGGAAAGAACTAAAATCTCTGTGTGTGAATCAGCACCTGATGGTAGCGGATCATGATCTTTAGGAATACTAGAAGGAAGGAAAATTGAAGCATGTGAAATGCGGTTCTATAGAAGGATGTTGAAAATTAAGTGGACAGATAAAGTGCTAAACGAACGTGTTCTAGATAGGATGGTTGAGGAGAAAAGGTTGTGGAAGTGTCTTACAGAAAGAAGAGACAGAATGGTGGATTACATTTGAAGATATATGGACATTTAGATATGTTCACTTTGATCCCACGTGAGAAGTCTCGGGGATCTGGAACAGTACATACATTTATTAGCAATATCAATGACATTACCAACAACTAATAAACGATTAGTTGCTTGAAAACCCATTAGTACAATAAAGTTCTAATATTATCTGCAAACACATAAAGTACTATTCCATATTATACTATGTGAGTACAGTTTCCAGATAATATAATTGATGCAGTTCTAAACGGTTTAAACACAAAGAAAAACCATACACCTTTTTGGTAATTATGAACAACTTAATCACCTCATCAGTCCATACACCAAATATTTAGTACTTTTAAATCATTCATATATAGAATTTTCTCAGTCATCCTTACTCACAAAAGTCCAAGAGCAAAATCTTTCACAGAGTAAAATGGGTTCTGACGTGCAGGTTGATTAATTTGTTAGTGGAGGAAACAGTCAAAGAAAGAACAAGCTTCGTTTTTCACCCGTCATTTCAAAAACAAGTTAATTTCGTACTTTATCTCTCCACTTAATTTTCGGCATCCCTCTATAGCATCACATTTCAAATGCTTTAATTTTCCTTTTTTTCTGGTATCCTTGAAGTACATGCTTCGCCGTAATAAAGTGCTGTGCTCCGCACATAGTGTTTTAAAGAGTTATTTCTAAGTCTTAGATCAATACTTGAAACTAAAATATTTCTCTCTTTTATTAAAGCTATTCACGTCCTTTTTGCGTATTGTTTATTTATATTAAGTCGAGGTAGCGCTATTACAGTAAGCTAAGAAATATCAGTAGTATTATATGAATAGGTTGTGAGCATTGTGTAATAACTGCGAGGAAATGATTTACCAAAATACCGCGTGCAACACGTCATTCTCGTTGGGCGTAGAAACTTGTTTATTAATAAATAGTGTGAGCTGTTGACCGTTTCTTGCGTATCGTCACGGATCTAGAATGGTTCCATGTTGATCTGATTTGACCAAATATAAACCTGTCTTTCGGGGTGAATAAAATCCTTTGAGCTTGAAGAACTCAGAAATATTAATAAAGGTAGATATTAAACCCGAACAGGGACGATAGCGCAATCGTATAATTGCTTAAATACAAACTTGACTTGTATTTGACCATTACTCTGCAAAAATTTAAAAAATTCTTGTTTGCTTCGAACGTTGTTTTTTATTGATACTGGGAAAACACTCATAATGTAATCATTGGTCATAGTATCTGTAACGGCCAGAGAACTTAATACACATTCCACATTGTTAAACAGTTGAGCAACTCCAGAATAGTTGATTCAGTAACATATTTGGTCCGATTTCCAATTAAATTAACCTAATAACTCACGTACAGCGAACATGAACAAAGACCTTTAACGAAAGTGGTCAGTAAAATACCTAAAAAGCAAATAAACAGTAATGCATAAACTTTGGTCAAACAACAACATTAGTGAAAGTTTTAATTAAATTGATATATCTCCTAAGCCGGAATAACAATTGGCATTCGTGGTTACAGCAGAGACCATGAGTAATTTATTTTTTAAAGATTTTTTTAAAGTTGCTTTCATTAGTTATATGTTATTAAAAAGCAGATCCACGTTTTTTCAGCCGCAAAATTTATCAAATTTTTTTTAAACCATGAAACGCTACGAAAAGCAAACTTAATGAACGCATTATGGCAATTAATTTGGTAGCAATAGCTTAGCTATTAATTTGTGAACAGAACCACGAATTTCTTCTAATGGTATGTCTGGTCGCTGTTTTGCGAGCGAAGGCTGACACGTGACACCGTTCTCCAGCCAATGAGTGAGCTTAGGAATGAGTGTAGTAGATTGGTAATGATATAGGAAGCTGAAACAGTACCAGCAATCGAGAGACTTTTCTCCCGTTGCTATTGACAACAGTATCCTTAAGGCTTGGAGAGAGGATTGCTGTGCGAGGAACCATCAACAAAAGTGAATCGACAGTCGCTTGGAGTGATTTCGAAAAAGTGTAGAGAACGGAGATATTTGAACCGCACGCTCACGATGTTTGCTGGTGAGGTGTTTTAAGCTAAAAGACGCTCCGGGCTTTCGACGCAAATAGCATACATCTGTTCGCAAGGACACCGGAGTAAAGAGCACACAATGCCATCTTGTGTGGTGTTAAAGGAACAAAGCCAGCTCTGGTAGGTGCAGGAAGTTACCGTGAATCCTTCTATTATCGGTATGGGTTCTGTTTACTCTACGGCGGATGTTACTCCATTCCTGGCTTAAACCAATTAAAGCAACAACATTCAACATAATGGTCCCTATTCTTTTTAAGTGTCTCAGCAAATGTACCATTTCCTTTCTCTGATTTTCTTTGCACACGAACTACTGAACGTTATGCTAAGCGTGTGCTTCGTTGGTTCCGGTAGTTGCGGCAATGTGATAGTGTCCGGGTTAGTTGGTTTCATTCTTGGTGGTGGAAGGATTTGACCGGCATGTTAGGAGACATTTTTTGAAATTAATTGCGATGGACTGCACGCTACGGTAGCATTTTCCTTTACGTACCACCCATTTTTCCCCTTTCTTGTACCCGCCTAATTTTACCATCTACAAATTTCAACTTCTTACAGCGTTTTTGGTAAATTATTCATCATTTCTCTTGGTAATTTATTCCAATGCTTGATCCTCTTACCAACGAAAGAAAATTTTACCACATCTAGTGCTTGAAATCGAGTGTTAGCTTGTGGTCATGGCCATCTTTTCCCTTCCATATATCTCTCTTAATTCTTCCACCAATATCTTTCCACGCCTCATCACCAATGTACGTCTTGTACACATAAATTTCGTTCCAGATCCTTTATCACATCAATTACTGATTGTGTGGTGCACAATACCTAATCATAAAATAGTGCATCAAAGTCCTGGGTTAAATACTGAACCTCCCCGCAGTGTGTATTGAGTGAGAGCATGCGACACTGGGGACGTTAAGCCCGGCGGCCTCTCGTTGTCTTACACCACCTCACTCCAAACACACTGCGGAAGATTTTTTTTTTTAATTTTCTTGTGGCTTTACGCCTCGTTGACGTCGACGTCATTAGAGGCGGAATGCGATTGCGGGAAGGAATTCGGCCATGGCCTTTTGTAAGAAGCATCCCAGCATTCGCCTGGAGTGATTTGAGGAAACCATGGAAAACCCAAATCTGGATTGCAGGACGGGGATTCAAACCGCCGTCCTCCCGAATGCGAGGCCAGAGCGTTAACCACTCTCCCACCACGCTCGGTCACTGCGGAGAGGCTTGGTATTCAACCCAGGACTATGGCACACAAACTGGTTATTTGGAATTGTACGCAGCCACCTCTCCTGCCTTGCCGGCCAAGTCCTGGTGCTATAAATGCGCCGTGGGAACATGACGTAATGAAGCTGTTGTTTCCGATGGTTACTTTCTTATTCCCCTATACCATTCAGTGACAAATGAAGCCGAGCAGCCGCTGTGTCTGTGTAATAAAATTTAATATCACTGGAAGGTCGAATGTGACATCACAATACTTTCTTAGAAATTACCGTCACCAAGCAAGACAACTTTTATACTTGTTTGTTTTATTCCACTCATGTATATAACCAACAAAATAACGCATATATCGATTTCACAATTTTATATTTACGTTTCTTCGTTGTTATTTCGATTTACTGTTCCACAAATTAATTGTATGGCTGATATGTAAAATAAGGCTCCACTTGGATCACAAAATTCACTGTTCGCAACAGCCTCTCTCTACTTTCAGTTTGTACATCACAATAACTACCTTCTCTCTCTCTTTTTTTTATGGCTTTACGCCTCGTCGACGTCGAGGTTATTAGAGGCGGGATGGGACAGTGGACAAGAAACGGGAAGGAATTCGGCCATAGCCTTTTGCAGGAAGCATTCCGGCATTCACCTGGAGTGATTTGGGGAAACCATGGAAAGCCCAAATCAACTACCTTCTCATTGAATATTTTTCTTGTGAATTTATGGTTTAAACATTTGCGTCTATTCTGTTTCACTTCTTCTCCCTCTCCTTCCACACACACACACACACATACAAATTACCCATCTTAGTATACATCAAATGGATTATATAATCTATTCTGCTACAACCTAAACGCGTCCCTGTAGCCCTTACATTCCTAATTTACGTTAAACACTAATGTGATATCAGTCTTAAGAAATTTATTTTCAGTTACTCGACCTAGCGTTTGTCAGTTATTTTCGACACCCATATCTCTGCCCTATGTTTCAATGGTAGGTTTCCATTTTTATTTTATCACAGGGAACAGAAATTTGTATCATCTTCGATCTTTTTATATAAAAAAGTAAAGATGATAATCACTCCAAAAAAACTATATTATACCATTAATTTTGCACAACTGTTTTTGACTGTTTAGTCGCTCACTTCTCTTTGTATGGTGTGTGGCAGATGTTACCAACTCTAAATATCTCAACAAAAAGACAAAAAATGGATACAGAACGTAAACATAAATTTAAAGAGGACGGTACACTTTACCTCGCGGTACGCAGAAACCAGAACCGTCCGCGCCGCTGCGTTTCGTATTCCGATCAGTGTACGCGATGGAACTGGATCAGACTGCACGACCTTCCTGCGACTTTTATGGACAAAGATTTTTTTCGGCATATAAGGTCTTAGCCGCGGAGACCTTATATGCCGATAGCAGCTACTGCTTTCGATTCGCCCATCTCCACCTTTAAGAGGCACTTTCTTCCCCGCATAAATCATCGTCTACCGCGTTAATCGCGCCTATTTCGGGTCTGCCGACACCTCGACCTCGCCCGCCTGCGGTCAGGCCACGTGCCTGAGGCTACTGGCTGCAAGCAGGCAAGTAGGAGGTAGTAGCCGATTCAAGCCAGAAACCGGGAAAACCCGTGACGTCACAACATGGCCGCCCCCGTTTGGTGTGATCAAGATGGCCGCCGAGCGCACCGCCCGGTCAAGATTGCCGCCCCCGTTTGGTGTGACCAAGATGGCCGCCGTTAGTTCACAGATCGGCCGCACAGATGGCACCATCTCCCAAGGGCTTAATTTCTAGTTCATTTGGTGGCGGCTAGATGGCGTTCGGTGGCATTATTTCCGGCGCGCTTTGCGAAATGTGTACACTGTTTCAACGACTGTTATCTCTGTTTACTAAGCGTGACGAAATATGTATTCCTAGCGTCCTGTTAAGCAAGCACTGAACATCTTGGCTACTATCGACACACAGTAAAATATTTTGTATCGTGAAAAATACTTAAGTCCACATCAACGGATATTACGTGAACAGACATCGGTAGCGTAGGGGTTAGAGTGCCGAAGGTCGCCGGTTCGAGTCCGGCCGCGGTGTTTTAGCCGTTCCAACTCGTCAATTTCCAAATCAAAATTTTAGTTTCCATACCTAGAGAGGATACCTGCCTTGAATAAAAAAAGCATAAATTTTTCCTTTTAACGTTCGATATAAAACCGAGGAAGAATTCTATGTGTACCTGTTTTCATGAAATTATTTAGCGTTCTTGCCTCTCATTCGGGAGGACGGAGGTTCCAGGCATCCATGGTTTCCCAAAATCACTCCAAGTGAATGCCGGGGATGCGACCTTCAAAAGGCCATGACCGAATTCATTCCCATTCCTTTCCCGTCTCTAAAGACCACGTTGTTAGTGTGCGTACTGATACTCGTGATACGTGGGGCAAATAAAAAACTCCAGATATAAAACCGAGGAAGAATTCTATGTGTACCTGATTTCATGAAATTATTTAGCGTTCTTGCCTCGCATTCGGGGAATCCCCCTTCCGGGCATCCAGATTTGGGTTTTCCATGGTTTCCACCAGGTGAATGCCGGGATGCTACCTTCAAAAGGCCATGACCGAATTCATTCCCATTCCCGTCTCTAAAGAACTTATTGTTAGAGAGACGTTAAAAAAAAAAAAAATTCGACTGCCGAGGTGCAAAGTATCCTGGTTTCCGAAAGATGGCGTGGCACACATCATTTCACCAAGCTTTTACGAGAAATATTTAAGGTATTCCTGCCTGCTGTCTGTCTGCTATTATCGGTATATCAATGTGACAAGTATTTCGAAACTATGGAGTTATTCTCGGCGTTCCGTTTGACCAGGTTGCGAAACTCTGTACACACACTATCGACAGCAAGGTGCAAATATTTCAGCACAGTAAAATATTTTCTTCGGTTCTGTGTCGTGAAATATACTTGCGTTTGATTAAGCGTGAACCATTACTATTTTTTACTAAAAACAAAAGAAGTCCACATTAGCGTATATTACCTACAAAACATTTCTGTTCCCATGTCTCCTTGTTATTACAGAGCAAAGCACATACTATTAATCAGTCACATTGCTATACAGTACAGCAATATTTCATATATGTTATTCCCCCCAAACTTAGTGGCGAAGAATTAAAGAATATTTCACACATCTCCAATGACACCTGATAAAGTGAAGTTACAGTGAGTTTATTCCTTGACAGCCTTTTCAGTCCCTGGCTTTACCCTATAATGTCTGATCATAGTCCTCTATCCCCCCCCTTTTTTCTATATAGTGTTCCTAATTAAAAATTCATTCATATACCGAAAACATACTTTTGCACATCATATCGGATTCGTTATGAACCAATTTAATAGCTAACAGCATTAATGATAGCTCACGAATTTTGGCTAGATTTCCACATTTTAATAGAAGATCCCCACACATCGACAAGTATCCAAAGGTGCAGACACTAGTTCTATTGCGCCGAAGATAGCACCCACGCTTGAACTGTCGTAAATTGTTAGGTCAAAGTGGGTGTTTGGATATTTTATCCACTCAGGCCTCATCATCTAAAGTCTAATGACAAATTGTGGTCATGGCCAACTTAGGCTCCATACAACACTCAGAATTATTCTGCCAATATCCATTCTAACAGCATTATACACCACATACAGCCCCTGACACTCTTCCAATCTCCCAATGACATCCAGTCCAGTTCCTTTATTAAGGCACTTGTTGAATATTTTCCACTAATAAATCTAGCTGCTATATTTTGCACCTTGCATTTGATGTACAAAAAATGTGGTCTCCATACTACACTTATATATACAAGAAATGGTCTGACTGTGGGTTTGTACCCAAGTCCTTCGCTTCTCTGGTACATCCCGTCATCACCCTCTCTGTTAAATGATTTTTATGTAGTGAAAAACGTGAGAAACACAATTCGTATGGCAACACAAACGGCAGTAAACTGTAAAGAGTACAGTGAAATGGGAGATTGCCTAAGCCCTGAAGCAATGGTTAGAAGCACACGTTGATGGTGAGCATAATTCTATAACCATATATTTTAGACTCAAATTAACAGAGGAAGTAGACACACGCACACACTTGTACATGCATACAGCGAGGTCGACAGAACTAACAGCAAGCATCATGGAAACGATGAAGTGGGGCAGAATTGTCGTTACCACTGATTAACTGGGCAGAACTATCGTTAAAAAAATCATCAGACAGACGAGTTTAAGTCAGGTATCACAATACTTACACTTACATGCACAAAGAGAGACGCAGATATACATGTACAAGTCTACACAACTACCGGTACCAATCATGGAAACAAAAAAAGTGGTGTAGTACTTTCTTGCCCCCATGACTGGCTGAAAAACAGAACTCTCCTTACATATCATCTGCCTGGCGAGATAGAGGGTGTGCAAAAGATGGCATGTTTTCACCATACACCTAAGTATTTACATCATAAATAGTGTTCATCACACACAATTGATTACATTTACCATCAATACGTTTCTCCCACACACTGCAACCCTATCTGCCATTCATTAAGAGTGCCCCAGGTACCATGAGTTACAATAGACATTTGACTATCAGCAGATACCAGAACCACCTCATATTCATACTAGGTCTCAACCACAAATCCATACGTATCCACGCACAAGCTCAAAGAAACAGGAACAGCAAATCATACATCCAGACAGAAGAGTTTAATTAATGTATCACCACATTTACAGAGACACACAAACACACACATTTCCATGCCTACAGCGAGCTAGACACAACAACCACCCAAATCATGACGACGAAAAAGTGGAGTAGAACCCCCATGGCTCATAACTGACCAAAAAATCATCAGTAACATAATATGTTCCAGGCACCATACTCTTCACATCAATATCATCTCATTTATTTCACACTACAGACCTCACTACCATCCAGTATCATGTGAGCTAGGTACAAAACTGTTCACATCAGCACCAACACGTCTATCCCACACCTAAGCCTTTACTGCCATTCAGTAACATTTACCCCAGGTACCACGAGTAGCAGTAGACATCTGGTCATCAGACAGATATCATAACTCCCATATTCATACTGGGTCTCAACCAAAAATCTGTACGTCACCTCACACAAGCAAGGTATCACCACATTTACGAAAAAAACACACAGAGATAGAGACGCATACACACGTTCATTTCCAGGCCTACAGCGATCTCGACTCAACAACTAGCCCAATCATGGCAACGAAAAAGTGGAACAGAACACCCATGACTGGCCAAAAATCATAGAAAGACACACAGAAACACATACATACACACTAACATGTCAATGCATTCAAACAGTTCCATTCATCACCACACATAACTGGAGGAAAACTGAAGAGTTACAGGATGTGTGAAGTTTGAAATCAACAGCCACATCTCTCCCACACCGCAACCCTTTCTGTCATTTAGTAACATGTGACCCAGGTACCATGAGTTACAATAGACACTTGTCCTATCAGACAGATATCATAACCTCCATATTCATACTAGGTCTCACCCACAAACCCATTACGTCTCCACACAAGCACAAACATATGGGAGGAACAGCAATTCATACGTCCAGATAAATGAGTTTAAGGAAGGTATCACCATACTTACGCACACAGACACATATATCCATGCCTACAGCGAGCTCAACACAACAACGAGCCCAATCATGGAAAAGAAAAAGTGGGACAGAACCCCCATGGCTCAAGACTGACGAAAAAATCATCATTAACATGTGTTCCAAGTAACAAACTCCTCACATCAAAATCATATCATTTAACTCACACTACAGACCTCTCTGCCATTCAGTATCGTTGGTAATATGTACAAATCTGTTCACATGATCAGCACCACCTCTATCCCACGCAACAAGCCTTTTCTGCTATTCAGTAATATTTGCCCCACGTACCACGAGTATCAGTAGTCACATGGTCATCAGACAAATATCAATAACTCCCCATACTCATACTAGACCTCCAAACACAAACATAACTGACCAAAAAACCATCAGACAGACGTTAGAGTGTGTGCAAAGGATGACATGTTTTCGCCATACACCTCAGTACTTATCACATTATCAATGTAATTACATCAACACATAGGTAGCCACGTCATTGTGAAATCTCAAAGTCGAATATAATCCTATCGTGATAGACACACAGCCACATAGAAAGACACACACCCACATGTCCATGCATACACACAGATGACTGAACACCCTAGGTCGAGACTGAATAGTTACAGGATGTGCGAAATATTTCATTTCTTTGCCACAAACCTCGGTGCTCATCATACCCAAATGATTACATCTACATAGGTGGCCACTGATAGAAACATCTCAAGTAGACTCCTACCACCATAATTACACACATAACCACACAGGAACAAGTACACACACCACATTCCATGCATATACCACAATTTCATAAGTTACCACATACATACAAGTAACTGCAGGAAAGGGACCCGACACACGACGTCCACACTAAGGTGTTTACATGATAGGCAGATGATAGCATGTCTTTACAATACATCTCAGTGCTCACCACACATACTTGATTTTTAATGTGCCATCAGTATAGCTGGTGGCTGGAACTTAGCTCTTGGCAATGTTTTGGCCAAAGGTCATTTGTTATAGCAGCTCATCAAAGACACAATTTTGGGTGAAACCTGCCCGGGCGGGCGCGGCAGGAGGTGGCCACCCTTCCTCACAGCGGACGGTTCATGTAGGTCGGTATACCGACGCATATAACCGCTTACTAGCGCAATGAAATTCCGGTCTTCAGTCCGGTCCTAAAAATGCGGTTACCGGTAATAGGTCCCGGTCGGGAAACTCCGGTCTTCAGTCCGGTCCTAAAAATGCGGTTACCGGTAATAGGTCCCGGTCGGGAAACTCCGGTCTTCAGTCCGGTCCTAAAAATGCGGTTACCGGTAATAGGTCCGGGTCGGGAAACTCCGGTAAAGCAACGCGGTCCGCGCTTTTAGACCGGCGAATTGCGGTATTTCGGTCCGCAGTGGGGAAGGGTGGCCACCTCCCGCCGCGCCCGCCCGGGCAGGTTCACCCAAAATTTGTCTTTGATGAGCTGCTATTAACAAATGACCTTTGGCCAAAACATTGCCAAGAGCTTAGTTCCAGCCACCAGCTATACTGATGGCACATTAAAAATCAAGTATTGTGGTGAGCACTGAGATGTATTGTAAAGACATGCTATCATCTGCCTATCATGTAACACCTTAGTGTGGACGTCGTGTGTCGGTCCCTTTCCTGCAGTTACTTGTATGTATGTGGTAACTTATGAATTGTGGTATATGCTGGACATGTGTGTGTGTACTTGTTCCTGTGTGGTTATGTGTGTAATTATGGTGGTAGGAGTCTACTTGAGATGTTTCCATCAGTGGCCACCTATGTAGATGTAATCATTTGGGTATGATGAGCACCGAGGTTTGTGGCAAAGAAATGAAATATTTCGCACATCCTGTAACTATTCAGTCTCGACCTAGGGTGTTCAGTCATCTGTGTGTATGCATGGACATGTGAGTGTGTGTCTTTCTATGTGGCTGTGTGTCTATCACGATAGGATTATATTCGACTTTGAGATTTCACAATGACTGGCTACCTATGTGTTGATGTAATTAATTGATAATGTGATAAGTACTGAGGTGTATGGCAAAAACATGTCATCCTTTGCACACACTCTAACGTCTGTCTGATGGTTTTTTGGTCAGTTATGTTTGTGTGTGAGGTCTAGTATGAGTATGGGAGTTATGATATTTGTCTGATGACCATGTGACTACTGATACTCGTGGTACGTGGGGCAAATATTACTGAATAGCAGAAAAGGCTTGTGGCGTGGGATAGAGGTGGTGCTGATCATGTGAACAGATTTGTACATATTACCAACGATACTGAATGGCAGAGAGGTCTGTAGTGTGAGTTAAATGATATGATTTTGATGTGAGGAGTTTGTTACTTGGAACACATGTTAATGATGATTTTTTTCGTCAGTCTTGAGCCATGGGGTTCTGTCCCACTTTTTCTTTTCCATGATTGGGCTCGTTGTTGTGTTGAGCTCGCTGTAGGCATGGATATATGTGTCTGTGTGCGTAAGTATGGTGATACCTTCCTTAAACTCATTTATCTGGACGTATGAATTGCTGTTCCTCCCATATGTTTGTGCTTGTGTGGAGACGTATGGGTTTGTGGGTGAGACCTAGTATGAATATGGAGGTTATGATATCTGTCTGATAGACAGTGTCTATTGTAACTCATGGTACCTGGGTCACATGTTACTAAATGACAGAAAGGGTTGCGGTGTGGGAGAGATGTGGCTGTGATTTCAAACTTCACACATCCTGTAACTCTTCAGTTTTTCCTCCAGTTATGTGTGGTGATGAATGGAACTGTTTGAATGCATTGACATGTTAGTGTGTATGTATGTGTTTATGTGTGTCTTTCTATGATTTTTGGCCAGTCATGGGTGTTCTGTTCCACTTTTTCGTTGCCATGATTGGGCTAGTTGTTGAGTCGAGATCGCTGTAGGCCTGGAAATGAACGTGTGTATGCGTCTCTATCTCTGTGTGTTTTTTTCGTAAATGTGGTGATACCTTGCTTGTGTGAGGTGACGTACAGATTTTTGGTTGAGATCTAGTATGAATATGGGAGTTATGATATCTGTCTGATGACCAGATGTCTACTGCTACTCGTGGTACCTGGGGTAAATGTTACTGAATGGCAGTAAAGGCTTAGGTGTGGGATAGACGTGTTGGTGCTGATGTGAACAGTTTTGTACCTAGCACACATGATACTGGATGGTAGTGAGGTCTGTAGTGTGAAATAAATGAGATGATATTGATGTGAAGAGTATGGTGCCTGGAACATATTATGTTACTGATGATTTTTTGGTCAGTTATGAGCCATGGGGGTTCTACCCCACTTTTTCGTCGCCATGATTGGGGGCTGGTTGTTGTGTCTAGCTCGCTGAAGGCATGGAAATGTGAGTGTTTGTGCGTCTCTCTCTGTGTCTGTATGCGTAAATATGGTGATACCTTCTATAAAAATCTGTCTGGACGAATGATTTTGCTGTCCCTCCACTTATGCTTGTTTGTGCTAGTGTATTGAGATATATGGATTTGTGGGTGAGATCTGATAGCCAAGTGTCTATTGCAACTCATGGTACCTGCGTCAATTTTTTACTGAATGGTAGAAAGGGTTGCGGTGTGGGAGAGACGTGTTGATGGTAAATATAATCAACTGGGGCGCGATGAACACTATTTATGGTATAAACACTTAGGTTTATGGTGAAAACTTGTCATCTTTTGCACACCTTCTATCTCGCCAGGCTGATGATATGTAAGGAGACTTCTGTTTTTCAGCCAGTCATGAGGCAAGAGAGTACTACACCACTTTTTTGTTTCCATGATTGGTACCGGTAGTTGTGTAGTCTTGGACATGTGTATCTGCGTCTCTCTTTGTGCATGTAAGCGTAAGTAACTCGTCTGTCTGATGATTTTTGTAACGATAGTTCTGGCCAGTTAATCAGTTGTAACGACAATTCTGCCCCCACTTCATCGTTTCCGAGTTATGAGCCATGGGGGTTCTGTCCCACTTTTTCTTTTCCATGATTGGGCTGGTTGTTGTGTTGAGCTCGCTGTAGGCATGGATATATGTGTCTGTGTGTGTAAGTATGGTGATACCTTCCTTAAACTCATTTATCTGGATGTATGATTTGCTGTTCCTGTTTCTTTGAGCTTTCTCGCCAGGCAGATGATATGTAAGGAGAGTTCTGTTTTTCAGCCAGTCATGGGGGCAAGAAAGTACTACACCACTTTTTTTGTTTCCATGATTGGTGCAGGTAGTTGTCCTGAACTTTCTGTAGACTTGTACATGTATATCTGCGTCTCTCTTTGTGCATGTAAGTGTAAGTATTGTGATACCTGACTTAAACTCGTCTGTCTGATGATTTTTTTAACGATAGTTCTGCCCAGTTAATCAGTGGTAACGACAATTCTGCCCCACTTCATCGTTTCCATGATGCTTGCTGTTAGTTCTGCCGACCTCGCTGTATGCATGTACAAGTGTGTGCGTGTGTCTACTTCCTCTGTTAATTTGAGTCTAAAATATATGGTTATAGAATTATGCTCACCATCAACGTGTGCTTCTAACCATTGCTTCAGGGCTTAGGCAATCTCCCATTTCACTGTACTCTTTACAGTTTACTGCCGTTTGTGTTGGCATACGAATTGTGTTTCTCACGTTTTTCACTACATAAAAATCATTTAACAGAGAGGGTGATGAGGGAATGTACCAGAGAAGCGAAGGACTTGGATACAAACCCACAGTCAGACCATTTTTTGTAATATAGTGTAGTATGGAGACCATTTTGTACATCAAATGCAAGGTGCAAAATATGCAGCTAGATTTATTAGTGGAAATATTCAACAAGTGCCTTAATAAAGGAACTGGACTGGATGTCATTGGGAGATTGGAAGAGTGTCAGGGGCTGTATGTGGTGTATAATGCTGTTAGAATGGATATTGGAGGAATAATTCTGAGTGGTGTATGGAGCCTAAGTTGGCAATGACCACAATCTGGCATTAGACTTTAGATGATGAGGCCTGAGTGGATAAAATATCCAAACACCCACTTTGATCTAACAATTTACGACAATTCAAGCGTGGGTACTATCTTCGGCGCAATAGAACTAGTGTCTGCACCTATGGATACTTGTCGATGTGTGGGGGTCTTCTATGAAAATGTGGGTTATGATGTCTGTTTGATGACCAAGTTAGCTAACGGCATTATGTCACTTTTATCGTGGTTAGTTGGATGAAGCATGCAATTATAAACAAATGTCACACTTGGTCCTGAATCCGAAGGTTGGCGTTAGATGGGAACATTTTAAACCGAATGGAGAACTCCCCTGGGTCCTGATTTATTGAAAAATAATTTCCTGGAAAAGGGGAGAATTTTCCTGGAAAACTGCAGTAGAACGACCTTAAATGGACATTTTGGTACCTGGCTACTGATTAGCAGAAGACTCTGCGAATTTTTGGTTTACTTTAACGCACGAAAAAAAGGTAACTGATCAGGGATTGGAGTGGGAATCATTGGAAAACAGAATGAAGTTTGGGGAAGTGTTGTGGGTATGTTGGCGATGAGGCTAGAGGTGGATCTTGGTGAAAGAATTAGGAATAGTGCACTGGATTTCTTCTATAAGGGAGTGTGTAAATCTTCTATATCTCCACCTTGGTCACAGGCGATGGTCTCAGGCATGTTCTGTGCTTAGCGTGACTCGATTTTTTTATCACATAGGACTGGCGTACTTAGATTCCCAGGTGTGAAATTAGTAAGATTAACAGACGGTATTTCGTTCCTGGAACATAAGTGCTGTACTGTAAAATACAGTTAAAGGTGTCAATCACTGATGTGTCACAAGGGATTTATTGGAATTTTAGACAAAGTACAGCTAAGGACACTCAATTTGTGATTGCTTACGAAAGCATAACAGAATTGATACATAGATTGGCCTGGATAGACAAACGACAAAGGTTTGACCTGGATGGCAACAATTACGAGCCTGGTTTTCAAATCGACAACTTTGCTTTAGTTTAGAGGCTCTCAACCAATCGAGGTTATACTTACATCCATCAGTAAACCCCTTCAATGCCTCTTTGAGTCCAAAAAGTGTCTGTGTTTCATTACACATAATTTAATACATCCTTTAAAATACACGGAATGTAGGTGACACTCGCGAGCTATATTAAATTGTTTATAACGAATCCAACATGATGTGACTAATTGAGTTTGTTTCCCGTCTCTTCGTCGGTGTATTAATTTTTAATGTCTGCCTGCTTCGATGAACGGAATTTTTTTATGGTTTTCCCTACCTTCATCGGTGAATGTCTCTCGGTTTCAATGAAAGGATTTCACCATTGATGGGTTTTTGAGGCTACGAATTTTGAAAGGAATAACGTATGTGTGGTATTGCTATACTTTATCACAATAATTTCATTTTTTAAACTTTTTAACGTCTCTCTAACAACCTGGCATTTTGAGATGGGGAAAGGATGGGGAGCAAGGAATGGGAAGGAATTCGGCCATGTCCTTTTGAAGGAAGCATCCCGGCATTCACCTGGAGTGATTTGGGGAAACCATGGAAAACCCAAATCTGGATGACCGGAAACGCCGTCCTCTCGAATACAAGGTCAGAACGCTAAAACAGGTACTTTTTTTTAACGTCTCTCTAACAACGTGGTCTTTAGAGACGGGGAAAGGAATGGGAATGAATTCGGTCATGGCCTTTTGAAGGTAGCATCCCCGGCATTCACTTGGAGACACACAATTTCATTACCCCTAATTTTGAAATTTGTCCTGGTGGAGGAACATCAAAGAGGCACCGGCTGCGGGATGTAATCAGCCATATGCTATATGGAAGGCTTAAACAGACTAAGAACTGAAGTGTCCCGATGTAAATATAATATTTAAAAAATGGGGGTACACTAATGACAACGATCTATGTGAATGTGGTGAGCTTCAGAACCCACAACATCTTCTGATATGCAGGAATCTCCCTGAAACCTGCAATATCGACGACCTTTACAGGGCAAACGAGAAGGCCATCAAGATTGCGGAATTCTGGTCACATTCTATATAATTGTGTTTATAGTTAATATTAATTAATTAATGTTATTTGTTTTTTCAACTTGTTATGTCCTGGACACGAGAAATATAAATAAAAATATAAATACCCCTAATTTAATACATCCTTTAAAATACACGGACTGTAGGTGACACTCGTGAGTTATATTATATTGTTCATAATGAAAAAGTGAGTTTGTTTCCCGTCTCTTCGTCGGTGAATTAATTTTTAATGTCTGCCTGCTTCGATGAACGGAATTTATGTTAACAGCGAGGTCTTTAGAGACGGGAAAGGATGGGAAGGAATTCGGCCATGGCCTTTTGAAGGTAGCATCCCCGGCATTCACCTGGGGGAAACCATGGATGCCTGGAACCTCCGTCCTCCCGAATGAGAGGCAAGAACGCTAAATAATTTCATGAAAACAGGTACACATAGAATTTATATCTGGAGTTTATGACTTTTTTTCCCGTTAAAAGGAAACATTTATGCTTTTCGAGGCGTGGAAATTACGTAACTTTGCGGCTTTTCCACAAAACACTTAAACACCGCGGCCGGACTCGAACCGGCGACCTAGCCCCAACACTGCCGAGGTCGTTTTAATGTGGACTTTTTTTGTTTTTAGTAAAATTGCAATGATTTACGCTTAAGTACCGAAGAAAATATTTTACTGTGTGTCGATAGTAGCCAAGATGTTCAGTGCTTGCTTAACAGGACGCTAGGAATACATATTTCGTCACGCTTAGTAAACAGAGATAACAGTCGTTGAAACAGTGTACACATTTCGCAAAGCGCGCCGGAAATAATGCCACCGAACGCCATCTAGCCGCCACCAAATGAACTAACGGCAAAGAAATTAAGCCCTTGGGAGATGGTGCCATCTGTGCGACCGATCGGTGAACTAACATATGCGCAAGCCCACCCGGTGTCGCCATCTGTGCGGCTGGTTGAGGAACTAACGTGTGACGTCATACGACCTTGGCCGCCATTGGTCCATTAGAATTTCCCGCCATCCAACTGTGACGTCACGCGGACGAGTGGAGTCTCTTCCGGGGCCGGCTTAAGATCTTTTGTTCCAGAAAACAGGTTCTCCTCCTACTGTGGTGGTGTAACGGTTAACGTTCTGGCCTCGCATTCGGGAGGACGACGGTTCGTCCCTGTCCGGTCATCCAGATTTGGGCTTTCCATGGTTTCCCAAATCATTCCAGGCAAATGCCGGGATGCTTCCTTCAAAACGTCATGGCCGAATTCCTTCCCATTCCTTGTCCCACATCCTTTCCCGTCTCTAAAGACCTCGCTGTTAAGAGACGTTAAGCAGTTAAAAAAAAAAAAAAACCATTGGAAGTTAGCTAAGCGCTTCTGGTTCGCGGACGCGTCTCCATAAATTCCAAGAGAACAGGAACGCGACAAGCTGTTGAAAATAGATGAAATGTATGTTAAATCTGAATCGGGCCACAAATATAGAATAAGCATTAGTATATAAAAGAGATGTTAACAAAGTTCAGCCATGAGAATACGACGAAAAAAATTAGAAAAGGCTTCCTGTGCCAGCAGCACAATAAATAGGGAGATTTCAATTTAAAATTGGCGTTATGAGGTCTGGAGATGTTTTCTGATCAAGAAAGGTATCGGAGTTTAACGCTCGGAAAATTCGGTCAGGTCACATGAGCTGGTGATAATAGACAGAAGGTTAACAATTCGTCATTCCAAGAACAACAGTATACAGCATCTTGTCGCAGTACGTGGACATGAGGAAGGTTTACAACCATTGGCTACAAATCAGAATGCAGGGAACAGGCAAGTATCTGCGGAAAATCTTTGTTAATGATTTTTGACCATGGATAAGGCCTTGGCCCATCGCTTTATCCCCGAATCAAAGGAAAGTGATGATGTCTGTTTTTTTGGGATCTTCGGAGGGTTCTGCTTCTATATTTTTGTCACTTGGAGACACACAATTTCATTACCCCTAATTTTGAAATTTGTCCTGGTGGAGGAACATCAAAGAGGCACCGGCTGCGGGATGTAATCAGCCATATGCTATATGGAAGGCTTTAAACAGACTAAGAACTGAAGTGTCCCGATGTAAATATAATATTTAAAAAATGGGGGTACACTAATGACAACGATCTATGTGAATGTGGTGAGCTTCAGAACCCACAACATCTTCTGATATGCAGGAATCTCCCTGAAACCTGCAATATCGACGACCTTTACAGGCAAACGAGAAGGCCATCAAGATTGCGGAATTCTGGTCACATTCTATATAATTGTGTTTATAGTTAATATTAATTAATTAATGTTATTTGTTTTTCAACTTGTTATGTCCTGGACACGAGAAATATAAATAAAAATATAAATACCCCTAATTTAATACATCCTTTAAAATACACGGACTGTAGGTGACACTCGTGGAGTTATATTATATTGTTCATAATGAAAAGTGAGTTTGTTTCCCGTCTCTTCGTCGGTGAATTAATGTATGTTAAATCTGAATCGGGCCACAAATATAGAATAAGTATTAGTATATAAAAGAGATGTTAACAAAGTTCAGCCATGAGAATACGATGAAAAAATTAGAAAGGCTTCCTGTGCCAGCAGCACAATAAATAAGGGAGATTTCAATTTAAAATTGGGCGTTATGAGGTCTGGAGATGTTTTCTGATCAAGAAAGGTATCGGAGTTTAACGCTCGGAAAATTCGGTCAGGTCACATGAGCTGGTGATAATAGACAGAAGGTTAACAATTCGTCATTCCAAGAACAACAGTATACAGCATCTTGTCGCAGTACGTGGACATGAGGAAGGTTTACAACCATTGGCTACAATCAGAATGCAGGGACAGGCAAGTATCTGCGGAAAATCTTTGTTAATGATTTTTGACCATGGATAAGGCCTTGGCCCATCGCTTTATCCCCGAATCAAAGGAAAGTGATGATGTCTGTTTTTTGGGATCTTCGGAGGGTTCTGCTTCTATATTTTTGTTAAAAAAAAAAAAAACCCAGTGAAATCCAGCTGCTCTAATCTTGCTTAGCAAATTGCGAGCGTGCGTCGCGAAAAGAGAAGAGTTGTTAAGAAAAGGTGCTGTTTCACCATGACGATATACTAAGTCATAAATTTTTCTTTGCCACAGCTGCAAGTCGAAAGTAAAGGTTTCACTGTAAGCTTCCTATCTCCTCAGACCTCACCCCTTCAGACCTCCACCTATTTGTTTGGAATTCATATGACGTCATATGCTGTCACATCATTTCATGGCACACTGGAGAAATCCTTTAATACGAATGGCGCAAAAAACATTGGAACATCGTTGGAGCGAGGTGTATGGGAGCTCAGACTAGAATTTTCTGAATAAACAGATCACAATTTTTCTTCTAATTGATGTGCATTCCACAAAGTAAAGGGACGATTCTCACATTGCTAGGTGTTAATAAAAAATCTGCCCACATTCAATGGAACTTTCAAGGAAGAGCTAAGTAACAGATATTAAAACAGACATAAATCTGGTAAAATTTAAACAGGTTCATAGACCACAGGTTGGAAGCCGATACCAACTTCGTGTAATTATGTAATTGATTTCAAGGCATTCGTTAAATTCTCGTCCACGGAACCGCAAAAAATTAGAGAGGCTTTAGGAGACCCCAAAATTAAAGATAATTTGAAATCACGTATTGCCAACTATGAGCTACCAA
>JARYHS010011408.1:42684741-42714515 GCA_031002005.1 Vandiemenella viatica
GTGTGTTAACCGAGGTGCAAACAGTTCTGTTGCAAGTGACACAGAATCATCTTGAGGGGATAACATAACGTTAACTAATTCAGAGGATACCGGATGGGTGAGGGAGGGTAAATATCTAAAAAAAAATATTAAAACATTGTTGTCAAGGTTGGAGTACATATACAAAATTGTGAAATATTATGAGAAAAAGAGGATTATGGTATTTATTAAAGCGACGTTGAAGCAGAAAGCTACGAAACATGAAGAAAGCACAGACGAACAACATTTAAGATAACAGGATATTTGAAGACTAAATTTAGTTGTGCTTACAGTTACGACTTTCATTTAGTGTCCAAAAAAATATTTCGTTTGATTTATTTCAAATTTCGACGAATCTGCAGGGTATTCGGTGTTTCTTGGTTTCTTGGTGAGGATTCGTGTTTTATTATTATTATGGATCGTCTACGTCGATGTCATTAGAGCGGGAAGAGGATTGGAGACAAGGAACGGAAAGTGTTAGGTCATAACGTTTTGAGGGTATGATCCCGGCACTCGCCTGGAGTGATGAGGGGAAGCCATCGAAAACAGAAATGTGAAATTGACAGACAGGGATCTGAACCCGCGTACCCCAAATTCCAGGATCTCGCCCACGAGGTTCGTTGCATAAGGAATCACAAATAAGTGAATTTTCTGCCTTTAAAATTAAGACTATCACTCATCAGTAATAGGAGTATGACCCAAGGAAACAAATGTAAATTGCTGCAGTGAGTAGCTAAGACATAGCAAACCATATGTTAATCTCTGGAACATTTGGATCCTCTCGTTCACTTACCTGGTACTGTTACCGATACAATTTTACAATATTAGCGGCTTTGCATGATAAGTTGGCTTCCAATTATGCTCGTCTTTTGGTTGAATTTGAAGCCCACATTTCATTCGTTAAGTTAAAGGCTGTTTCATTTGTTAAATCTTATATTAATTACATTTTTTCTTGTACTGCCAGGTAAAAAATCAACGTAAAATTGACGTGAACCTTTTTACATCGTTAGGACGAATCAACTGTCATCTTTGAAGATCTTTAGAGTACGGATCCCCGATTGTGGGTGAGTCGATTTTCAGTAGTCCGGTTTCTATTTTGTATGGGGACTTTATTTCTCTGTCTCTTTGATAAAATTATTGTCTATCGTTAATTTTCCTACTAAAAATTCTTCTCAGGCGTTCTGCCGGATAACTTCTGCCATACATGACGTCCGACAGCTGTCTTCATCAGGTGGAATGGTAAGTCGAAGTGGTCATTGCGACTACAGGTCAGCGACTGTTGTTACCTCGCTCTTTTTTTTTTTTTTGTGTCTCTGCCTTTCGGCTTGTTTGTGAAAATTCCCACTAACAGGGTAGCTCTACTCTGAATAGGATAAGGAAATTTTTGGGGAATTTATTACTCTTTGAGGGGAAAACATCGCAATGGTTCGTCAAAGATGACCTTATGTGAAAAACCCCTACAGTTTTCTTATGATCATATCAGTTCCCTTCTGCTTGATACATAACACTTAGTGGCACTTTATAGGCGTGCTAGTGCCTTGCATTGTTGTGCCAAGGGCCTCATCATCAGCCACCATTCTCTGCCATTTCTTCAATAGGCAGTGTTTTATGGGAGTTGTTATCCTAGGATATTTTCTCCAACCAACGACGTTGGTCAATTGTTCTGAATTGGTTGGTCTTTCGCGGCAAGCAATGGGAGAACAGCTTCCTGCAGTGGGCCTCATATGCGTCCGCTAGCCGCCATCAGTACTTCTCACAATCTCATCTTCAGCCAGTTCAATCATTAAATGATGTGGCCTCTTCGAGTCATGAGTTCGGGTAGAAAAACTTGGGCAGTCTTCTTCAGGTGGAACAATATTCGATGATCTTCTACAAGTTCATTCTGACAACCCTACTTATGTCAGTATTTGTATGAGCCATATCCGCAGTGTTGTCACAGTAACCACTATGACCTACCATTTCACCCGATGAAGACAGCGGAGGTAGTTTGCCGAAACGTCGCAGAATTTATCCGGCAGAACACCCGAGAAGAAAGTTTAGCAGCTGTACGCCGCCAAAGATTCAATTCTCACACTTTTGTTTAGGTTCACGGGCCGTCGGAATGTGTTCACCTCTGCCGGTGAGAGTAGGTGCGATAACGGTGTCTTGTCAGGAGGCATTTTGTTCAATTGACTGATAACAGCCGTGTTTTATCTAGCGTGAGACAGCATCGTGCTTGTGTCGGGTGGATTTATTACTCTCGCGGCTTTTAGTCTAATTACGGTGTGAGCTGCTGCCGCAGTTAATTAAGACGAGACGTTTCGGCGTCAGGACATGAATTTATCGTCAGTAACGAACGCAAAACGGACAGCATGCTCTTTTTTTCCTGTTGGTTGTCTTGCGCTAATCGAAGATTTGTGACAGAGTAAAATGCAAATTAGAGTGGCTATCTAAATTGAATACATGTATGATGCGTAACGTGCGGTGTAAATATGTAGGTAACGAATCACGTAGATTTCTATCTATGACACTATGATTGATTTATCTATCTGAAAATAATCCAAAATAACATATTCTGACTGCGATACTTAAGAAAAAATTAATTCTTAGAGATGCAGGATGAAACACAACGGATGAAAATGAAATCTTCAGGTTGGTTTTCTCTTGAAGACAGGAATTGTCACTCCGGTTTAACACTACAGTTACGAAAGTAAAAGTCTTCCAGTCCATAGTTTACTGTCCAACTTAGCGATATGAAAGTCCGTCAACTCAGAATCTCTAGTTTAACGTTATTGATCCTCCATAAACAGGAAAGCTGATGACTGCATTCTCTTTGCCGATAAGGGGCAGACAAAAAGCAGCCGTAATTATTAGGAAAGAAACAGAAACATACGTCAGTTAACGAAATGAAACCTCACACTTTTCTTTTTTTTCTTTTTATACAAACAAAACTATTTTTAGATGCATTTACTATCGCTTTCTCCATTCATATGCGACTCTCTCATCTCATTTTATTTCACACGCAATTCTCATAGTTATCAGATATTATAGAAATTCAGTAGACTGGTAAACCCGACCGAGAGTGGTGGGTAAGCGTCAATCCTCTGTTCTCACATTCGTGAGGAAGCGGTTTTGAATCCCCGTCCAACCATCCAGATTTGGGTTTTCTGTGGTTTCCCCAAATCACTCCAGGCGAATGCAGGGATGGTTCCTTCAAGTTCTTTCCTATTCCTTAGCCCGGTCCTTTTTCTTCCCTAAAGACTTTGACATCGATGAAGCGTAAAGCCATAAGCAAACAAATAAACAAGATCTCTAATTATGTTGATATTTGCATTAGGCGGTGTAGTGATGAAGGTCTGTCTCAGACGTAAAAACATAATTATTACTCATATGCTTTTAGTCAAGCCTGATACATTATGCCTCATTAATCTACTTAGAATTTATTAATTTTTAATTTTTTTAGCAAAAGTAAAATGTTGCAGTAATAATTATTTAGCTTCTTACGTTTTGTTTTCCATAGCTCTTCGTATGGGTTTTAACAAATTTGAGTTGATGTCAAAATTTCTTACATAATAATAAAATTTCTTAGATCGAATCCTACAGTTGGTGGAGTTTCGATTTGACGAGCATGCGCCTTTGTCGTTGCTACCTTAACCTAATCCTACCGGGGAAAAGGGACCTATAGTTAACGAGGAATCCGAACCACGGAAGTATTCTGATGCCCTACACTTTGTACAGAGGTGAAGGTTGAGTTAAGGGCATTTGAAAGACCCCGTCGAGACAGGGATTCGAACCGGGGACCTTTCGATCTCTAGTCAGACGCCATAACCACCTAGCCACCAGATAATACGGATAATTAAGTTTAATAAATCAATAGTTTCAAATCAAATTAAATGTAACAATTAACTCGTTTCAGAAACTGCAGTCAAAACAATTCAAGCAGTCCAATAATTTATTTATTTCGTTTGACACAAGAATACAGGAATAATATTTACATTGAATTAAAATAGAAAAATTAAGAATAGCTGTTTCTACAGATTAATGTCGAGAGAATGCAGCGATTCAGTTGCCTCCGTGGTTGCTTTATGAAGCTGCTGGATCGTTCTACTGAATCTCCTAAGAGCCTATTCCATGTTAATGTGGTGAATAGCTTACTGATGATTTGCACAGTTACGAGAAGGATTCTCTATTATTCCCCATTTGTGTATCCAACAGTTGCATCTACCGTGGCATGTTCTCACATGGTTAAGTGTCGTTGAGGTTTTCATAGGTAGATTGAATCAAGGAGATTGTCTTGTAGGGTCTTTGATTAGTGTTAGTTTGTCAGGATTGGAATAGGTTCTGTCAGCTCACCGTGTATCGTTTTTGTCGAAGTGATTTTGGATCAGTATTCCACGAAACTTCCATGTTGAATACCTTGACTTTAATCAGTGTTGACGTCTCATCTCTGATGATGGGACGTTTGTGAGTTTCTTAAACATTTCTGCCATTCCTTTTTTATAGCTGCGTATCTTCAGAGAAGCAGCCGAATAAGATGCTTCAGAATACAGTGAAACGTGGGCAGAGGTGGATTGAGGTTTGAATATTTATATACACAATTGAGGAAGAAGGTCAGTTTCTCAAGTTCGCTAATAAACGATATTTCGATTTTCTGGCAGAGTCTTGCGGATAGGCATTTTTTGTTTCGGGAGGATGCAGGTTCGATATCCGATCAGGCCATCCAGATTTCCGTTTTCTGTGATTTCTGATAATCAGTCCAGGCAAACACCGGGATGGTTCCTTTGAAATGCCGTGGCTGTATCGCTTCCCGTTCCTTGTCACTTAATCCTGTTTCATCCCTAATGACATCGACGTTGACGAGGCACAAAGCTCCAAAAATAAAAGTTTTCTGCAGTCACAAATTACGCAGATGTATCTCTGATCCGTCAGGTAGATTGCGCGTATACAATGACCTGGAGTTGATTTTTATCAGCTCAGGCAATATGAAGTCGTATCGGTCGGCTAGCGTCTGATCTGGGCGCGGTGGATGCAGATGAACCGAGCTGAGCTTGTTGCTGGGCGTGTCCCGGTGGACCACCATTGTGAGTGGCTGGTACATCCATCACTCTCACCAAAATACTCGCCCGCCCACAATCACCGCCACCATTGTGCCGCGGCCTCCAGGGTCGTTACCACAATCACGAAACTGCTCCCGAACAATTGTACAGATGTGAAGATTCCACCGTTGGAGGGAGAATGCCTGTTACTACGGTCATCATTTTGAACAATGTGAACTGGAATGATATATCATCAAACAATGTGCCCAGAAACAGGTTTGTTTACGTTATTGTTACTCTTCTCAAGGCGATTGGCACATTCGGCGACAGAGACTCATATATACCAGTGTTTCTCAACCTATGGTCCGTGAAGATGGCACAGGTGGTTCACTTGCAGAATATTAAATTTAAAAATTTGGTTCCGCACTCATACTACATAAGACTGTGGTATAGTTATAAGCAAAACTATTTACTATAAATATTTCAATGAACAGGGAAAAATCTGGCATTTCCAGGATATGAGGATAGGGCAGCATTGTTCCTGCAATAGGTTATTCACTTAATACGTTTCCAGTTCGCATCAAAGAGAGCACTGTTCGGTTAAGGATTATGTTAATAACCGTTTACTGAGGTTCTTATTGTAGTTGTGAGGGGACCGCGGAACATGGTCGGGTTGGTAACGCAAGAGTGGTGAAGTAAATAACAGTAAAAGTTGTCAGGTCTCGTTTCTTTTACTTTGTGCATGTAGGTCGATGGTATATTGTAACATTATTGTTCATTTGGTTACTAGGAGTCTGGTCAATATTATCTTTATATATTGCATGCTGATATCAACACTATACATAAAAACATCAAATTCACAATGGAAAAAGAAACAAATCGTAAAGTGAACTTCCTTCACATAGCCATAACAAGACTCAAACAGCAACACTCATTTCAGATATTTAGAAAACTCACCACCACAGACATGACAATAGGAACTGATTCATACTGAGAAATAAGTTATAATAAGGCTCATGCTCCACAGACTCAACACAATCCCACTCAATAAAGATAACTACACACTAGAACTTAATACAATCATCTATACAACCACCAAAAATGGTCCTAGGGAAAGCAGGGTACACCAACAAAATTAATTAGAAATTAAGAAAACATCACGCAATACAATTCCATCATCACAGAAGACATTCAACTACAGTCGATCGACACCAGATAACACACCACATCCACAACGAAATAAAAAGAAATGGTAAGGGGGCGTCGATAAATTACGTGAGGTGAATTAGGTGGGGGGGGGGGGTCCGGCGGAATCTCACCAAGGTTTACAAATTGCGCGAAAGTCGATTTTAGGGGGGGTTTTCGTCGATAAGTGGGGGTGTAGCCGGATTATGGAAGACCTAAAAAAAAAAAGTCTCAAAAAGTTACTATAAACATGTAGAAAATTCGAAACAAGATTCAGGGAACACGTAATAGCACTAAAATACAATAATCATTACACATTTTCAAAACACCTACAGGAACACAACCACCAAATATCGGCACAGAAATGCAAATACTCACCATTAACAACAACAAACCACAAATACTAACAAACATTCCAAGAGAACTGTCACAAACAGAAATCATTAACAGTAGGAAAACCGATAATAAACAAATGCACAAACCTGACACACCTTATTCTCTACACAGTAATGAAAATAAAATAAAGGTAAACCATAAACACAGGCAAAACAACACTAAACAAGGACACACAAAACCATTAAAAAACTAATGACAAACATTTATATTTGGAAAAAAAACGCGTCAAACAAACTGAAGACAGACTAAAAACAAAACAGCACCACATAGCGACAGAAAGTCAAAAGTAAACAAAACGGACCGGCCATTCCTAATAAACAGGCAGTAAAATGCAGTGTAGTGAAGTGTTATGCTAGTCACTAGTGAAATAACGGTCTGGAATCGAAGCTACTCAGTAGTTAGTACCTTTATATAGTTCACTTCCACTTTCGTAACTGTGTTTGCGAGGGAATTCAAAACATGCTTTTAGATTTATTGTGTAATAATGGTAAGTACAACATGTCCCAGAGGTTAATAAGATACACCATTAGGTCCACATAAGTTAGAATCCTTAGGTGTTCGCCCATTTCTTTCTTTCTCAATGTTTCTACTTATATTCTGCTTTTAATAGTAGGCGCCATTGTTTTTATTTACCAGTTGCTTTTGTTGTAACACTTCTTTCACTGCTTTTTAGTTCATTACAGCCGGTGTATGCCGCAGAAATAAACTATCCTGGGTTCTAATTGAAGGAACGATCATGGAATTCACTGGGGTGGTTTCCTGAAATCATGGAAAACCAAAACGTTTACTCAACAGGTTCCAATAAATTTCATTTATCTGTAGCCTAGAATCAGCAAGGACAGAACAACATGTATAAAGACTATTTTCCCTGGGGCTTGACGCTACATCTTTGCAGTTCCCATTATGTAAGTTTATGAATTTGTTTTGAGAATATTAATTCATACATGCAAACTCAAGAAAAATCTTATCGTAAATAATTCCATTTGTTGTTGACATTAAATATGTATACGCCGGTTTTCAGCTGTTAGATTCCCGTTTTTCTTATTTCCAGTAATACTTAGGGTAGGGTAGCTCCCCGTCAAGGCGTCTGTTAATCTTACAGATGGTGACAGGGCACAGCAGCAATCTTGCCATCGATCATCGTCCCTTGGCTCGGAGGAGAGTGTCAACGACCAGCGATATAAATTCCAAGCTGAGGGTCAGATGGGGGTTGAGATTGAGCTGGCGTGGGAGAGCTGCAGGGGGAGCGGGTCTTCCTTTGTGGGTGTGCATGCTAATTGGAGTCGAGTGGCCATGCGGGCGCGCCCGCCTTGTTGCGCCCTAGCCGCTCTCGCAATGACTCTTTGGCGTGTGGCTCGCTTTTGCATCCGACAACGAGAAACTGCGACCCGCATCTTAAGGATCACTTTATCTGTAAACAGGATGCCTCATCTCCAGCACTACACACCCGGGTCTGTAGCTAATCTCTACGATTATCTACCCTAACGAGGTTGGTGATATGCAGCTCCATGGACAATTATAACAGAGAACAGCACATTTAAAGAAACAAAGTGTGGCTACCGAGTGTGGTGAGATATGCGTTTTCCATGGTTTCACTAAATCACTCCAGACGAATGCTGGGATGGTTCCTTTAAAATGCCATGGCCAAATTCCTTGCCCCTAGTCATTTTCCGTTTGTAACGATCTCGACTTCGACGAATCGTCAAGCCATAAAAAAAAAAATTGCTGCTCACTGAATGCTGTAACGACGAAATACCAATTTTTCTTAAAATTAGATTTTTCCCTCGTCTTCGTCCAAGTGGAACAGAGACAATCCCGCCCTCTTTCTCTAGTCAGCTTATAAATTGTCACCACGACTTAAATAACTTTTGATCTGAATTACGGATTTTTGTTGAAAAACATTACTTGTTGAAAAGCATTACTTTTGATACATATTATGTTTTTATCTCGAAAAGACGTAAGTCCTACGGTTGCCGTAATTTTATAAACCTGTACGCAACGAAACTGTGAGTTTAATGTTTACAGTAATGAGACATGCCTCAGATTTTAAGTCCCTCCCTTAGATTTCGAATTGTGAAAACTAAATGAAAATTGGTGCAGTAGATTTAATGAAGTGTCAGAACAATCAGACAAAACTAAGTCGATCCAAATCATTTACGAAATTTTTTTGCGATGTGCAGACATAGAGGGTATAGATAATAATAAAAAAATGTAATTCTAGAACCTAGAGGCAAGATATTTGAAGCCAATACCATGATTCTGCCAATTTTTTTCCTTTTTTCTTTCCTCTTTTCTCTAGCTTTTTTTTTGCTTATGGATTACGCCTCGTCGAAGTCCAGATAATTAGATGCCGGTAGGACTGGAGGCAAGGAACGGCAAGGAATTTGGGCATGACCTTTTGAAGAAACCATCCCTGCATTCGTCTGATCTGGAGAAACAATGGAAAACCCAAATCTGGATGACCGGACGGGGAATCGAACACGTGACCTCCAGAATGCGAGGCAAAACCGCTCATCCACCACGCTCGGTGTGCCGATTCGTGTCTCTTCTTAGAATTTGTGTCCAGTGAGCAACATAAATGAGACTGCCTGCTAGTTACTATACCAGAAAACGTGTGAAACATGTTGATGTCTTTTACGTAACTTTATTTTATTTTACATAGTATCAACACTTCAGCACCTTGTAAAATTATACATGAGGCAATGCATTTTAAACGCAAGAGCCGATGAAATCAAGCGAACTGTAATAAAAGCTGTGTCAGTAAATCCTGTTAGAAGTGGCAAGATATTTGCCGAAAGACTGCGAGGTCCAAAAAGCCAGATACTTGAAACTGATTAACAAATTGCGGTAGTTTCGGTAATCATAACTCATTATACCAACTTTTAATTAATTACCGTACCTTATTTTCAGTGCTATTATATTTCTTTATTGGGATAAATGAAAACAAGAAGTTACTGACAGTTGAAATGTTAAAACCAATAGAGAACTACAATTTAATTTTTTTTTTTTTTTAATTTTTATTATTATTATTATTATTTTTTGATGTACGACTTGAATTGTAGTACATTAATACTTCAGGGAAATCTATCACTGACGATTGTGAACAATACCACTGTTGACCAGTGAAAAGTGTTAACACTGAAATCATAAGACATAGAATCGTAAATATGTATGTTTATTGCAATTATTCGTTAGTTAAATAAAATTGGCAACTGTTTGCTAAAAACTTTTGACACACATGTTTTGTGGGTTGTCACTACCTTTAGCAGAAAACGAAAATCTAAAAGGCATTTTGCTGTGGAAATGGAGTATGTTGCCATATTAGTACTTCCTTTGATGGCGAGTTTTATCTGCGGGTGTGTCAGGCCGTTTTCATTATTATTATGATGGAAGATTGACGAATATATTCTCAATTATACTAATATTATAAATTCGAAAGAAACTCTGTCTGTTTTTTTAGGATCACAACTAAAGTGCTAAACTGATCTTGACGATATATGACAAGGAAATATCATTAGGAAGGACATAGAATACTTTTTTAGGGATAAATAACCTATTTTATCATGAAGAAGGGTGACTGACAGACGGATAGCGTGTGTAAGTCTCTGTAATGTTGTATCAGTCGCTCACTCTTTGTTTGTCTCGCATTCAGTTTGTTTAAGTTCTTAGCAAAGGACAGCAAAACCAAAACGTTGCGTAAAAAACAGTATTGACATACGACGATCCCAGAAAGTGACAAAAATCTGCCGGAGGAACTGTGGTAGACAGTCTGCTATAGTTTATCTCCCCCTTTTTAGTTCTTTGCTATTTTTAAACATGTTGCAAATTACTTTTCTTCGTGAGACAAGTTGAGTGGTAGACTCGTGTGATGATGGCTTTCCAGTCATATTATACCGATTTAGTGCTTTTTGGGACATCATTTACGTAACTTATAGCTTTCTGTATGCAATTCTAGCCATAACATTCTAAATCAACGCTTATGGAGCCGCGGATAACAGCTAGTTTGTACTTAAAACTAGCCGTACAAACATCAGGCAGCTGGAAATATCTACAGAACATGATGGCGTTTGTTCGGAATTTCGTGTGGCTGACACATTTGCACGAGCGGCGAATATTTTTGTGACGTTCTAGAAACGGCTTTACAGCTGACAATGTTTCCCGCGCCTTTCCCACCGACCAACCAGGAAGTCGATCCCGGGTCACAGGGTCGTCGGGTCGCGTCGTGACGCCAGATGGCATTCTCAGATGTCTCGTCACTACACTATCACCGTCCATTTACAAATTAGAAAGCGAGGAATTTTTACGTTGCAAGAAAAAAGTAGCTAAGTTGTCGCTTTGTAACAACCATATCTCACACAGGAAATTTTGTGCATTACACTGATATTACTAACTTAAGCTCGTCAGAAATAACAAATTGAACGTATAGTTTTGGAAATCAATTTTTTTTGTGTATGCTTAACTAAATACAATTGTTATTAAATAACGCTCAAAAGCATTACTTCGGTTGTGTTTTATATTGAGGTACATTTTGAACCACTTACTTGCGGATGAAATATCATCCTTAATATGACATTAGTGAAAGCAAAGCAAATAAAAATAGATCTTTTACGACTATATCATCAGAACAGGAAGAGAATTTTAGCCAACGAACGGGAAATAAATCAGCCATGACCTTTATTACGTGTGAACCATCCCGGTATTTACCTGGAGTGAATTTGAGTAACTGTGCAAAATCGAAGTCTAGAAGGCCGGATACAGGAATAAACTCCAATCTTCTAAATGGTTCATGTATTGACAGCGGAAGGTTCACTTTGGTGGAAAGAGTTTGTTGTTACTTGACCTTCAAAGCAGTAGTTATACGTGGCTTACAAAATACGTACATTCTCCCAGATATCTCCAGGACAAGTAATACGAAAATAACTGTGGCTTGCCGATAGATTAAAACTCTGCTGATGTACAGTCTGCAAATCTGACTAACAAATATAATTCTGGTTATCTCATCTGTTTTCATTCTTGCTCAACACACGATTTCTCATCTTCTTTTTTACGTGTTACTGAACTGTTGGAAGAGTAGTTGGATTCAAGTTGCGTATGCCGGCTGCTGCCGTATCCCCCTTTCTGTGGTTCCTTACCTCCACTTTTTACTCAACACACCTGCTCGTGTCATACTTATCTTAAAATGGCACCTAAAATATTTCCATATCGAAATACTTGTGCAAGATGATAGAGGTATTTTTCCGATTAGCCTACGGCTTTGGTGTCGTCATGATTCCTTTAACAACAAACATCAATATGTCCTTCATAAAAATGTTGCAATATGCGCATTCCATCTTTGCAAACCTGTCATTCTGTAAACAGTTCAAGGTACCACGAAGACTGTCCCGAGAGGTGCCATGGCAGTACTTACCGCTGGAAAATGCATGAATTTTACACTAGGATCTTCCCTTTTTTTTTTTGTACTGCTTTGGTTGGTGGCCTTTCAAACTTGGACTAATAATAGGCACCTGTTACTAGAGCCTCTTTTATGTTCGTGGAGTTATTAAGACCCAATTCAATCAAAACCCATTCTTTTCCAGCAACCTAGTGATTGTTTTTTATGATTATCATGAAATTTTGATCGTATCCGATTGTGGATTAGATATCCTTGATTGGATGGTAAGATAATCTTTAAAAAAATCCCTTCCAAGGAACCAGACTTGGTCACCAAACCCACTATTCTGTAACAGGCAAACAAAATTTCTACTCAGCACATTGGTTAATTTGCTCTCAAGGACAAAATCGCCACAATATTTTGTTTCTACTAGACTGTAAGCAACTTTTATTGTTTTTTTGCAACTGTTTGGTGCTCAGTGTTTCTACAATCGTTATTGGAACGTGACCTTGTTCACTCAAAACTGGCGGTTGAAGGTCATGTCACCCTGTTCCCACTCGTCTCCTCACCAACCACTCCCTTCCTACCCCTCTGACCTGACCGCTGTGCCCATTACGGGTGTGGAAAGTTTTCCCTTCGTATGCAGTGGTAAGGACAGCGTAGTGGGTCAGAGCAGACTAACCTTGAGCCGCCTCTGTTAACTGAACGCGCTGTAGTCAGTAGGGGGCGTTATATCGTATATGCGAAAGACACGAGCTAGAAAGTTAAAAACGGATATAGTGTGCCTTGGTGATTGTACTGGAATCAGTATGTCTTCGCACGGAGGCCCTTGAGCTTATTTTTCCGCAAGAGAAGAACCGTAGTTTATCATTTTCGCGATTTTAGTAGGCTAGAACGTCCACCTTTCTCTTGTGCATATCTTCATACGAGAGCGGCAACGGCAAATAATTCAGTACTAGGCGGTACGTGCGAAAATGTCGCGAATGATATATAACTAATAGCGATGTCGGTCGTTTGTAGTAGGATAAAAGAAGAGTCAGCTCATTTATAGAAATTCTTTTGTTGTTAAATGACGGACGTACTAACAAAACACCAAGTCTGACGAAACAATTAGAAATGATGAAATGTTTCCTAACAGAAACAAAAATATCCGAAAAGCTCCTTACTCTCGAAAACATACACAGTTTATCCACATGTCTGTGAAATTTCGATATCTGGTGCTGCTATCTAGCGGTAATGTGATCACTCCTTATCGACATCAGCGAAGCCTACCAGTCTGACTCTGAACTATCGCATACCCGTGACCTTGATTGATCATTACTTACGGGTTAAATTTCGAAAAATTCCTTTGTTAATTAATGATGTTACCAAAGCGAAGAACTTAATCTTTGAAATGATACCTGATTTAACAAATTTGAGTAAGTATAAAGGAAGAAAGATGGCTCGTCACAAAACTACTTTTAGAAATAATGTACAAGATGGATGAAAGGGGAAAGAAGACTTATTGGAGTAACCGGGTTTCTGCCCTGGCTGAGCACTGCTGGTGTCCCTCCCTGCAGCTCTCCCTGTGATTGGAGCAGCCCGCCAGGGGTGAAGCAGCCTGTAAATCACGAAACTGCCTGCTGGGGCGACACGCAATGTGGCCTCCAACACTTCACTCTGCATTCCACATCCAAACAGTCGCATCAACAGGTTATGACAGGGCTCGTTGGGAATGTACGTAATTACACTGCTGTTCTTTTGATGTAAATAATTGTCTAAACTTGCTTCCATAATGAAGCATCCGTCAAAAACTAGGTCGGAAGAATATTTAGCATTGCAATTCCAGTCTATCAACATACAAATTATAGCACTCGGTAGCCGAAGGACCAAAGACTTGGTTGTGCTGAGTTTAGGTATTGACATTCCGCGTGGTGACGTGTGGATATATGTACAACACCGATACACTCTTATTGATAGTTCCAGTGACCAGTTTGGTGGTGTAACTTTATTATGATCATTCACAGACCAGGCGTTGTCTTCTGAGGTCTGTTAAACAATTTATTAGTGTGACTACTGATTTCTTCAATAATTTATTCAACTAGAAGGACGATAACCACAAATTGACTTGTGGAAAAACCTATAATAAACACAGTATGTTTACTCAGCATATCCTGGTATCAAATAATTGATCAATGTAAACCTGGCATCATCATTCTTCTTGAAACAGAATAGGTTATAACTAGGTTAAGATAATGTGATGTCATACTGCATAACTAGAAATATTTGTGTACAATACTCGTTCAAACTAGAGCAAAATATGATAAAATGTTTGTTAGTGGTTAAGATGTTTGTTTTTAAAAGTTTGTTGCTTTGGTCCAGGATACAAATCACGGTGGGTTCCGGAATTTTTGGGAGATGTGTTTGATCATATGAGCTACGCCATGTCGCTCCGTGGTTCGGATTCCACGTTAAACCTTAGGTCCCCGAGAAAAGGAACTGGTCTTCCTACCTCCGATACAATGGCTTAATATGCCAACTTCGGGAGGATCCAACCAACCTTCGGGTTGTCGATTAAGTTAGTTAAAAAAATTATGTGAAAACTAATATAAATCGTATTTCATTTAGGAGTGCTGTTGGCTCACGTAGTATTCGGGAGTGGAATCAGTTGTGAGGTCACTATAAATGAGTCGATGTTAGCAAAACTGCTAGTCTCTCACCGTAAGTCGTTCGCTATCAGATGTTTGTCCCAGCACGGAGAACATGAGAATCGTGATCTCGCTGCTAACGATGTGAGAAACCTACAAGCACGAAATCACTTCAGATTGACGCGCTTATCACCAGCCAGCAGTAATGCACATCTAATTTACACAAAATTTAATAATACTGTGTTTGCTAGGAGAACGCAGTGGTTCAAAAGATTCGCTGGTGAATTGTTAGCACTGAATCGTGTTTGTGAGACGTCATATAATGTTGCTTTCGTGTATGTACGTTTTCCTGATATAACTGGTGTTTAGTGATATGTATTAATGAGGCTTCGTATGACAATTGCAGACAGAAACATAATTTAAGTTGCTTAAAATAATTCTCAGATCCGTTTAAACGAAATGCTGCTCTGTTGGAGCACAACTGTGTGAATGTTGGAATTGATTAGATCCCTGCAGAACTTCTTAAATCCTTAGGAGGAGAAGGAATCGAAAGATTTTTCAAACTGATATCAAAAAGTTCTGAAACAGGAAAAATTCCAACTAATTTTAATTAAAATAACATCTTCACACTTCCGAAGAAAGCACAAGCCGACAAATGTGAGAATTATCGCACCATTAGTCTAACATCACATGCTTCAAAATTACTGACCAGAATAATATACAGAAGAATGGAAATGGTAGTAGAAGAGATAGTAAGTGAAGATCAGTTTGGGTTTAGGAAACATCGTGGTACGAAGGAAGCAAGTCTAGCTTTAAAAATAATACTTCAACGACGGATCAAGAAGAACAGATACTGTTTTGGCGTTTGTTGATTTATAAAAAGCTTCTGATAATGTTAGGTGGGACAAGATGTTCAAAATTTTAAAGAAGTCAGGTCGAAAATATCGAGGTAGAAGAATACTTTATAAACGATATAAGAATCAAGTAGCTATAATAAAAGTAGAGACATGCATCAGTTAGAAAGGGTGTGAGACAAGGTTGTAGTCTATCCCCGTTAATATTCAGTTTGTATGCAGAAGAAGCAATAAAGGAAATAACAGAAAAACTTCCATGTGGCATCAGTGTTCAGGTAGAAAACATCAGTATGCTACGATTTGCCGATGACATTGTCTTGTTAGCAGAACAGGCTGAGGATTTTGAGAAGTTACTGAATGGCATGAACAAAATATTTAAAAAAGATTTTGGACTGAATATAAACCAAAGCTAGACAAAAATGATGAAATGTAGCAGAAATAATACCAATCACAGTAGATTAAATATAAAAATAGGATCGGGTGCAATAGGAGAAGTAAGTCAATTCTGCTACTTGGGAAGCAAAATTCCTACCGATGGCCGAAGTAAGAATGATGTTAAAATCAGAAAAGCACTAGTAAAAAGAGCCTTTTAGCTTCAACCATTGATCTTGGAATTACAAAGAAATTTTTAAAACTCTATGTGTAGAGCACAGCGCTTTGTGGAAGTCAAACATTGACTCAGAAAGAAAGAAAATTGAAGCATTTGAAATGTGATACTACAGAAGAATGCTGAAAATTAAGTGGACAGACGAAGTACGAAATGAACGAGTTTTGGAAATGATGGGTGAGGAAAGAAATTTGTGGAAGAAGCTTACAGAAAGAAGAGACAGGCTGGTAGGTCATATGTTGATACATGCTGGATTGGTTAATTTGTTAGTGGAGGGAACAGTCGAAGGTAAGAACTGTAGAGGAAGACAGAGATTAGAACATATGAAGCAGATAATTGAGGACGTGGATTGTAAGGGATACATAAACATGAAGATGTTTGCACAAGACAGGAAGGGATGGAGGATTGCATCAAACCAGTCGAAAGACTAACGACAGCAAAAAAAAAAAAAAAAAAAAGTAGAGTGAAATATTAATTGTTTCTAATAATGTATATAAATTCTTCAGGTCACAGTTTCTATTTATTAAGATATTTCTATGAAGTTATAATACATTTATTTCTACTTCTAACTAAGACTGCTCGTTAGGTTTTTTGTGTTAAGATATACACCTACGTTTTCGCACACGCCTGAAGATTTGGTTTCGATTATTGTGTATTTCCTTTTATGTGAGTAAATTTGCATTGTGCTTCTGAAATTGCATCTCCAAAATCCTAACGTATTGCGTTTTGCACTTTCTTTAATCCTGTTGACACTATCTCTTTTGCTGAACAGGGAACTACTCTAACCGCGCCAATAAATTTGTGGGTTCGATCGTCCCCCGAAGATATGAATCATCGCACCCCAGCCTTGTATTCAGTAACCGCTATCGCTAGCTACTAAGCCTCTTATGCAAAAACAATTGGCAGTAAATCCAGTTAGAACTGGCGGAGTAGTGCCAAGTATTACCATAATGTGGGTCGGCTCAGCTGGGGATATATGCCAGTGCATCCCCCTTCCTCCTGATACCACCATTACAACTCCTACAGAAATATTTGTCTTGCCGTGCTGAAACAAACATAAACGAATATGCTACCACAGAAAACTTGAAGCCAAACAACTGTCTCTTTATTAATATTTGCAAAAATAATTTTTTCTTAAAAACTTATAAAAAGCCTTCGTGGAGTCACATATTGCACTGTGGATGTGTTGCTAGTCAATGGTTCATTTTAAACACTAGTAGGACCATACTATAAAAAAAAACCAAGCTTGTAAATGAAGATAACTAACTTGGTCCACAACCCGAAGCTTGATTTTATCCTCCCGGAGGAGGCATACGAAGTCATTGAAATAGGACGGCCAGTTCCAGTCCTGTGGGACCTACAGTTTAACGTGGAATCCGAACCACGGCACGACACGACCTGGCATAGCTCATATGATCAAACACAACTCTTAAAATTCCTGGTCCCACGGGAATTTGAACCCGGGACCGGAGCAGCGAACTTAACCGCTGAGATACCGGACTGCTCTAAAATGAAGGTAAGAGATATTAAAGAGAAGCGGAAGTGTATTATGAGGTAAATGGAATCCTGGACTTGCAATAAGAGTGCACCTGGTTTCATAGCGAATAAAGTTGACACACTTTCGCCTGGAATCCGAACCGTGGAAGAGTTCTTTCGTATTTCATATAAACAAAGCTAGGTTTGTCAGAGATTAAGGAAGTGTTATTGCCGCACAAAACTATTATCTGAGACCGGAGACATCTCGATTCTAATAAGGAGATGCCACGACTTCCAGCAAACCGATTTCAATCAGCTTGAACATAATGGTTGAGAACCTCTCAGAACTGAGTCCTGTAAAGGAAGTTAGGTAAACACTTCTTAGTTTTTGAAAAAAATTCAGATCATAGTTCATGGCGCCTTATGTTTTGGTCTAGGTGGAATAGTGTCCGCAATCTAATAGTTTTTTAGAAACAGCAGAAAACACGATTTTCTGCCTAGGCTTATATTCCAATAGCGTTCAACATCTTGCAACATGGTACCTAGTCTGGTGGTACTGACTATGAAGTGTTGATCTAAATCCCTCTACAAAACTCGGTTTTAAGTGGTTCTCAACCACTATGCTGAAGATGAGTTTTCAGAACTGTGTATTAGTGCCAAGACCAACAACAGTTCCAAAGAGTCGCTACATGTTACCAGCCACAAGTGGAAACCGCATAGGTGATGTCTGATTTCACCTGCTTACCGCTGATCCAGATTATTATTGCCAAAAAAATAGTGTTCATCTGGAAACAATATTAGATTCTTCTCATTTAATCAATGAATAACACCTATGAAAACGATATATATGATGAACCATGTTCCTGGTAGAGGTGCTAGTACCGTACCATAGGAATATAATAGACCTTTACATTCCTAAGTCTGGGTATTTATTTCCACTGAAAATGTTTATATTATATAATATAGGTTAACTGATTACTTTTTGGCTTTTTATCGACCCATTACAACCATTATTTCATCGTTGGTGTAAATTATTGTGGTTAGTCCGCTATAGACCTTCCTGTTTTGTCGTCAGAAGTGAGGCTCATTTCACTGGAGGTCATCTGGTGTTTGTCACAATAGTATGGAACTACCTGAGAACTATGACTCAAGACGGTCTAATTTGATTTGATATCATTTCAAACATTTTACGGCTTTTTGTTATTTTCTGATATGGGCTGCACCAATAACGATCATAGGAGTCTACTTATATTGAGTAAAAACTGAAACCAGGGCTTGCTCACAGTGCTAGTGACGTATTAGCGCTAAATACGAATTGTAACGGTTGCCTCAGAACAGATGTTACTGGCAGTCAGGTTATGTGTTTGAGCACTTGTTGAGATGCCGCCGCGCCGGCCCCTGCTGGAGTAGTCGACTGACTGGTCGGGTGCCACGCTCCAGCGGTCACCAGCTGTCCTGCCGCGTCACAATGGACACCACAGAAAGCGATCGACAGCGAACAACTGGCTACGACAGGTCTTGCCTCTCAGCTCCGTCTAATCCGATGCCCCCTTCTACACCACTTTCTCTTACCATCGCGTTGTGGTTTTCTACCTTCATTCTATCATTCGAACGAATGGTCATACTTGTGTAAATGCGCTGTCAATGGGAAGCGGGTAGCTGAAATGATAAATAATAAATGAAAATAGTTTTTAGTATTTTGATTCACACATACACACACAGTTTGACTGTCTTAAAATATAATTTGGCTATAGTAATATTTTCGTAATTGTTTATTTTTTCACCTATCTTAGTGATTACTTTAGCAAAGAGATTAACGCGCGTACCTTTTGAAGCAATCTCAGGTACCCCTCACGCACGCGTACCACTAATTGGGAACCAGTGGCCTATAGTGATTCCGGAAAACTGAGCTCTGGAAGGCTGGACGGAGTTTTGAATCCGCTTCCTCCCGCATAACAGGCCCGAGCATTCCGTTTCACCCACCAGTCAAAAGTCCAATATATATGATCTCAGACTGAAGAACACTTGGCTGGACTAATAGTACATGAAAATTGGCATATCAAGTTTCTTTCAGTGGAGGCAGTGTATTAATTGTAATTACAGACTAAGTGGAAGTGTGTCCCACGCGGGCCTTATTCTTGACGTCACTCTACGTCTCCTGCCACTCACCTGAGCTTACCTTGGCCACATGTCGCTGGTCACTGACTTACTCCATCCGGGGTTCATTGCCTCGGCTGTTTTATTACTCGTGACGTAGCTTTAAAAGCTACGGCTTAAACTGTCAGCGAAGCCATCCCCCTGAGACACGATGGAAGATTGTCGCATACCTAACCTACAGGTTGCTCTCAACCCATCTTTCATTGTCATTCTCCTGTATATGCCAGTTCAATTGAAAATATATGAAAGAATACCGCATTTATATTGAACCCTGTTTCAATATTTAGTAATTTTTTTTGGTGTTTTACTGATATTGTAGTATTCTATGGTTCAGTCGATTAGTAAATTAATATAGAGATCAACATCGCATCATCGACATGCTGTTGGGTTTTCCCATGACGGTTCGCTGGAAATAAAGCTACACTTGCCTCCAAATTCGTGTAATACTCATAAATTATTGGAAATGCTCATTCGATTACCTTTCTGTTTATGAAAACGTTTAATAACCACCTGCTACAATCCAAAGATTTGCTGTTTTATTCCTTGCCCCAACGTCTTTGTCTAGAGGCCATAGTGTCATATTATGTTGAATATTTTTGAAAAATACATTAAATGACATCAACTTCTGATTCAACGTCTGATATAATCTTAACATAGTGTCAGAATGTAAAGCCGGTTCTGTTTTACATACAAGATTGTTTCTATTTTCTCGTATGACGTGTTTTTCCTTACAGGATCCTAGCCATCTTCCGGAAACGATGTCCGACAAACAACAATAAAGCGCGTTTGATGGCTTTAGTTACAACTACATCTTGCAGAAAAACAATAAACGTGTGTGTGAGATAGTAAACTTTTCTGAAGTGAATATTCTCTGGCGACCATTTAAAGAAAATACTTTCACTGAACTGATGTGACCATAAGGTTTGAATATAATAATACTAGATCTGTTTACTACCAAATAAGTTAACAGTTGTTCAATATAATAAAACGGTTGTTCTATATTTTATCAAAACTGTTTAAGCTGAGATCCTCTCTATTATCGTCCAGATACTTTTCGCATTTTCTAATTATATTTACAGGTAAAAAGTCTTTGAATTTTATGCAGGGCTTCTCAAGAGCTGAAAGCGTACTGAGCGTGGTGGTGTAACGGTTAGCGTTCTGGCCTCACATTCGGGAGGACGCCGGTTCGAATCCCCGTCCGGGTATCCAGATTTGGGTTTTCCATGGTTTCCCAAATCACTCCAGGCAAATGCTGGAATGCTTCCTTCAAAAAAAGGCCCTGGCCAAATTCCTTGCCTCCCATCCTTTCCCGTCTCTAAAGACCTCGCTGTTAAGAGACGTTAAGCAGATAGGTATGTCATGTTCTTTTGACTTTGGGCTTTACGCCTCGTCGACCTTGCGGTCATTAGAACCGGGAAGAGATGGGAAGCGAGGAGCGGGAAGGAATTCAGCCACAGTGTTTTAAAGAACTACCTCGGTACTGGCCTGGAGAACAGATTAGAAGCAGCTTCCTTCCGAATGCGAGGGCAGAGCGCTGCCGCTCACCCACTAACAACGTTCAGGCATCGCAGCTTTAATTATGATGATGGTTACTTACGTGTACAGTCATCTGGTCCCGTATTAATTAGGTAGTGCCTAGACAGGTGAGTATTATTTCCGTGAATCGTTTCGAATTTCTGCTGCTGCGATATTAGGATCGCAGTGCACCGGTACAGAGGCCCATGTTGGCAATGAAGAAACGAAATCTCACCTACACCGCTACATGGACTAGCGAGCGAGCGGGCTGATCCCCGTCACCAGGTAATGAATGCCCTGTTGCGTGTTTGTCTCTTTTACGAGCTCTGGGCGTCGTCCTACATGTCCACTCCATGCAGCTCTACTCGGCTCCACACAGTCTCCTTGCACGTACCCTACCCGGAACTGTGGTAGAGAACGATAATGTTTACAGCCATCAGCTTTATTGTTTCACTTGATTTTTTGAGCTAACAGGTTCGCAATGTGGGGTTAAGATTTGTTCCTATATGTCAGTACGAGCATTTTATGAGCGTCCTCGTGTTTGCTAAAACTGAATATTCATACGTCTTCCTGAAAAAAGAAGAAAAAAAAACTACTACTTTCTGTTAAACCCATTTTTTCCACTTTACTTTTTTTTTAATTTTAATTTAATTGCGTTGGAGTGCTTTTTGCGATGGCAGTTTCTCTGTTCACCCATTGTTTCCCTTTCTTTTACCCAGCTACCCTTTTCTCCCTACTAATTTCAACTTCAAATTCTATTAGATTTTTGTTAAATTATTCATCATTACTCGTGGTAATTTATTGCAGGTTTCTTTACGAGATCACTTACTGTTTATGTTCTACGGTAATTTCCAGAGACAAATCTGGCAACTCTTCCTTCCATCTCCTGTATTTGGTACCCATATTACACTACCATATCCAAGCAATGGTCTGACCAACATTTTGTAACCCAATTCCCTTACTTCTTTAATCCGCCCCTATATTCATTCGAACCGAAAGAATTATTAAACATGGGTTGTTTGAGTAAATATAGGCTAAAGCATTTGTGACATCCGTAGTGTAACAGTATTTGAACGTCAAATAATAATTTGATGTTGTGAATAGAATAATATTAAAATAAGCCTTACATTTAAAATCGTTCAGTTTTCTCTAACTTGGATACAATAACTTATCCTTAAAAAGGTTTAACCCTTCGTTTATAGTAAACTATATGGCTTGTATTCATCTAAATTTCGTCCCTTCACAACGAAGATAAACGAACAGTGAAGCGTATTTGTAAAGTCATCAACTTCAACTGAAAGAATTAAAACCTTATGTATACATAATAACCAGCATAATAAAGCTGCATTGTTCGCATTATTGACTCCTACGATCTCAATGCCATGTTCCATTATGTAAATAACACAATACACATAAACTAACTCCTGAGATGAAAAATGCTTCCTGCGTAACACCAAAGATGCTATATAAAATTGTATGCAAAAGAAACGATAAATTCACGTTAAATTCAGCCTCAACCAAGGTTTTTTTTCCTTATGCCTTTAGCCTCGTCGATGTCGAGGACATTAGAGGCGGGAAAGGACTGGAAACAAAGAACGGGAAGGAATTCGGCAATGGACTTTTTAAAGAAGCATCCCGGCATTCACGTGGGGTGATTTGGGGAAACCACGGAAAACCCAAATCTGGATGCCCCGACGGGGATTTGATCCGGCGTCCTGCTGAATACGAGGCCAGAACGTTACCGTTCAGCCCCCACGCCCACCCAGTCGTTCTCACATCAAAAGAAATTATAAAATACATGATAGTGAGAAACAGCATTTTACCAGCGGCAGTCTCCAGTTTTTTATTGTTGTATTTGCGCCTCGTCGATGTCAAGGTCATTAGAGGCGGGAAAGGACTGGGAGCAAGGAATGAGAAGAAATTCGGGAATTACCTTTTGAATGAATCATCCTGCCATTCGCCTGGAGTGATGTGGGGAAACATTGGAAAATCCAAATCGCAATGCCTGGGCGGAGAGTCGAGCCCGCGTCCTCCCGAATGCGAGTCCAGAGTGTTACCGGCAGTCTCCAGTAATGCGCAGAAGTGATGAGTATGTGAAATAGAACAAGTTACTGTTTCCTGCTTCTATTTATGCAAGGCTTGATACACAACTACTAATTGACAATTTTTTTTTTCATACGTATTTTTTGGATGATTTGATTGAAGTAAGTGACGAGCTGTGATAGTTTATTGATATTAAAATCGCATGTTGGCTGATTCGTTTTCGGCCTCGGAGACGTGTGATTTTAATTGAGGGTTATGTCTGTCCTGTGTTGTCTGTATTTACTCGAAGCGGTATACTTTGGAAATTCAATTATATATACGTTGAGAGAAGCACAATACTGGAGGCCAGTAGTTAAATGCGCTTTTTTAGGACAAAGATATCAATTCAGCACTGACTCCCAACAGTTCGTTTATTTACAGACTCCAACGTCTAGCACGGGCACCACTATACCCACATTTATGAAAATATTTTGCGGAGAATGACAGGTGATGAAGGCAACTGTCACAACTGTCTCTTAATCAGACCACCTATGCTGCAACATTGCTTAGTAAATACACAATTTCTTTTGGAACAATAGTCGGGTATTGTACGACTTCCTCCACCTATGAAATAAATGTACTAACATCTTGAAATTTGAATTAATTGTTTCGATATAATGTCTTCATTACGCCCTCCATTCACATTTTACCGAAACTTCGCCACAAGTTGCTGAAATACGAGACGGTTATGCAACTGCGAAATGCTACCAGCGCTGAAAAAATCTACAAATAATGTCGGTACAGAGATCATATCAACCTAAATTGTTTCGTTTTCTTCTTAGCGGTTGTGATTAGATTGAAATGCAGGTTAGAAATAAAAAAAATATTTTCAAAACCATACCGTAAATTTGGATCAGCTATGTCCATGTCAAAATACCGTATTCGCATACAACGAAAACAGTCGATTTACTCTATCGATCCAATATGGCGGGTCATATCTGTTAGGACGCAGTGCTATATATTTTACTATCCTAAATTCATGTGACTTCTTAAAACGGATAGAAGCTGAAATGCAAGAACAAGTTACAATGAAGGAATTAACTAACATTTAGAGAAATTTGTATTTATTAGGCGGCGCGTGCAAAAATTTCTGGAATGATATAGGTACGATGAATAGCGAAGTTGGTGGTTTGTCGTAGGATGAAAAAATAACCGGCTCATTTGTGGCAATTGTTTGTTCGTCAGTTGAAATATGTACGTACCAAAACACTTAGGAAAAGATTAGAAGTGATGAAATATTTCCGTAACCAGTTTTGTTATAGCCGCCAGGATAGATTATTTCGAAGTTCGTTGTAACATTGTTCGAAGCAAGTAACCCGCTGCCATTCCGTTAAGTAAACGAACAGTAAAAGGTACCATTAAGTCTGGAGAGTTCATGCCGTCCATTTCATCTGTTGAAGCGGCACGAAGTGTTATCGCGCTATAAAACAGACGGTCGGTCGCCATTAAGGTGTGTCCGGGGCGTTATTTAGCGAGCTACCGACATTCATTTCTGTCCTCGCCGTAACCCACTTTGGTCATTGTATGCAAATGGACGTCGAGGCGGCAACCCGGCGTATCAAGAATCGCTGATGAGCTAATGCCTTTAACGACCATTAGGCGGCACGTTGGATTTACGGCGGATTTAATAGAGCTTGACGTTTCTCGTTTTTCTTTGTATTAACTTATTATCAGGATTAAACACCAGATCGGATATAATTTGCCGGATTCCTGGTAAATCTGAAATGCTTGAAAGTGGAGAATTATTGTGATCATCAAATTAGAGTAATTCTTCATGTGATTTCGCGTTGGGTTCATTATAATTGCGATTTTCGTATGCTAGGTGATACTGTTAGCCCAAGCTGGCGCAGTGATAGATTGTAAGCTGCATAACCGGAGATCAAATCCAGGCTGACCCTTGTGGGAAAGCTCCTCAGGTCCATTCGGTTACTGCCGACGTCTTGAAACGGGGTATGGAGCTCCACATTCACCTCTGCTCACATCGCCTTTGATATACATGATAAGACAGTTGTCAGGATATATCTGAACGTTTGTCCAGACACTTGTTGTTTTCTGCCTTAAAGTAGTGTTTGTGGTTAATTTCTGCCCGTAGCAATGGTTATTAAGGGCAAAGAGAGGGACGTCAATATCACCTTCTGACAGCGAAACATGAAACTTTGTCCTAATGATTCAAATATTGCAATGAAAGTACTTGCAATAGATCGTGAAGGAAGGATAAACCCGTTCAGAATCAGACGTGGCTAATACAGATTTATAGAAATATGTTTGACACGTATCATTGGCGTACGTTCCAATACACGGCCTTGTATTCTTACCTGACTGGTAACTTGAGAGGAGAGCAGATGGCTTGGTCCCCCTCTTCATTCACTACGTCGCTCCTATTTCCACCAAGCCAGCTCTATAAAATGTGAAAGTTAGTAAAATTATGTAGTCCTTCAGAAAAGATGAAAATTTCGTTGATACATTTCTTGCATAAACTGCTTCTATCTAGGTTCTAGATGGTCAGAAAGCTGTCTTGACGATTATATTATTAATGTATTGGTACAAGCTGAATCATGTTTCTCTGGTGGCTAATGTAGTAGTAACAAATGGAATTTATCCAAAGAAGCCAAAAGTTGTTTGAAACCTACAAAAGTGGGTATTTCCCTAAAACTACGGAACACTAAAGTCCATTATGAGCAACCCTATGGAGTTTCACAAGATGAAAATAAATAAAAATTTGTATAAATTACTTAGAAACAGGAGGGACACAGAGTCGGTGAACGAGTGAACACGATATGAAATTAATGAACTCAGTGAACCTTAATTTCAGACAAATGCTTCGTATTAACTTCGGAATCTCAAAGTCATCGAAATACTAAATCTAATAAAAATTATTCATTTTTTTATAGAAATTGTAAAAATTCCCTATTCTGCATAACTTATGCATTAGAATTGTTGTTGTAGACGATAATGTTTATAAATGAATGTAGGAGTTAACTACGCGATTGCGAAATGTAATTGCCTAAACGGCCTTTGGAAATGTACCCGGCAAGTTTCTAATTACTACCTGTGATAACCATCACTGCCGCTGACACTGTTTCCTGCTACTTGTACAAAGGTAACTGGGGATTAATTAAAACAGTGAACGTGGCGTTTTTGGTATTTCCTTCGGGAATTATCTGGCGTCGAGATACTTAAAGTGGGACTTGCCCCACCTTTCTATAAATTTCGTAATAGGTACTGCAAATATTTTATGCAAGGAATTCAAATTGTCAGGTGGGCAATCTTATTCTTCTCGTTGAGAAGATAAACTGTGCTAAATTTGGGTGAAATCGGTGGAACAGTTGTGGATTTGTAATGAAAACTGCAATACACATATTTGAGGGTTGTAAAATTCGATGAAGGAAGCCAAGAATCGATCTGTCTAATGGACCTGGTTGAGAAGATCGACTGTATTTGGTCGAAACAGTTGGAACGGCTTTTATTTTTATGCGAATCAAACAAATAAACACCCAGACTTCGACTATTATACGTATAGATAGTTCGAGGTAAGTGCGTAAAGATTCTGTTCAAGTTTAATTAATGCAGAGATTCTAGTTGAGACAGTTTTGTGATGCGCTACCTGTGGAGGCCAGGTGGTGGATCTAGGGCACGCCGACCTAATTGGGGTGAGCAGCGGGGGTGGCTGTTAACGGCCGGGCAGCTAGGGTAAACTAACCCAGACCACGTCACGAGCTATAGCACTCGTTCATATGCAGGAGTAAAGTGATTGTAGAGTATGTTGGCCTTAAATCAAACAAATTAAATTCTAAGAGTCGTGCGTTTTTTTATATCGAACACAAAAATATTTTAATCTAGAAATTACTACCCCCTCAACGCGCGATAAACCTTTTTTAATTATTATTTTTTTGTCAAACAAATCAATAAAATCGACATTGTTACTCAAAAATTTGTCTTAAGTTGTTAGACTCAAAAGCTTTGCCAAGTGGTTGTGCTGCAGACATTCCTTCCAAGAGCAAGTTAGTAAAAAATTAATAGTGGAAATATGGGGTGGATATTCATCAAGTCTAGAAAAAGTAAATACTGATTTGTAACTAACATTTTTAAAGAAGTGGAATTTATAAGACGACACGTTACTGCCGTTGTAGCGTTCTACATTACAAATTATTTCTTGTTATAACGAAAGATTTCTGTTGGTAGATATGGTAGATAGAACTATGATTTCTGCGTTAAAAACTCGGCGAGAGTGGAATCTTTGGAATCAACAATCAATGCAGAACAGTTATATGAGAGAGGGGTGTCTGATTCTAAAAGGAAGTTGAAAAAAAAGTTTAAAAAGTACACTCTTGGCTCATGGTACCAAGAAGGAGTAATTTATATGCTGGGTTCTGCAAATGAAGTTTTAATTAATATAAATTAGATTGTGCGCAGTAAATCAGTCTGTAATTGTGTGAGAAAATAAAAGAAGGCTTTGACGGGATGGTTCCATCAAAATGCCATGACCACATTGCTTCCCCCTTTCTTTGCCCCCAGCTCTTTGCCGCGTCTAGTAACCTCGACGAGGCGTAAAGCCATAAGCAAACAACAAAAACAAAAAATTGAAAATTTTTTAACTACAGTAAGACACTTTAGAATTTTACTAATTCTGTATGGTGTAATTAAAATAAAAGAAGAACATTTACGAGAGAAAATTTCATGCAACATCTCTGTGAAAATGATAATAATAATTACTCACGTCTTTTAGCATTAAAGCTGGAAATAAATAAAGCGGAATATATTCCGATAGTTGAAAGCGGTGTAGCTAACTTCTAAGATTACTACATTGTGCAGCTTTACAAAATTAAAGGTGGCGCCATGTACAGAGATGAGTGTTATTCGTACGACTGAAATCGGTGAGACGTCTGAACGTGCGAAACAAGGTTAGTAATTCTATTCATACCGCAGCAGCAGGAGTGGTCGTAAAAGACCTAACTGCTGATAATGTTCACTCGTAAACCTCCATATATTGTGGAATATTACGGGTGTCTCCACAACAGCGAATCACATCGACTGCGTAGAGGGCAAATTGCTGAGTACAGTTATCATGCTGTACCGACCCATTACCAGCTAGCATTACTCCGTAAAGGAGCGAGGCGTTCCCTTTATTACAACTTCACAAATTAGTTCCGATCGATCGCGTACGCCGGATCACGTCCAGAGGAGAGCTTCTCGCCACGGCTGTCTGTGCTCTTTAATAGAGCGTAATGGCTTCTGGAGCTGCTACTGCAATAACTGTGCCTAAAAGCCGTATTCCCTTCAACCAGCGCCGCCTATGCGGGGCTCGAAAGAAGCGACCTTGCATGTTCTCGCGGTGAAGGGCCACGCCCTCCCAAAGTAGCTCCGAATGGAATAAAAAGAAAGAGGAACAGCGGCGAAGCATTGTCGGAGCCTCTCACCAGTCCATCCTTTCAGACTCTCGTTTCTGTTATTACCAGGCTGCTAGCCAAATGTCACCACTGCGGAGAAATACTGGGAGATGAAACTACGACGCACGTCAGCAACGAGTGAGGAACACTTAAAATACAACGGTTTAAATTAGATGCTTCTCCTAGACGTGTTGTTGAAACCATTCTTGGTGACAGCTTTTGTGAGGTCACAGATATACCCTTCCCCACTATCCTATTAAATTTCAGTGATAATTCCTTTTTTATTTATATTTATAGTTTCTGAAACTGAGTGTTTGTTCACTGAATTTTTGGTGGACCACTATGTTCCACTAAGTGTAGCTGATCATACAGAAGCCTTTTTCAGAAGGATGTTTCCTTCGTCAGATGTTGCGAAAAAATATGGATATGGTCCGACAAAAACAACTTGCATTTTAAAAGAAATGCCTGATAATACAATATTTGAAGTTGTGAAGCCTTTACAGGATGGTCCATTTTTGATGGTAACAGATGAAAGCAATGATACCAATACAAAGTTATATTCCATTGTTGTTACATTTTATGACAATAAACACGAAAAAATTGTAGGGTTCCAGAGCAATGTTGTCCTTCTTCTCATGTTTTCTGTCTAGTTTAAAAGAATAGAACACAGTTCAGATTGTACCTCTCAAATGAAATCCTAAAGACTGTTTCCAATTTGAAGACCATCAATTGTGGTCGTTGTTATGCAATTAGTTTTTCTTCAAACTTTGTTAAGAAAGTTAAGAAAGCCACAGCTTCTTGTTTAAAGTCTAATTGAAAGTACATAATATGTCGAACAGTGTAAACAGGTCCAGTGCTAAGTGAGATACTGTCTCTGCAAAGTTTTACTTTTTACCCATGTTAAAATTAAGATACTGACTTCAAAGATTGTCTTAAAAGTAATGTTTGTCAACAAATAATATGAAGTAAGTGGACAAGATTTCAATTAAATATTCCATTCACAAATTTCTTAACGTTTGGTTCTAGGTTGGTTAAATGTAGATTTTAAAATTTTTGTGGTCGAGTGTCCTTACAGAAACACAAT
>JARYHS010011408.1:42715515-42812115 GCA_031002005.1 Vandiemenella viatica
TCGAACACAGTATGACGAAGCTTAAAGTACATGATCATAGGGAAATCGTAGGGGTTTCGGACTTCAAAAGGAATTCGGTCATGGCAATTTGACAGAACCATTTCAGCATCCGCATGGAGTGTATCTGAGGAAACCATGGAAAACCGAAAAATGGATGGCTTATTCGAACCCGCGTCATCCCGAATGCCATAATTCAGCATTCACACAAGAAATATGTTGTAAATTAATTATAATTGGAGCAGGCAAATGTACATTTTAAACCAACAATTCTCTGGGTACCATGAGAAATAGACCAAGCATCTCATTAATTTCAAAAGTAATAAGGACGCAGCTGAATCAGGAATAACCGAGTTTAAATGCATAAAATTAAAGTGGTAAATAGTGTGCCATTTAATAATTATTTAAAACAAGACCATTAGACATAAGCTATTACGGAAAGTAATGTAGATTATTTTCTTGATACTAAGGAGAAAGGTCGATGAAATGTTCATAAATAAAAGCTATTACAACATAATGGATTTAAGGATTAATCATGAAGCTGCTGTAATTACGTACGCATAATAGAGTACAAGACTAGTACTCAGGAAATACTTGTTCATCACCTGCTGACTGGACTGTAGAGGAGCTCCCCGCTGCCGGCACATGCCAGAGGCCAGTAACCCGCGCTCTTGAATTCCCATATCGACCGCTGGGCCAAGGTCGTGTTTACTGCTCGATGTATCGACCTGGGTGGTAACTCCGCACGCACGGATAGAAGCTGCTCTTGTTCTTATTTAGGACCTCAGTCAAGTATAAATTGCCAGTAAATTTGGACGAATCCTGTGAATTATTGCACGCAACACAAACAGCCAGACAGAAATTACAACAGTCTTTGTATTATTCATTGGCAGTAACCTTACTAGCAGGTTTTATTTAGACAAAGTACACTTCCATAAATATATATTAAACACGACCATTTACTACTTCTCGTAAAACTAAGATAAAAAACTGCCCATTGACAATGTTTGTGTGTGTGACAGTAATGCTTACAGAACTTCCTCACTTGTTGAACACCTTGCTATTAATTTCAGTTTGTGTTAAAATTGGTTAGTAATGTCAAATCATGTTGAAAATTTAATAAAAATATACTTTGGAATAATTGTTTTTCTTACTTTCTTTTTTTACGTTTTATTCCTCCTAGGTAACCCGGGAGACAAACGGCTGTATTATAACTACCACAACTTTTATACTCTTGTTTGATAGTTGCGTATCAGTTACATGATCAACGTTTAGTTAATTTAAAACTAGCTTAGACTTGTTTTAAATTTTCCCCATTCCAACCGTGCATATTAACTACACGATCATTAAAAAGGTGAATTTATTTTGTTGTTGCTAAGAAATTATAAGATGTAATGCATAGCCAATTACAAGGAACTACCCCCCCCCCCCCCCCAACCATACATAAGCCGATTGTGAGTTTGGGTAGCAAGAATATTGAAGAATTAGAGTGTATTTTTTGCAAAATTCAGTTCTACTGTTTTGTGAACGGCCGTGTATGTTTAAATACATATAAAAACATATTTCCACAGAACAAAGGTATTTCTAAGAAAACTAGCCTCGTGATTTTTCTAAGCTACTGGAGGTAAATGGCTTAATTCTTCATTTTATTTGGAAGATTGCTGTACCTACACTGCTATTAAGAATATTGTCCAAATTATCAGGCTCTCATTCAAGTTGAAACGGAAGTAGAAATCGTTTTAAAATTTTGAATCATCATAATCCTTTGTTGTGGAACTGTATTGAATTTATGTAGTTGAAAAGTATCTGCAATATCATTCTCTGGTCTATTTTATTCGGATGTCATTCGCTCTTCATCGGAAATTTTTTAATCGTGGGTTTCGTTTTTACATTATGATGTTTTTACAACTGCAAAAGTTTAACTATTCTGTTATTTTTATTACAATTTTTAAGCTCGTAATTGTTAGTAAAAAGTATTGAGAAAAGTCGTTATAAGACATCCACGAACATATATATATATAAAATTTCAAAAGATCACAAAAAAGTACTCAAGCCTTATATCGCTATTGACATATCAGAAGGGGGAATTATAGGCTACGAAGTATAATAAAAGACGCAAAAATAATAGTTACCAGTTCCGTTAACTGTACAATACTGAACCAGACTAAAGTTTAACAAAGGCACTGCAGTTAATATTAGAGACGCGTATCTAATTTATCTTTTGTTGTTTAATCATTTATCAGTCATTTTTTCATGAACTGAAGAGACATCTTAGAGCCATGAGCACCGATCATCACGAATTTCTAAGTATGTAAAGCGTAGTCAAAACGCCTCTTTCAATGGTGGAATGGTGACCCTCCCACTTGCGGAAGAGTGTAACTTGTGTTCTGTATGACAGGTGTATTTTTGTTTGTGAAATGTGGACGCCTAGGTGATTGCGAGAAACCGCTTAAAAAGCAGTCAGAACGGCCGGTTTAAGGGAGCCACCCCTCGAACCTGGTCTCTTTGTACCTCCCCAACGGTGTGTGGCGGCGCCCTCACCCGCAGGTTCTCTCACATTCGTATGAGTACATAACACATATATTTTAATCTCTAAAACATTGTGAAAAGAAAGACCATGATATTAAAATATCTCTCTTAGTTGAGATTGCAGTCTCCTTTGTACAATCGATGCTTTGATTCATTTGATTCTTATTGTGTTTCTGCTACTCAACAAAATCGAATTAAGAAATTCCAGCGAAGTAATCGAATCGTTTGACGCAGACCAAAAGGACAAGATCAGAAGTGAGGCTAGCAGGCGGATCTGACGTCTGGCTAAAATAAAACAGCCCACGGTACGCCTTTGTTCTCAGCATGGTGCTCCCATAAAGGAAGTCAAAAAGCGTTTGTCTGCGTAGCTGAAATAAATTTTACCAGTTCTGCATGGAAAGGATCAAAAAGGTCCCAAAGAATAAATTCTGGACTGCAATAACGAAATGAAATGTGGTTTCATGCTTTCATTGCAAAAAAATCTGCAAATTTATTTCTCTTCGTGACAATTGTGGACATTCAATAAAGGCAAAAATTCATTTTGATTATATTCAGAGTACGTCATAATCTTTTATTAAAAGAACACCCACGGAAGCTTGTTACAGTGAAAAAATATCATATGTATTCAGACAACTATGTAGTTTACATAAGCTTCGCAGTCAGATTGAGCTTTATAGAATGGTCATTCGGTTTTTTTTCCTAATGTATCTATAGCTAAGTTATGTTTTGATAATTTTCTGCACGAAACATTTTTGGAAGAAAAGACATTTTATTGCTAATTTGACAATACATAATATTCAAATCAGCGTGTTGGCTGCTCTTACGTGTTGCATTAGTGACTAAGTTCATTGAATGAAAAGTTATTCGAATTTACCCTTGACTGTCTGAAATAATCTAATATAATTTTTGTTCATTTTACTGCCAAGTTCCTATTGAATTATATTTGTCACTGCGAATGGTTGAAACTCCGGTGCTATGTTATTACTTACCCTGAGTCATAGATTAATAGAAAGTAGGAGATTTTAATTGCAACTAATGTTTATGTTTTGCTGTTATTGCAATATTTTATATCTACGGAGATGCCAAAAATTTACTTAGGTATTTAAAAATTACTAAGAAGCCTGCAAATAACTACAGGCTAGTAGCTTCTAAAAATCTAATTATTAAACACATTTCTGCTGAAGAATTGGAGATGTATTAAAGTCATTTATGAATTTTGACACAGTTTTATTTAATAATAATTTGGAACTTTGCGGTTGTAGACTATACATCTTCGGCGAATTTTGAATCAAATCAGTTTCCATGAAAAATAAAATGTTTGGAAATCATAAAAATGGCTTCGTGATCAATTCCTACGAATAAGAAAAGAAAAATTTGCTGCTATACGCAGAACCTTAAATCCGATGATAAGTGGAAAAACAATTTTTTGAAGAGACGAATGTACAGTTTAAAGCGTTTCGATTGTAATAGTAAGGTATTCTCCTAGTGTTTCGGTTATTTAGTCATCATCACCGTCATCATTGTTTCTACCCTAATAACAACCGGGAAATTAGCATTTTTTTTTTGCTATCATCAATATCTCGAATGGTTTGATGCAATCCTCCAACCCTTCCTATCTTACACTCACCTCTTCATCTCAACACACCTCTTATTAGCTTATCTTCAATTATCTGTTTATATTTTCTATTCTTTGTCTACCTCTACAATTCTTTCCTTCGACTGTTCCCTCCACTAACAAATTAATCAGTTCCACATCTTTTAAAATGTGACCCACTATTTTTTCTGTAAGAATCTTTTATCACTCATCATTTCTAAAACATGTCCATCTCGTACTTTATTTATCCAATTTATTTAATTTTAGCATCCTCCTGTAGCACCACATTTAAAATGCTTCAATTTTCCTTTTTTGGTATTTCTTAAGTCCATGCTTCGCTACCATAAAGAGCTATGATCCACTAGAACATTATTTGAAACGAAAAGATTTCAGTTTTTCATGAAGGATCTTTTCGCTAGTGCCATTCCGCTCTTAACATTATTCCTGCTTAGGCCAACAGTTTTAATTTTACTTCCCAAGTAGCAGCACTCATTTAATTCTCCTACCGTATTCGGTCCTGTTTTTATATTTAATCCACTATTATTGTTGTCATTTCTACTACATTTAATCATTTTTATCTTGCTTTGGCTTATATTTAGTCCAAAAAAATTCCTTCAGTTTATAAAGATGCTCAGTTTGTTCTGCTAACAGTGCAATGTCATCAGAAAATCCTATCATACTGATTTTTTCTCGTTGAACACTTTTGTCACTTTCAGATTATTCTTTTATTTAGATGTAGGAGGCTAAATATTGAAGGCTTATATTCTTTCTACAGAAGGATTTCTCTGCAAATCCGAAGTTCTTTGATTGTTCAATTACCTGAAAACATATACGTTTTCGGTCAATTTCGAATTCGTGATATTTGACCAATTAGTGGGACTTATCTTTGGTCCGGCCATTCAGATTTCGGTTTTCATGGTTTGACGAAGCTCCTGTAGGAGAATGCAACGATATTTTCTCAAAAGACTATTCCCGTCCTTTGCCTGCAATCTTCTTTCCCGCCTCTAATGACTTAGAGCCACGAAGACGAATTAAAACGACATTAAAAATATACCTGACCAGAAATACATTAATCTACCTTGTGTATCGCTAACTGAAACAAACCAATACTTACCACTGTACGAGAGTAAAATAGACGCGTCTATGGTGCCTATAAAACGAGACGAGAAAAATGAATTTATTCCTAACGATTTTTTTTAGTGTAAGATTTTTGTAGCTTTACATTTCTGCTTAAACCGTCAAACGACGGTGGAGATGAATAAAAAAAAAAAAAATAATTCTGTACCGGTTTTGTTTGCAGATATCTGCGTTTGAACTTTCTTTTTGCAAAGAATTAGCCCCAGCGAGGGCAAGCAGGCAGGGAGGAGTTGCAGTTCTGTCAACGCAGTCTCCACTGTGCGCTGTAATTGCTTCGTGGCTGTCGCTTCGTTAGCTGAGCCTGAATGGCCCGACTTCCCTGCTGCCAATGACGTCACTTCAGCGAACCGTGCGTGGGACGCTGTCCACTTTGTTTCTCAGAGCAGTGCACTACCCAATAGACATTTGCAAACTTCGATCACAGATTTAACTCTACCCTATTGTCCTTGCTGAATGCGCTGAAATCCTATTGGACAGTCAAATTGGTGACAGGTTTCCGATTCACGGCCCGGGGCACCAGAGCAGTACCAACACTTCTCGTCGAGTACTCCTAAAATACAAGCTGAACTTCAGTGAAGTGGACAGGTAGCTGTCACCCTGTGATATCTTATTTCCACCCCAAAATGCCCAAGATAAAAGAAATACCCTGTCGTCTTTTTTGCACCATACTCTGAAATTCGATTTGTCTATCAGATCCCTGACCAATGTCACAAAAGATGACCTGATATTCCGACGCGGTATTTTCCTCTCGCGATTTGTAAAGGACGATATGTAAACCAGATTATTTAGTTAGAATTCTGAACAAGTATCCTGCATATTAACGGATATTAAAAGCTGAGGAAACCGAAATGACTAGGCATTGGGCCAGAATTAGAGTGCCGAGCAGATATAGCAATATATTTGTTTGTTTACCTGCACATACGTAAATAATGATTTTTGTCATCTTTGTTTAATGCAACAGATACAATTGACCCGCATCTTTAACTTCTTATACGATTTGCATAATTAATTTATCAAATGAGGCTATAAATAAAAGTGTATTTGCTACTAGATGGCCAACAGAAAAATGCGCAGAAACTTTCTAATGTTTTTTTTTTTTTTTGTGTCAAACTGCATATACGTTTCTAGCGCTGTAATTGAAGAATGTATAATTTTTTCGCAATAAATGCCCAATAGAAAGAGTTTTCCTCGTTGATATCTGAATATGTAAAATACTTCTTAAGTAGTGTTTCACGGGTTTACTGTAAGAAGCACTGCCCTCCTATGGTTGAAATACGTCCGAATTTCCTGGCATCATTTTTGAAGCGTTATTTATTATTCATTGTAAAAGTTAATTATTATTTAAGAACCCTCATACTTGAGTTGAATTTATTTCCGTTGCTAATGACAATACATGAATGAAAATTGTACCAATCATAGTATTGATAATTTATTACAGTTCAACAGTCCAAAGATAATTTTCCCGCTTCCGTGGATGTAATCAGTTTCGATCACAAATTTAGAGATAAAAAAAATGAAACATAAACGAACAAGAGACGTTTCATATAGTAATCAAGGAGAGCATATATCTTTCAAATCAGTTGCATATTTGTTTGATCTATCATCCAATTGGCTTGTTCCCCTGCGCGCAAGCGGTCCCGCGGCACATACAATCTTCCCCTGCTGGGTAGGCTGTCCCGTGTCGCAGACAGCTCCCCCACTGGAGTTGCGGATTGTGGCCGGCCGGCGGGAGCCGCAAGATGGATGTAGCCGCAATTGGTTTCCCTCAGCGAGCTCTGCTGTGGTGTATCCGTGGGACAATCACTGCAGCGTTGGATCCCAACTCCTCTGTTCTCGTCCCTAGGAAATGGCACAGGTTGGCTGAGCGTGCGTCGACTCGAGACATATCACATTGCCCACTGAATAAAACAATGGTATATCCTCGAGCTTTTAAGCTTTCCGTACTAGAGTGGTTAATTAGCTGACTTTAACAACCACGTCATCCCAATAAGAATAAAATTGTATGATAACATTTGCACTCTACAGTAAATTAGAGCGTTTTAGGGATGCGAAGGCCACATTTAAGCTACGGCTTGTTTAATTTTTGAAGTTAAAAATCTGGTAATTAATTTAATCAGCTATAAATCATATAAAATATTGTTAAGAAGGAATGATAATCGCTATTTCAAAACACTCAATTTATTCTGCAACTGCATCCATTAGCAAAATCAATATTTCAATATCTATAACATCACTACTTAAGTTGAATTACAGTCATACATTACAATCTTCTTAATATCTCCATATCGCAAGGCCTCAGACAAACACAGGCTTGCGTTATGACTCTCTGCTGCTTACAAGTCCAAAGATCTTAACTCTAGTAAAGACGCAAACTTATTATATTCCCCAAAGGCTACACACAACAAATATGTACAATTAATTAGGGGATATAATTATGATTGGTGGAGTGTGATATTTTCACAAACTATAAAGAAGGTACGGAATCGTCCAGATACTGACTTTCTGTGGTAGTGAAATTGCTTGGATCAGAAGATGAGATAGTATTTTAGAAGACTGAAATGGTCTCCCTCCCTGGAGGATACGTGATCACCAATCAGGCTGTCCATACAAAACACGGTATTGATTTTTTAATATATATAAGAAAACTTTTTTAAAAGTATTTTGGGGATACGATTATTTGTTTGGCAATATCAGTTATGTAACACTTTTTATTGGTATAAAATTCGATATCTTTCCGATTACGAACATTAAGCCATGGTATTAGGCTTCGAGACGCAGATTTTTTTTAGCTCACCTTTTGGAAGGATGACATAATATTAAAACGAAGAGGTAATACTCAGCGTTCGGAATTGTCGAATTAAATGATGGAGAGCTTGAATTCAGACCTGAATCATGCATATTTCTAAATCTATTTCGCCTTTTAATGACTGATATTTGCTTTACAGATTAATAAAAATACCAATGAGTGAGACTCTTTGATGGATATATTATTGCATTCTTTTTTGCTTCTTTATTTTTCTTATGGCTTTATGCATCGTCGCCGTCAAAGTCACAAGAGGCGGAAGAGAACTGGAGACAAAGAACCGGAAGGAATTCGGCCACGGCCTTTTCGAGGAACCGTACATGAATTCGCCTGGAATGATTTTGGGAAACCATGGAAAATTGAAATCTCTATGGCCGCACGTGGATTTGAATCCACGTCCTCTCCAATTCTCACCTACCGGACTCGTGCTTCAAGCTCTTTCTAGAGATCTTTGTCAGGAAAGTGTTGGTATAGTTGATTAAAACAGGTTTTGGAAGATTTAATCCTTCTCCATAGCTCAAAAATTGTTTTCAGATTGCAGCAATACTTTTTTATCTCTTCTCTGCCATTATGTCGTAAGCAGCGAAGACATTCATTTGAATAACATAGGCAAGTGAGGAAATTAAGCGAATTTAAGTAAGATATTAGGAAGAAATAGAAACAGAAAACTCAAAACAACATCAAATATATTTTAGAAGAAAACTGTTTCTTGTAGAGTATATTTTCTGCGAATAGTGATTATGTTTGATTACTAACTACAATATTATTCCTTCTTTTTACGATTAAAAATGTAATGGCATGTCGCAGATTAGAACATGTTTTAATTCAGCCACAGATGTTCAGAAAAAAGTAGAGCCGAGCACTAATAGCACTAATAATTGCTGTGAAGTTTACGAACATGTTTCCTCCAAATTAGCAAACTTGTACATCGGAAATTCAGTTTGCATTTATGAAATATTTATTTCATGACTGAAAAGCTACTTCTTAATTGACAACTATGGTCTGACTGCAAATTTAAGAGCATTTGACTATGTCAGGATTTATTTTCCGACCATAGTGTAATGACTTCAGATTACGCACTAGATAAGATAAAATGATACGTTTTGTCGTTTCATATCTTGCGTATTAACGTTTCTAGTATTCACGGAAGTATTTTTTCTTACGAAGCGTTTATGTGAAAATAATATAAAAAGCAGTTAAAAATCTTTTTCCTTGAGAAATAAGTGATCAAGTACAGTTTCCGCATTGTGGCACAAATCTGACGATAACGCATGCAACAGGCAGGGAACTATGACCTTTTGCCATCGGAAATCTGGTCGATCATCAAACCACACAGGAATTGCAATGGGCGGTCTGTCCCGGTATTGACGCAACCAGTATCCATTATGTAAACCTTCTCAACTATTATTGGCTTTATGCTGTTGTTTAAATTGTGCTACTGCATTCGTGAGTTTAAATTAGTTCAGGTTATTTAGATAAGTTGTAACAGCAAACAGTTTGTGAGAGGTCTGGAAACTAAATTGGGTATACTTTTTAATACGCCAGATGTTTAATACTTTTATTGCGCTCTTGGTTCTGCTATCTCCCCATAAGTGCTTTTCCATAAGCACGGTCACTAAGGCTTGAACAATAATTTTTTTCTCAAGTCCTCATCGCATCTAGAAATAATTGCATTATATTTGTTTTTGGAAGATTTCGACTCTTAAAACCCCAGTAATATCCATAACTTGTACTGCCCCAATTTTATAGTTTCTTATTTCTTTCTTCCCTTTTTAGTGGTTGTGAGAAAAATAATTATGATTTGCATAATATGTATATCCTCACATTACCATTTACTAGTTTTTTTTTAACCAACCGTCAATACTTCTTGATAATTAAGAAATATTTTAGACTTTCACTGATTCGATGGTATGTAGTTAATCGTGTTACGAAACAGTTAAACCTACATTTAGCTGTCTAATGCTTACTTATAAAACTTTATTTTTGACGATATTACTTCACAAATAATACAAAAGACTTTGCCCATTCAAGTACTAGATCATGTATTATTTTCGTTGTTGGGTTTGATATTACATTCATCATCTCCAAAGTGACACGAAAAGTTTCATGTTTAAGAACAGTGTGAGTGTTACCGCTGTAAAGATAGTAAAGAGAAAAGGATACGTTTCACACGTTTTTCAGGTTTTCAAACAAAATCGTTACCAATTACATCTGTAATAATGGCTTAACTAAATTTGGAGAAAAACAATGTTGAATTAGAAGACCAGAATTAATAAAGACAAAACTTTTACACTAGCTTGATGAGAACTGAAATCAAGAGCGGAACATTTTTATCTCACCTTCTCATGTAGTGACAGTAAATTATTAATTGTTTCATATTTTAGAGAATCATAAACAAAACTGTTATATGACCTACAGTTAAAACGTATCTACTTTGTCTGCCCTTGTATGTTGGCAGTGGGTGAATTTTTAGTGCGGTCACACTTGGTGTATCTGATCCATGCGTCTCCCTCGCAGGCTGCTGAATATTTACAGAAGCCCAGAGCCCACACCTCTCCAGGGAGTGAACACCACTCTCCTGTACATTCTCACTTCACCTCAGCTCACCTCCAGACGACACCTAACACGAATCGATCGGGGAGTGAGGAACATAGTGTCGAAGAATGGTGAAGGGAGACCTGCAACACTTCCAGTTTCTCCTTAAATGCTGGTGGATTGTGAGATGGTGAATTACCGTGCCACAGAATCTTTTTAACAGCAAAAGCAAAAGAAAGTTTCCTAATATGGAAAAATTAATATAGCACATTTTACGTAGTGAGGTGACCGATGAAGTCCTTTAACAGCAACTATTTGTTCTTATTAACCATTACCAGGTATGTTCAACTCACGAAGACTGGTTCATTTATTTCTCGTGTAATGAGCTATCTCACTATATATTTTGTTACATGTGGAAGTCCTACAGCATTTAATGCATAAATATGTAGGTTGTAAGGGGTATGTTGAGATGATGAGGTTAGCGCAAGATAGGAAGGGATCGAGGATTGTATCAAATCAGTCGGGAGGCTGATGGAAGAAAAATAAAATGAATTCTGACACTGCAGATTTCATGGCTCTTTCACAAACATGCAACTAGGTCTGCTTTACGAATGAAAAAGTTCTTTTCGATAGATGATAACTGGAAAGGTTACAGTGTAGCTACATTACTTCAGTATTATGATGTATAGAAAAGATCAATTTTAATTTGATATTAATTTATCCTTTCACCTGGATGGCTGTTCAGGGTTGTCATTAGACAAGATCGAAAAAGAAGATGTAGACCGGAAACGCTCAATGAAGATATTTCCATGCGGAGATTTAGTTTAGCAAAACATTTGGATTCTGGGAGGATTTGTTTTCAGTCCTTACTGAGGCAGCCGTATAAGAGACTAGAAAATTGTATGACAATTACTTGAACTTTGAAAAAAAGGCAGTTTCTGAAACTAAAATTCAGGTAGCCCTGGGATGAATTAATTTTTTTTATTTTTATTTTATTTTTTAAATACCGTGGTGTTATGGCATGTTTAGCTCTACTTTTCACGAATTAGAAATATTTAAACACTATAAAATAAGTTAATTTAATCAGACGTCAATGGTCTTCCACCCACTTCCATCGTAACACTATGGTCACACGCGTCATAGAATCGCCACATTACACTTGTAGTAATTGCCCCATAAGAGCTTAAGTTCTCCTATAATTTGTACATAAGTAGTAGATAGTACGGATTCTGAAGTAAAAATATAAAATAAATGTGACCTTTTATCAAACTTTCTGTTAAGTACTTTGAAAATCAAAAAGTTATCTATCAAACTAGAATAAATTTATCATTTCCTTCTAAATACTTCAGGCACAAGAATAAAGATTAATTTAGTTCTGCAAAATACCGCCGTATTAAGTTCGACAGAAAACACTTTCACCACTACACTATCGTTCAGTTTTTGTTGAATTAGGAGTTCACTCGACTTTTAACCCTCTACCAAACGTTTCAAAGTTGAAGCTGTTGTGACTGTTATGACTGACTGTTAAATAGACTGTATTTCACGATATGATCAGGATCAATTAGGTGTCGCTTAACTATACTAGCAGATTGTGACCGACAGAGTGTCGACGAATCAACCGGATGATATTGCTACGTCGAACAGTTTTGTTGGTCGGTAACCACTCTGTATAATCTTACTGCTGATCGTCAGTGGAGAACAGTTGCGAAGCAAAACCATTTGCAATATTCTTTCATACGTCGACTGCATAGAAGGGCTGTAATACCCCGTCAACGCAGCGGTATGCCGAAAAAGTGCGTGATTTCACCCATTACAAGTATACTCGCATCCGAATCGTCTGTCAGGTCAGAAAACTTGGAAGACACTGTATTATTATTATTTTTTTAAAAGCGTCTGCTTTGTAGATAAGGGATTACCCACATGTATTAAACGTTTGCTAAATATCTCCTTTACTAATTTAAATAGCGCTCACTATGTTATAAAACTGTGTTAGAAATATTACATGTAACTTGAGCAGCCTTCAATGTTCTCGCTCACATCAGAACGACGGTTATCACAGTGGAACGGTTAACAAACTGTTGCCTCAGCCGCAACGCTGTTGCACGAAATCAACGCTATCCATTAACTTGCCGTATTTTTAAAGGCGGGAAAGGATAGGAGGGAGTGCAAGGAACGAGAAGGAATTTGGCCATGCCCTTTTGAAGGGTCATTCTAACGTACGCCTGGAGTGAACTGGGGAAACCACAGAAACCCGACTCTGGACTGCCGGACTGGGATTCGAACCTGTGTCTTCGCGAATGCGAGGCCAAAGCGTTATCGCTCACCCACCACGCTTGGTAATCTTCCCGTTACACACAGAGCAAGTCTGCAGGTAATCAGACTAATCTCACGCAATTAATTAGCTTCCAAGTACAATGAAAATTATTTCTATTTGTCAGAATTTGTTCTTCCATTTTCAATTCTTTCTGTTTGCTAAAATTCAATGTAAAACTGATTTGAAAGAACTGTGCAACGATTTTAGCTATCATTTTTTTTTTTCTGAGATAAACTATTTGCTTTCGTTGGTAGTTTTTGGAAATCAGTGTTGAAATGACAACGAAATTGATGTTTATTGTTTGTCATTTTTATTTTATCTCATACCCTCTTTAACATTTGTTTCGAAACGATAACGTCTGCCGAACCTACTTAACAGTGATCATCGAAATGGAAGATTAATGTATTAGCAACGAGAAATAGTAGTGTTTTGCTGGCTTAAAACTAATATTAACAAACGTTGATTGAGAAAGTTAACATTTTCTTTAGTATCATAGAATATGCTTAATGGAAGAATATTAAACTTATTATCATTATAAACTAAATTAGAGCGTTAATTATTATCTTTTATAGAGAATGTGGAAGATGATCAGCGATGAATTTGTTTTGTAGGTTTTGAGACTATAGCTGTGAATGCGAATAATATTAGCACTGAAAAATGTCTGACATATTAAATCAAACAAAATATATGCTTTATATTGACCAATTAAAAGTAAAATTTTGAGTTAGAGATCATGTTGCAGTGTAGTGTTGCACGTGAAATCCATCCAATTCATTCACCTTAAATTTTGAAAGAATTGGGAACTAGAAAACCCGTGCGAAAGATTCGCAAATAAAATGCGATGATAGCAAGGTTGGTGGTTTGTGGTAGATTGAAAGAATACCTGCCTCATTTTTAGCAATATCTTTATAATTTAAATTTATGTATACTATTATGCAACCCTCTACTTTGTCGTAAACACCTGGAAGACGAACTGTCATAGACCTCACCTGAATACAACTAAGCTGAACAAAACACACACAGTATATCGATATCTCTGTGATATGTGGTGCAGTAGTGCTGCTATCTAAAGGTAATGTGATCTTAGCTCGTGCTAAAATTTCGTGAGTAAAATGTTTAGATAGGAATTGTTTACTTAAGAATTTTTCCTTAATAGAAAAAAAATATACAGAAAGCTACTTATTGCACAAAAAACACACTGTTTATTGCTATATCTGTGATATATGGTGCTGCTATCTAGGAATAACGCGACCAGTCGTTGTCGAAGCCAGCGAAACAGATTATTGGTATATCTGTAATATGTGCTCGTACTATCTAGCGGTAATGTGATCGGTCCTTTTTAATATCTCTGTGATATGTGGCGCTGCTATCTACCGCTAACGGGGTTAATCCATAGCGACGCCAGCGAAGCCTAACGGTTTGGTTCTGAACTGTCTCATACGCGTCACCTTAATAGTTAATACATTGGCTTTTTGAGACTAAAATTCTGAAAAATTTAATTCTTATTTTATGATGTTATCAAAGCGAAAACATCAATCATAAAAATGATACCTCATTTATGTCTTTCGGTTATGTATGAAGGGAGAAACATGGTTAGTGATAAAGAAAAACGTTTTAGAAGTAACGATACTTTTGCCATTTAAAGAACGAATTCAAAGAAATTCCCTTCTTAATTTATGATATACGAAACACGAGGCCATTACCATTAAAATGATTCCTCATTTATTGATTTCAGGTTGGCATGAAAAGATATAAATGGCTCGTGAGCAAAAAACACATTTTAGGAATAATAATACGTTTTTCCATGAATTCCGAAAAATTCAATTTTTTTTAAACATATTTCACTCAATGCGGAGACCTTAATCTTTAAAATTATAGCTCATTTATCTGTTTCGGTTAAGTATCAAGGGAGATATAGGGATCGTGACACAAAAACACCTTTGAGAAATAACGATACTTTTGCCCTTTAAGGGTCGAATTCCAAAAAAATTCTTGCATAAAATTAGATCTCATCAAAGCGGAGATCTTAATGTTTAAAATGCTACCTCATTTATTGATTTCGGCTTGTCTAAAAAGAAGAAGAAAAAAATGCCTTAGAAATAATGATACTTTTGCTCTTTAAGGGTCGAATTAAGAAAAATTATTTTCTTAAATATAACGCGACCAAAGAGGAGACATTAATTTTTAAAATCATATCTCATTTATCGATTTCGGTTAGTTATGAAGGGAGATAACGGCTTGTGGCAAATAAACACCTTTTAAAAATAATATATATGATGGTAATCGTCCATTACAAACGCTGTTGTGATACAACGATAAGGTAAACAAAAATAGAAAATATGATTATTTCAAAGGCCGTTGAAAATAACAAAAAAATATCAGAAATCCGAAACAGAGTCCTAAATACATTGAAAACAAGGAAGAAATGAAGTAGATTGTCACATATTTTAACTAAAATTAAATATTCCATAATAGGAAACCACATTTATTTTAGGATACTGTAAGCTTTCCGGCTAATTATGGATTTTTATCATTAGAAAAGTCCCTTACTCGACATACACATATTCGTTGATCAAATAAAAAGGTTCTTTATGCCGCGGTCGCCAGGTTTAGGTATTACCGTTCGTGGGGTTACTAAATGATAAGCTCACATACTTTAGAATGGACAGATATACCAAACTTTATTGAGTTCATAAACTTATGCTTTCACACCGACGGAAAATACCACCACCAAATAAATATTTAAATAAGGAAATCAGATTCCTTTTCCGAGAATTGCAGACTCGTGGAACAAGAGGAATTAAATTGCACAAACTCCCACACTCTCCACAGTACTCATAACACGTCCACAGTCACTTGAGATCGCTGCACTCCATGCAAAACCGTTAATATAACACATTACTAGTTTCCACGTTACACTCCGCCAAATCTTCTCGTCTTTTCACAATTTCAATAATTACGACCGAAATTTTCCCGCGTCGACAACTAAACTTGACGGCGGTCAACGATACAAACCCTCCAAAGGATAGCCCCACACTGGCTTACTACGCCGGCCACAGATACTCTTGCATGGCTCTAACGTATGTTATGTTACAATACCTTATACACATTTTGTTAAATGCGTTCAGGTTTCGGTTCGTATCAATCTTTCTCGAACTGATTCCCTGTGTATTCAAAGTTTTAGCAGCAATAGAAATGGCTCTCGGTGTTTCACGACTGGTTATATTACAATGGCAAATGGAAATCCCAGACTTTATAAAATAATATAATCCTAGTCGCCGGTGAGTTGGAGATTATCCGTTTCTGAAACTGTGCCTACCAGCACTCGGTGTCTATTGAGATGTGGGGAGGACGGCAGTGAGTGGCAGGGGAATTAATGACCTGTTAGGGTCGGAGACTGACAAAGGGAACTCCCCGCTCTTAGCCGGCGCGGCGCGGCGTCCTCCTGAATATTAACAGCAAACCTTCCACCGGGCAGCGATGGCTGCCTACCCTCTAGGAGACGTTTAGGCGGTCTCGCATAAATAATGGGCACTCAATGCAGGTGAGCTAGTTTTCGGCTATTGCTGGATGCATGTCGTAAACAAATCCAAACGGGACTATTCAAAAGCTTGTGGCCGTCGCGAACTTTTCTCTACTTACTAGAAAGAGTTCTTTTATCTCTTCTGATGGTCAGAAGTAGCTTTTGCACCGAATGGTATTAACGCCTTTCCGTGTTAGCTCTGATGCGGATTGTAACGAAAGTGTCGATAAATTTATGGTTACACATGATAGTTTTTGGAGATATGTAATGATCATCTGTGTCTTAACGATGTCCCGATTAATTAAAAAAAACCGTGTTATTTCATAGCTGGTTTTGAATCTTTTACCGGGTGTTTCAAAAATGACCGGTATATTCGAAAAATCAATAAAAAATAAACGGGCAGCGATAGAAATACACCGTTTGTTGCAATATGCTTGGGACAACAGTAAATTTTCAGGCAGGCAAACTTTCGAAATTAGTTACAATTTTCAACAACAGATGGCGCAGGCGATTTGAAAGATATAGAAGTAAACGCAGTCTGTAGTTCGCCATTCTGTAAGTCGTCTTTCTGTTGTAAGCGTGTGCTGTTCACAGATTGCAAGTTTGCTGTGAAAAAATTGTTTATTCCTTAGAATAATCGTACTTTAGATTTTTCCAGACTGCAGCGTCATCTGTTGATGAAAATTGGAACTAATTTCGAAAGTTTGTCTGCCTGAAAATTTACTGTTGTTCCAGTCATATTGCAACAAACGGTGTATTTCTATCGCTGCCCGTTCAGTTTTTATTGATTTTTCAAATATACCGGTCATTTTTGAAACACTCTGTATAATCCGCTCTTTATTACATTTAACGGTTCTTTTTCGACAAATATCTTCTTCCTATGGTTTTTAAACGATATTTAGTATGTTTTTTCACTGACAATGGCCAAAATCTTAATGCAGCATAAAAAACACTCATACTACTGTCAAGATGCAACCTGCTGGCTTGCATGTAAAAAGTTTTTTTAAAAAGTTTCTTTCCAGCTCAGACTACTACCGCTAAATTAAACGGATGTTTGAAACCTGTAGATGCATTACTACTTCACTTAATTGATTATCACTCAATTAATATGTAATTAAAGATGATACGATTGCTTGTTCTTCTACAAACGCCTTGCTCTCGCTCGGGCGTAGGCAATTACCATTGGAGGAGGGGTTGCTTAACCCCTACCCCTTCCCACGGGAACGTCTGAGAAGATGAACTGGAAGGGTTTCCATTGCTTTCCCCAGTCTGACAGTATTCTTAAGTGTTTTTGTAAGGGTGGTTAACTGTGTTAATATGTGTGTTCAGTGCTGATTTTTGCTTGTGTTGTGGATGATAAATGAAGAAGGGAGAGGGTGAAATACGGTACCGGCCCATTCAGGCGTACTCTTCCACAAGAAACCATGGCGGCTACCAGCCTTAACGTCTCCAACCGACGACGAATTACCATCAACGGTGTCGCATGCCATCACTCCACACGCACTACGAAAAGATTTGTGATTTAACCCAGGAATTTCATGATCTGGTGATTAGGAATTGTACACCATCATCTCCCCTACCCTTTCAAATATAGAATTTCTTCCACTTCCAGGACTCGAACGAGCCGACTCCGTGTCAGCGCCGGACACCATTACGGTCCTGCAGCTAACTGGAGACAATCAATCAATAGCTAATGTTTTAGCTAATCTCTTACCTTACTTGACAATACGAGTACTACATGCCAAAGCGGAAATGAATGGTACAACTTGATAGCTGGGATCGTTCCACATCACTATCGCTCAGTAGATGGGGATAAGCAATGAAAGACGAACTGAGATGGACAGGTAGAACAATAGATTTGAGACACTGACTTAATTCATATGTGAACCTAAAGTGGATATCATTTCTCTTGTAGTCACTAATTAAAAAAGAATTTCGGTAGCCATATACGGTTCAATACAATCTAAACCCTTTAAACGGACTACTATTTCTTATAAAACTTTTTGACTTCAGTAAAGCTATTTAAAAAATGTTACTCAGTATGCTGTTTTGGATCAGTGAAACGCATTTTGTGATTAAATTTAGTAATAGTACATTTAGCTAAGCCGTGACCTGGCTCTTTGATGAGATTTCTGGCCCGACAACCTCACCGCAATTTTAGAAGGAATTTCACTATTCTTCATAATAGGCACGTGAATTTCTACCAGTAATGACTCTTTATACACTTGCCGCTTATTTTACCAAAGCCGATTTCCCGTATGCAGATGGAATTAAATATACATGTAACCTCAACATTTCCATCCAACTCCCTGATGACGCTTGCCTTATCAGAAGAGCCCATTCTAACGGGAGTCGCAGTCTATCATCTTGTCCTAATCGCTTCCGCTTCTGGTCCAGTGGCAGCACACGGCTGAAATATGGCGACCATAATTTCAGGCGTCTGCGCTACGCACCGAATGATAAACGATCTTTGTGCAGATTCTTTTCCTATAAGTTTCGGTAACAGCTAATGAAGATAAACGTGTAGCGTATCGAAGTCAAATACGGTTGGGTGGCGTATGTTTAACTGCCGTTCCGTGAAGACGCTGTGAATGACTTCAGAAATTTATGAATTGAATGAAATAGGTCTCAAATTCTGATTGGTGGGTATCGGTTAGGCTTGTAGATACGATTCTTCCCATCTTAAATTTAGGAATTCAGAACGTTGTTTTTAAAATTACAGTTCGTTAAAGTGTAATTTAGCTCAGCAAATACTTCAGCTTTATTAAAACTGCTCTATGTTGAATGATTCATAGGAAGTGAGACTAACTTCTCGTAGAAACAAACACGTTTCCTTGCCTCACGAAGTTACGGTGTTTTATAATCTAATACTTTTGCATTACGTTGGTTGTAAGATAACAGATTAACTGATAGTTGTTGAGAAGGTAACTACAAACAAAAAAGCGTCAAATACAGTGTGAAATATTGTTTATTTTCTTCAATTACCTAGTCATACTTTTAACAGTCCAAATAACAGAGTGAAGATCGCAGGCAAGCAGAAACGAGACAAAAATTTCGAAACTTAAACTGAGCATAAATAGTGAAAACAAAATAAAACACTGCCAGAAAGTTTCGATTTTTTTGTTTATGCTGTTCTCGAATAACGGTTCAAACAAACTTTCACTGCTCTAAGTCCCCAGCGTTAAAGATTAGTAATTGCACAATCTTATTACATTTCTTCTTTGAACTACCCTTTCACAAAACGTCTTGACCATTTCTTAGTCGGGTACCACCCATAATATTGCTTCTTACTGGGTTCCTCGTAGAAATTGTTTCGAAATCCTTAATTTCTTGGGAGTGCGACTAGAGGATACTGTGGTGAATGAAGCAATGGGGTACAAACCTTTGGTTAGACCATTGCTTGAATTTGGTGGTGAAGTTTGAGGCCCACAATGTGAGTATCAAATATAAGAGATGGAGAGCGTGCAAAGAAGAACAGCTAGATGTTTTCTTGGAAATTACCACAGCACACAGTCAGTAATTGCTATGATAGAGGAGTTAGATTGGGAGTCATTGTAAGACAGGAGGAGGGTGAAGAGAGTGTTGGGAGTGTACAAACCAAATGTTGGTGATGAGGGTTGGAAAGATATTGAACGAAGGAGTAGGGGTAATTCATGGAAGGTAAAATATGACAACATGTCCATGAGCACAAGCTGGCATTGGCTGTCATACATATTTTTTTTTCTGGCCTAAGCGTGGTGGGTGAGTGGTAACAGTCTGTGCTTGCAACGCATTCAGGGGATGCGGATTAGAATCACCGGCTGGGAAGGTTTCTTCAGAAGGCCATGTTCGAATTCCTTCCATTTCCTTGCTCCCCATCTTTTCCGCCTAGACATCGACGAAGAGTAAAACCATAAGCATAATCATATCTTTTGTGGGTAAGTGTATCAGGGACTGGAATAAATTACCAAGGGAAGTAATGAATGACCTACCAAAAACGCTGAAGGAATTTAAAATAAAATTTGTACATGTTTATTTTCAAAGTATACAAGATAATAATAATAATATAGGTTTAAAAAGATAACTAGGGAAATTACCGCCGAAACATGCGCTCCATCGCATTTAAATTTAGTTCAGTTCAACTCATTTCACACATAAAATTATTGTTAAACTTGTTTGTTTCCAAAAGTTCGTGGACCGGTCCAGATTCAAATCCTGGCGGGACTAAGAATTTTTAAGAGCTGTGTTTGATCATATTGGCTACGCCAAGATGATCCATGTTTAGGATTCCACGTTTAATTGGAGGTCCCATCCTACCTCTAACACAATAGCTTAGTATGTCTCCTTTGGAAGGACCCAACAAAACTTCAGGTTATAGACTTAGTTTTTTTAATTATAAGGATCAATAATATTATTTGACCTGACTTGACTATGAGTATAAATGCTAGTGACGGAATCCTGGATCGTGAGCTCACCTGACCTGACCTGTTGACCTCTGGTATGAATGGGCCTTAAATCATTTTTATTTATTTGAATTACTTTAAATTTTCAGGTTGTCAAACTTCGCACCATTTCGAGAAATTTGCGAATTTCTTCACAATATTACAAACAGCAAAAGAAGAATCATCATATGTAAATGATCTAACACCTATTGTAACATGTTCTCATGATCATTCATATAATTCAGGCCAGATCAATTCACGATCCGGGATTTCGCCACTGGCATTCACACTCGCGGTCAGGATAGGCCATGTCAAATCATACTTTTGACCATTATAAATTGTTTTAGGGTAGCTCAAACTATCGGTCTGCAGCGCGATCTTCATATCTACCTGCCTTGCCCTTCTCTGACCGAACCGAGTAGACAGAATGCTGTTTTTGCATTACGTGTATAACGATTTTGATCTTTGCCATGAACTGACTTGATCTCTAGTGCGAACTGGTCTTAAGTCGTTTCAAATGCGATGTTCCAAACTCGAAAAGGGAACCGGAGAAAATGTGAAACGAAAAGACAAATCGTATGACAGAGGAACAGCCTACTGTATTTTGTGTACTATGTTGTAAGGAATTGCACATAAGGCTGAAATCAGGAATCATTGGTAACTCTGCCACTAGAATATTGAAACATGGGACGCTCAACACCCAGGTTTGAAACAATATTATTGAGTGTTACACTTTTCGAACAATTTCTATGTAATTAGTATTATCACCTAAGATCGTGACAGAATGTGGGTGAATATTGCTTTTATCCGTATTACAGGAAGTCAAGACTTGTTAAACTCAGACAGCAGAACAGTGTATTTTATTGTAAGATGTTTTACTTTTCGCTGCCGTCTGGTTTAAATATTTCAGTCAATATATATATATATATATATTGGACTATAACATTTTTACGTATAAAGAGAGCTCAGAAATTCTTTAAACTGCCAGGATGCTTAAAAGATCGTATTTTCCACCATCAAAAATTATTCCCGTCTGATTTACTCTCTATAGAATTTTGTAAAATTAAAATAATTAGATCCAGTAAGCCACGTTCAAAATGCCGATACCATACTTTGTCAAAACAAAAATGATTCAAACCATTGCTTGAACGTCCATTAACTTGAAATAATTATATGTTCTAATGTCTATTTTCGCTAAACTGTGGCTACCTGGAACAAAAAAAACGGCGGCAAATGGGAAACAGCTCCATAAATTAGTTAGCACTAACAACAGCAGGACGAGTTATGTAAACTATCTGCACTCTGTCCGGGAACGCAGCTGTGCGTCAGCACTGAATAAATAATCTCAGCGAAGAGAGAAGAAATATTTGACCATTTAGTTTCCGGTTCTCTGTAATAACACACAGTGCCAAATTTTATGAACCAGCTAAAAGAACTAGGACGTAACTGTGCCTTGTTTCGAATTAAATCATTTGAAAGGAAACCGCTTTTAAAGCTCAAAGTCACGGATTTGAATAGAACTGAAGCGTCCAACTTTTACGAACTGTTAACGTTAGTCAATTTATACAAATTTAATAATACCGCAATGCAACTGAATTTTCTTTTATATATATATATTTATGTTTATATATATCTTTAACGATATAATAGAACAGACTGAACATTTCAATACAAAACTTACAAAACTAATACAAAATTACAAAACCGAGAGTGGTGGGTAAGTGGTTGACGCTCTGGCCTCGCATTCGAAAGGACGCGGGTTCGAATCCCCGTCCGGGCATCCAGACTTGGGTTTTACATGGTTTCCCCAACTCACTCCAGGTGAATGTCGGGATGCTTCCTTCAAAAGACCGTGGCTGAATTTCTTCCCGTTCCTTATCCCCAGTTCTTTTCCTCCTCTAATGACCTCAACGTCGACGAGGCGTAAAGCCATAAGCAAATGAAGAAAAAAAAATCACAAAGCAAATTCAGTTGCATTGGCGTATTAGCAGTACGAGTATTTAAACAAACTGATTAACTTGATTGAGGAAATGTCCCACAACAACCAGTTGTTAACACTAGCTTCACCCCTGCTTTGTGTATATCAAGTAACTTGTAAGTCCACCACAGATAGAGCCAGTATGCGTATGAAACTTGAGGGTCTCTCGGCGGCAGTGGGATATGCCTTTAATTTACCTTTTTTTTCGGACTTTACGGCTCGAGATTATTTGAGTCGCTAGAAGAGTACAGACGTAGAGGAGTGGGGACAAGGAACGTGAAGGATTCAGCCATTGTCTTTTGAAGGAACCAACCCGGCATTTTCTTGGAATGATTTCCGGAAAATACGGAAAGCCGAAATCTGGGTGCCCAGGCAAGGATTTGAACCATATACTTCATGATCCAACTCTGAGACTAAAACTGCGTAGATACTCTGTGAAAGTATCGTGCCTTTTTTGGTCAACACGAAACCATTTCGATGATGCTTTAGTATGACAGTATGCCCAATTGTCAACGGATTCTGATGAAGTTATGAATCACCTAAATTTTAATTTTCAGAAATTCATTTACAGAATTATACTATCAGATAAATACGACGTTATGACACGAGGGTTGGAACTTAAATAGTGGCAACACTGCTGTGGAGACACTATGCAATGGAATCTACTATTGTCGCTGATAGCACACGTTTTTGACATACCTACCTTACCTCCGAGCAAATGGACTCGCCAGTCCCACGTCCCCGGCGTGCGCACAATCGAGGGAAACGCAGTCACTTGTGAGTGAACGGTCTATCGTAACGGTGTCACTATGTTTTCAAAACAGGAACAACGGAGTTGGATCAAGATTCAATGTGCCAGAGGTCGTACAGCACGACAGTGTCATCAAGGTCTTCAAGAAGCGTGCGGGGAATCAGCATTGTCGTACAGAACAGTGGCACGTTGGGTAAAAGCCTTCAACGAAGGTAGGAAAACTGTGGCAGACATGCATCGGGCAGGTCATCCTAGCGTGTCTGAAGAAGAAGTGCATACTGTTGCTGCGTTAGTGGACAGTGATCGACGCCAGACGATTCGTGAGCTCGCCTACGAAACCGGATTAGCGCATACGACTGTGCTTCGTATCCTGAAGGAACGCCTGGGCATGCGAAAAATTGCATCACGATGGGTTCCGCATGAATTGACGGAAATGCAGAAATGGGTGCGTTACGACGCTGCTCAGACGCACTTGGAGTGCTATGAGCGTGAAGGAGAGGCTTTCTTACGCCGTATCGTAACCCTGGATGAGACATGGGCCACATCGTACGAGCCAAAACTGAAACGCCAATCCAACGAATGGCATCATTATGGGTCGCCGCGAAAGTCGAAAGTGCGTCAGAGCCCCAGTATGGTGAAAGTTATGGTGATTTTCGTGTACGACTGTGATGGTGTTATCCTTACGCATTAGGTTCCTCCACGGCAGATCGTCAATACACAGTATTACTGTTCGTTTTTGGAGCATCACCTGCGACCAGCTTTGCGAAAGAAGCGGCAATACTTTCTGCGCAACCCACCCATCATTTTGCAAGCTGTGGCTGCTCTGTTCCGTCGATGGGACTGGGAAGTACTGTACCATCTACCATACTCCACAGACTTAATTCCTTGTGACTTTGATTTGATTTGGAGGATGAAGGCACCACTTCGTGGCATTTGCATTCCAGAGATTCGACAGGCAGTAGACCGCTCCATTATTATTATTACTCCGCGATTCACTAAAAGTGTGTGGTGGAGGGTGCATTGCACCCATCCGAAAGGGTAATGGTTTGGAAGGGATATACGGGATATGGCTCCATTCGCACCATAAACAGAACAGGCTCTGCTAACGGTATACTACGCCTTCCACATCGCTGGCAACGGGTTCTACACAACGCTGGTGACTACTTTGTAGGACAGTAACAGGTGCAAACATGTAACGCTTTTGTATCGGTTGTGAATAAATAGTTGCCACTATTTAAGTTCCAACCCTCGTACTTTATCTATGCAAGTCTGAACTCGACAAGTACTGATACACTCCTGTACTAATGTCAGAAAAATTGAGATAGTACTCCACTCATAACCAATAAGGCTGTGTTAGAAAATCAGGACTTACCACAACTTCTTTATAGCATATTATGTTTTACAAAAATCGGTAAACATCTAGTAGATCAATCTGAAAAGTCATGATTTCAGATGATTTGTTGCTGTTATGTAATCTGTAAACGTGTAAACTGACCTCATTTACGCACTAGACATGTACCGGTTTTCCGAGGTAACGTCACCTGTAGCAGTGCTCAAACTTATTAGATTCTGTTAGCACGTCGAATATTTGTGACAAAAACCGTATATTTGATTCTTTCAAGCTTTTTCAGGTAATTAATTACACACAGACATTAATTTTTTAGTGCCACACAATTCTTATATACAAAGCTATCCTTGGATCGATTTAAATAATTGAGATAAATTGTTCTTCCTATTTTGCGCAAATACGTCCAGAATTTTCGTTTTTCCAAGTCTGAAGGCTCATCTCAGATGTACGGAAAATTTTGGTAGTTATTCGTAGTTAAGAAAAATAATGGGATCATCAACTGCATTGAACAATGTTACAAACCCCAGGTAGCGTGTTTCACAACATGGCCATTGACGGAATTGTGGGAATCGTTTTCAAAATGCCAGATTAGTAGATATTACCTCGTTTGCGTCAAGCCACCAGTCCTGCATGTTAGTTTCCGAAAGGATTTATTTTTCAATTTATTTCCTCGCCACAAGTTATTAGTTGAATGTGTTAGCTTCTGATTTCATGTTTATAGACATCACAATTTACACGCCAGAAGCATTGAGAATATTATAACACTTTGTCCTTATCGCAGCTAAGATATTTGTTTTTGCAAAATATGTATAGATTTTTTTTAAATCGCGAAAATTGGTAAATATTATGAAAATTTAAGTAAATTCTACACGAAAGACGTCGCTGTATAAACTGTCTGTTTCAATTAACACGACAGTCTAGAAAAATCAGAGAAACCTGAGTGACATTATCATCATGACAAAGACGAATTAAAGAGAGAGAAAAGGATGACAACTACACATGTTGTTGACTGTAGTAGTTTGCTGGTTATTCTGCTCTGTCAACTCAAAAACAGTCCACGAAGTACCCCTATCATTTGTTTGTACGTATGTTCATTTGGGCCGACTAGGAGCACATTAAGACTTCGCTTTGATTTGAATTTGTCTTGTATGTGTTACAATTAGGGTTGCTAGCCCTAGAGGAGTCATACAGTTTAATGTGGAATCCAAAACACGGAATCATTCTGGCGTACTTCACATTACACATCTCTGCCTGAGGTGAAGGTCTCGTCAAGGACTTAAGAAGATTCCCGCCTAGACAGGGATTCGAAGCGGTGATCTTTCGAATTTCCCGCCAGACGCTTTTAACAACAGAGCCACCAGCCCACTCTTCTATCATTTGATAATACTGCGTAGTGAAGTCTTCCGTTTGTTGATCGCTGGAGATATCTTCGACCCAATATTTCCGCCTCTGGCAGCTCGAGTGCTGCGCTCCAGGGGTTGGGTGTCCGCGCGACCCCCCGGACAAGCTGCGGTTGGGCGTGTCCAGAACTTGGCTGCCAGCGAAAGTAGTTCCACCCTCTTTCCATGTGCGACGCATTGATTTGGTTTGGGGGCGAGAGTCGATTTATCTCGGCGGAGATCCGCTTGCCCGATAGCGACCGCCGCTGGCTCAGCATCCACGAATAATGGACGTTTATCACGGCGCCAGCAAGAAGCTGAGAAATGGTCGTGGAGGGCGCAGCGGCCGCCAGCGCGTTCTGCTCATTGTGTTGCAGCCAGTGGTTACGCAGAGACCACGCTGATCAGCTCTGCTGCACCTTTAGTTGCCTAACATGCCCAATTCTGCATTTCAGCCACATACATATTTTTGCCCAAAGAAGAGAAGCTGCAATTGAAACTTCCTCTCCTTTCTGTTACCTCCACAATTGTGCACACATTTTCGTAAGCCATTTCTGTCCCTAACATTTCCCTCCTCTTAAAGAAAGATACGGAGAACTGTTTATTTGATTTCGTAAGTAGCTTATTATTTTCTTTACATCGTTGGCGGTTAGTCTGCATCTTCCAACCATCATTGGCCACGTTCACAATAATTATTGTTGATTTATGAAAAGATTAAATGAGTTACTAAAGTGATATAATTTCTCCACATATCGATGTGTATGTATTCTTGTTACTTCTTTAAATATCTCTGTGAATTTTATTGATTGAAAAGAGGCCATCATGAGACTAGATAAATCATTGAAAAAATACACTAAAGAAGTGACTGCTGAGCTTAAATTGATACTCTCAACAACGTTAATTGTATTAACAGTGGTTGAAATATAATAAACAACCTATATGCAATCATACGTTATTCCTTCAATAAATGCTAATGTGCTTCATCTCCTGTAATCACTTTATTTTTGTACAAATCTTGAAAATATTAAACCGCAAATCTTTATATCATCCTACAAGCAGATGACAGAAATCTATTACTAGTAGCTCAGCGGTTGGAAAGGGGGTTGGATAGAGTAGGTAGGTTGGAAAGGATTCTTGAGACCGTATGCCAAACCATTCTTGGGTGGGTGGACCGAAAAGAAAGTGGGAAAAAATTATAAAGACGCTTGCCATGAAACTCAACTTCCCCTGCTCATACTACAGTGTGGTCAGGAATTTTTATGGGATTTGCTTTGGTCATATTAGTATGCCAGAACGCTCCGTGGTTTGGATTCCATGTTAAACTGTCGGTCAGACAGAGGCATATTTAAATTCTGTCTCTTGACGACCGAATTACAATTCGGGGCTTCTAGGCATTAATTTTTCTATTACTTAAAAAAATTGCTTTTATTTTCCGGAATAAGTTACACTTTACAAAAAATGGCTACTCATGCAGCGGAAAAAAATCGCTACCGTTTGTTCCAAGAATTGTGAGACAGCAATTGTTGATCGATTTCCCTTTGGTCAGTGACTTAAGAAACCCGTTTAAGACTTCCGTCTCATGTAGGTTTCGTCTGCTCACTGGATTCCGACAGTTGACAGTAATGGGGGTTCTTACCTTGCTACGTATGTAATAAACAAATAGAGTTAAAGCAATATTTAACATATATGCTAGAAATAGACGAAACCCTCCCGCTCAAGAGTTGACACTTCTTGCACAAATGAAACAAAATTCTCCATCTAACAAAAATACAGGGTGTCCAGAAAAGGACTCCCTGATTTCAAAATTAAATATCTCGAAAACAAAGATCGATAGAGGAATGCAGTAAACGGTATGTTTATCGTGACAGCTGTAAGAAGTGTATACAGCAGTTTGAAATAATAGTTACAAAAGCTGCTAACAGATGGCGCTGTAATCGCCATACGTAATGCCTAAATAGTGATCCGAAGCTCTGGGCGATCAGTTCCACCATTGAAACGTGCCAATGGTGAACATTTTGAAAACATTTTGATGTGATTGTTTGCAAAGATTGTTTTCATACGATTATTTCACTTATGTATGCTGATATGAGCGTACAGCGCCATCTGTTAGCAGCTTTTGTAACTATTATTTCACACTGCTGTATACACTTCTTACAGCTGTCACAATAAACATACCGTTTACTGCATTCCTCTATCGATCTTTGTTTTCGAGATATTTAATTTTGAAATCAGGGAGTCCTTTTCTGGACACCCTGTAGATTTAACAAAGATTTTTGTACGACGATATTTACTTCAAACATACTGTTCTATTGTGTAGTGACACCGTTTCAATACTTCCTGCGTAAATGTTGAAAATTTAGCTATAGAAAAATGAGACAAATCAATAGGGACCACAAAATCATCAAGTATACACATTTGTAATTAGTAAAAAAATAAAATAAAAATCACTTTCGGTGAAAATAGTTTTCGGTTAGTAAAGGCGACTCCGTGACGCATTTATTAAAACTGTTGATGCTTGCTGAAAACACAGTGGACTTACTTATTCACCGTTCTGATCTTTTTTTTTTGTTTGTTTTTTTTTACTTATTGCTTTACGCCTCGTCGACGGCTAAGGTCATTAGAGGTGGGACGGGACTGGGGACAAGGAACGGGAAGGAATTCGGCCATGGCCATTTTGAAGGAAGCATCCCGGCATTTGCCGGGAGTGATTTGGGGAAACCATGCAAAACCCAAATCTGGATGCCCGGACGGGGATTCGAACCCGCGTCCTCCCCAATGCGATGTTAGAAGACCTGTTCTTCGTAGCTTTCCAAGGAAATTTAACTACTGAATTATTGTACTCTGCTTATTAATAATGATCCAGTTGTTTATAGAATCTTTAGCCCTTTGCTATGCATATTTTCAACAATAGTTATGATTCAAACTGTTTGCAGATCAAGTACTTATCTTACAAACACATGTTTTGAAATACTGCTGCCAAGTATCGACTACAAATACGATATGCATTGTTACTGTTATTTTTTCACATTCTCCGTATCACCATTTGATGCTCAGGCGTCTGCAGCATTTCTTAAAGAGGGGAGCCTATTTGGTTCCACCTTTAAGGAAATATGTCTTAATTTTTATCTCGTGTATCTTTATTTTAGCCAGCAATAATCATCACCAGAGCCACAAAAAGCCAAACATTAACGCAAAGGAAGTAGTTAAGAAACTGCTGAAATCGGAATTTCATAATTATTCTGTCTTTGATGGTCTATATAAAAAAATTAAAATCATACTTTCAACTTGAACGCAAAAAATATTGTTTTATAAATATTACGATTGTAATGTAATTTTTAAGAGAACCGTGTTTATGCTTCCAAAATTGTAGTATATGTATGTTTTGATTAACGTTTTTAATAACAGTGAAATTCACAAGGTTGTGGTGACGAATTAACATAAATAAAATTGTAAAGAGTGGTAGTAATTAATTAATAGCATGTTATTAAGTAAACTTGGCTTGGATTATTGGTTATATGATGATTTTACTCATGCATATTTTTAATTATTTCAGTATAATGTGTAACTGTGTAACGAATTGTTTTAGAATAAGTATAAACTCTTATGGGTCATGATATGTTTTTGCTCTAGCTGTGATTGTAATGTGGCATTTTACATGTAATGTAATAACTGTGATTTCAGAAACAGTAATTATGCGGCGATGCTTGTGGTTTGTATCTGTAGCATGACATTCCAGTTTTAATGCAATATGTTAGATGCATGTGTGTTTCAAATTTTTCGTGGTATTTTAAGTTTATTTATGTGATCACAATAATTGGAATCGATCGATTTTTTTAATTTACCACAAAGGTTCGCAGTCATGAGTTCTTTATCTGATTTAAATTAATTTAGGCTTTCCCAATGTTTAACTATTCTTGCATTAGTGAATAGAATCTGAAGAATACCAGGGATGATTTATAGAAATTTGCCATAAATATGTGTAAAGGTATACAGCTGGAACGCAGTTCTGACCTAAAATGAGACAATAGTGTGTCGGCTGAAACTTCGGCGCTTCATATCCTGACGCAGCGTCTAGAAACAGAAGTTATAGATAACCGTTAATCTTACTGATATCAAATAATCCCACATTTCCGATTATTGTTATGTAACAGTCACTAATTTGTATATTTGTACGTTTACTCTCAGATTTGCAGCTTGTTTTTGAAGGAAATATACAGTTTTATACTTATCTGGATTTTGGGTAGTTTTACATTGTATGTTTTCTCACGGTTAAAACATTTATCTCGAGTCTCGTATTAATCTCAAGGAGATGATTACGAATTACTGCAATACCTCCCACGTCAGTCGAAGTTGTAGGTCCCTCAAAAACAGAAAACACAATTTAAATGTGGAAGTAATTCGTTTGTCATACGTAAATAGCTTCTAGATACAATTAAATAACTAAATAATGTTGAAGTAAATGCGATCTACTACGAAATCATATGATTAAGATTCTGAACTTTCTCGCATTCGGGAGGACGCGGGTTCGAATCCTCGTCCAGGCATTCAGACTTGGGTTTTCCACGGTTTCACCAAATCACTTCAGGCGAATGCCGGGATGGTTCCTTCAAAAAGGCCATTACCAAATTCCTTCCAATTCCTTGTGCCCAGTCCAATCCCGCCTCTAATGACCTTAGCCGTCGACGAGGCGTAAAGCAATAAGTAAAAAAAGTCTGAACATGCTAAAATTCTATTTTTTGATATATGTATATTCTTACAGATGTTTTCATTTATTTAAATATGAATTCAAGAAAAATTGATTAAGTAGGTGGAATACATGGTATTTCCCTTACTAATGGTAACCATGTTATTTCTTAAGAATATGTGTGTCTTCCTCCTGTTTGGCGATACTTTAAAAGTTGTTTGTCGTTGGTACTGCTTATGTTATTGTTTTCGTTTTGACCGTTGTGTTTTTATGAAGGTCATAATGAAATTCTTACTACTTGACCCGGCATATTTCATTTAATTAGTAGATTTTCCAAAATGGTTTGATGTACACACTTTATGATAAATCTTGCGTTCATCTGAATGATATCGGCAAAGTTTCACTAGCAGTAAACGGAGTTAAGAGTCTGTCAAAAATCATCAACGCGTGTGCTAAACAAGTTATTTCTTACATTGATAGAATTTAAAATGAAAACTCGTGTGGTTAAAAACTGGGTGTATAGGAAAAAGCTCCATCGCAATTAATAATAATAATTACATATAATGTAGAGCGTTTTAAGTTTTTCGATTTTTAAAAACTCATATCACTTAACAAGAATATATGGGTCCATTGTATTGCAACAGCAGAAATGGAAAATTTATTATATTCACTAAGATACAAATAATGTCGCAAAACTACTGCGATACAAGACTAACGCCATGTAATCTTTTCTGATGTTAAAGACCATTATAGTTAGTTACATTAAATGCAAGAAAGTAATCATAATTCAGACCATGCAGATTCTGATTGCTCCACGGAATATCGTAAGAGGAATTTAACTGCATACAGATATACCAAAATATTATTTGTTTACGTGTAGGTGATTATTTGCGTCATCATTTTCACGTATAACATTTCGTATTCTTTTTGTAACTAAAATAGAACTAAATATTATATTTGTAATGTAATTATTGCTGTGAATATTTTTATATTTCTACAAATTCTACAAAGCACATATCTTTCAATAATGTAAGTAGAACTGAGTATTAAACTTAAAATCAAATAATTGTGGTATAACTAAAGATTTTCTTGGAGAGGAAGTACAAAACGTAAGAACTAAGAAATTATCAGTGGTGTTGGGATTTTTCTATATACCTGTGATAAAATATAAAATTTTCAGGACACTGGTAAACAAATAACTGAAGTTATTAGAAGCGACGTCTAGGTTGACAGATATCCCTGATAAAAGGTCTTTGTCTAAACGCTGACGAGAGCGACAGCTGTGAGGGATTTGCTCAAGTGAAGGCTTGTATACAGAGCCACGATGAAAGATAAAACATTCATTTCGTTTGTAAAAAGATTTTATTATTCGTTGACGAGCTTTGTGCTTAGTGATATTAATGGCAGTGAGTCACGTAAAACAGTTTAGCACCTTCCGCCCCTTGTAATTTCTTCATTAGGTGGAGGAGCGAAGCTAGCTCGTTATTGCCCCACGGTCAGCGTTATCTGTAGAGCTGTAATCTCGCAAGACGTCGTCTCACTGTATCAACCACTCAGAATCAATTAGCACTTTTAAGATAAAAACATGACTGATGGGTTGCAGTCTGACAAATGGCACGTAAAATGACTGCCTGCAGAGTAAAAAATTATAGACGTTACAACGAATTTTAAATGCTATAGAGCGGTTTTGATGTTTTATCATTAAAGTTTTCTATGCTGTTATATAAGTTTGTGAGGGCTCTGTTTATATGTTTTGCTATCACGAGCGGAGTGTATAATCACCCTCTGGATATGGAGCAGGAAATCAAAATTTTTTTCTGGAAATAAAATTATTTTACACTTAATGTGACATGAAATAAAAATTAATGAACAGATTTTAAATGGATTTCTCGGTTTGAATGAAAATTTTAATGAATATCTTCATGTTACCTTAATACCTGGTAAAACTATCAAAAAAACTGTCGCAATCTATCGTTTCTGGTAACCTTTCACGGGTTAAATATAGCCAACGTCGTCTCCCTAATGCGAAATTTTACTTATGCTAATGAAATGGATATGAAACTGTACCACTTATGTGTTTTAAAACTAAAGGTATAATATAAACACAAGCTATTCTTATTACATTATATCTAGCTACATTAGACTATGGCTAATACCATAAATAGAATAAAAAAGCCGAAAGATGGCTTTAATACAGGTATGTCAACGAGTCAGTTAGATTGATTACGAACTTTACAATCAGAGAGGAAATTTAATATGATGCAAATTGTTAAGGGTAAATTTATAGTTGGGTTTAGCATTTTTGTTAGGGCACTAACAAGTTATGTTGTTGATTCATAATATATTTCAAACCAAATGTTGGCAAATTAATGATTATAATTTACAAATCAAAGAAAAAATCACTTTTGACTTTCTTCGCTCACGTGACCGAAATCACTGACAGATGTTAGTAAAATTTAAGATGAACTGTGACAACGAACCTTTCTGTATTTCTTTGCGCGTTCTTTGCTGTAATGTTATTTACTAACCTTATTTCATTCCAGTGTCTTAAGCTCAACATATTTTTCTTTGTTTATGTTTGTTAGATATTAATTATGACATGTTTATTGATGTGTATATTGAATTTTTTCTACACTTTCATTCTCTAAATGTTTATTAAAGTTGCAGCTGGTAACTGTGCTCGAAGCAAGCACCTGTACAATAAAAATATTTTTCTGTACAATGAACTGTCTATAATAAATCTGCTTGTTTGTTTCTATGCTTTAGAGTAGAGATAATATAAAATTTGTAAATCATGAATATGAATGTTTTCAAATTTACAGTAACGTGGTCAGATTGCTAAGCTTCAATGAAACACAATATGCCAGTAGAATTTTGCTGTCGGTGGGTACTTAATAAATTTGAAGTGTGGGAATCTGAATTGGAGCATATTTGCCAGCTGAAATACGTTTTGCATGCTTGACATGAGTTTTTTTCATGGCTCTGTAACATCCGTCAACCCAGAGATAATGTCAGTCAGTTACGTGAAGGAACTGGAAATAATTCCGTTAAAACTATCAGCGAAAAATGTGCTGGCAGCAACATAACTTCGTTTGTAACGGAGATATCAATCATCATAAAAAAAACGCTCATTTTGATTGTGGATTTCAGATGAACTGTCAAAATAATTCTGTTAGCAAATATCTTTTAGTATTAAACTTCCGAAAACATGTTTCATAAAGTTATTAAATTATAATAAGTGAGAAACTATGACACGATTAAAATCAAATTAAATTATTATTATGCTATTGTGTAACTGTTTCTCAGGGCGCTAAACTTAATAAATTGTCAATTGAGTTAGGTGATAATTTTTTAAATAGGTTTTGCGTGAAACCTCTTGCAGTTGTTGCATTCTTCCAGACTCAACTTACTAATTTTAGCGATTTTTAGTAGGGTACTATTTTTGATCACTAAAGTTAAATCATATTTCCAGAGAAGTAATGCAAAAAGTTCTTCCCACATTTTTTTGCTTTTGATTTAAACGACAAGTATCATAATAGATTCTTGTAACTGCGAAAAATTAAAACTGTGAATTAATTTTTCCATGCTTAGAATATAAATGTTTTGAGCAATTTGTGCTCGAGCAGTGAGGAAGGGAGGCAGGTGCCTGTGAGTGGTGATGGCCGCTGCTGCCAGCCCATTTGCCAGCTGACCCTTTTGACGGGGTTATTTGTGTGTTGCAGTGCGGCGGATTCCACTGTGCAGGGGCTCCGGGCCGCTCGGCCAGGGTGAGTCAGTTTACTATTGTCTCTGTCCTCACACGCACCTAGGGAGCAGTCTAGTCCAGCACTGCTGTCACAGCTTACCACAACACGCGTGGTATTACGAGAAACGAGGAGAAGCACACTTAACGAGTAATGTTTGCATGAGTCAATCGTTACAAATTAGGAATATATTTCTAAATCTACAAGCGATTCTCGATACTTATTAGTACAGGAACTATCAAATGTGTTAATTCATTGAACTGCCCACATAATTTATAAACCCGCTTCTCTGCATTACGTAGCTATCAAATTATAGCTTCACTTTCTTCATTAGCTTAAACTAATACTATCCATAGTTAGAATTCTTGCATTTTTAAATTTTCAATCCATAAACGTGTTGTAGAACTTAACTCATGACGCAGCATTAAATTTACTTTCCAAGACTCTGTTCAAACAAACTTTCTAAATCCTAATTAGTTTGTCTAGGGGATGTTAATAGCTGTAATACATCCTAAACTAACTGACGGGAAGGAATTTTCTTGGCTCCACGGTCCTTTAATTTTCAAAATGTGTATCAGAAAATTTTATGCTCACTTTTAAAATAAAAAATTACGTATAATCACTACAGCCGATAAGAATAGGAAGTATTGATAGTATAAAGGCTTACAGTTAAAAAGAATACAATGTAAATAACCAATCACTTACCACATGCAGGCGATCACAAAAACACTAATACGCTTTACAATATTTCGGTAAAAAAACCGTAACCATATAATAGGTGGAATATGTAGCAAGGGAAAAGATGTGTACCCATCCAGACCTACGACATGAAAGTTGATATATTATTCTCGGGAGACTATATCAATTCTCAACGCCGAGAAAAGTTTCGTTCTTATGACATGAAGGTTGTCTCACCACTTAATTGGTTAAGGTTTTTTACTAAAATATTGTAAAGTGTATTCGTATTATCGTGTTCGTCCTGGCTTTGATCTGTGGTAAATGATGGGTTATTTTCTGTATTCTTCCTTGTTCTCTTGTTTAACATCAGTTTCATTGTCACTATTATCGAATAGTTAAGAAAAATACGAAGTTATATCTGAGTATTTATTAATAATATCATTGACGAGAAGTGTTGTTCTTGATTTGTAGTTGTATTATTAAAATCGCTTGCAAAACTGATAAGATACCTTATCGTTAAATCAAATCAATGAGTAGTAACGGATTCTCTGATACATTATGGTATATAAAAAAAGCTCGCATCGTTCTCCCTGTGTGCTCATATAGGCCTAACTTGAGCATGTGATAAAATAACGATAAAAAAATTGTGAAAACCAATATTTTTGAAACTAGTTTATGTATATAGTTTTTGAATATATATATTGAAACACCAAATGTAGAAAAGAATGTAAAAATGGGTGCAGCAAGAGTCATAAATTCTCTGTGTTGCTTTATTCCTGGCATGAAAAATATTGTTACATCTATTCGTATAATTAGACATATGCAACATGTGAAAATTAAAAGAAGGTAAGGCTTTTCCTCCTGTAATCTTATTTATATCTGAATTTATAGTTGCGTAGTATATTGTTGCATGATAGTATTTTAGAGGAATAATTTGAACGTATGTTGCACTAATTATATTTTATTTTCCTTTCTTAAAATAATTTAATTACGCTTAATTTAGTGCAGTTATCGTAGAAATGCATGGCAGAAATAGGTGTGAATTGTATCGAAAATAGAACAGTAAAATATTCAGCAGTGATAATGTGAAAGACATGGTAGTGAATTCATGAGCCCAGTAAAAATTTTTTCACTGGAGCAATACGCCGACAGCACTATGTATAATTTTTGTCGCAAGAACTAGAAATTTATGAAGAGGAGCGAAGGAAAACTACATATAAATGGATAAAGAAACTCACCTGCATAGAATGAATTTGTAGCATTCATTACTGCACACTAAGGGGTAATTTAAGTATATGGGCTGTGATATGAACAGTTAGAATTAACATTATATTTTGTATAATGAACATGATTTTGATCTCTGGAATTTTTAAAATGATATTTCAACGGAAAATAGGAAGCTATCAAGGGTTCTTGTTAAGGGCAACAGGGAAATAGCATAATGGAAGTGTAATGAATAGGAAGCGTGATGATGGCAACTTCTGCAATTTGGCGCGGAAAATAGAAGGACCTTTCAATGAAACACTTGGAAGTACAGAATAAATACACGTAGCGTAAGAAAATTACTCATTATTTTTATATAACGATGCCCATGCTACCATCTCGTAAGTAATATAAATGATGAAGTGAGCTTGCAGATTCAGAGATGTTATTTATGCCGTAGTACTAGTACAAGAAAGTAGAAACTTTGGCACTTAAGTTTACTACATGAGGCAGACTTTCAAACGATAAAAACGGTAGTCAGTTATTACTTGTAATCACTGAGCTGTATCTGTAAAAATATATTACATTCGAATATGTATTGAAATTTTATTACATTTGCAATAGAGGAACCGGATCAAATGTATCTATATCGATCTTTTTTCGATTCGAGAATTAATGAATGACTAAAACGAATTAAGGTTATGTTAGTTCTGCCAATGACGATACATACATACATGGTTGCTTAAATTTTTACTAATTTAGGACTTAATTGGAAGTTTTACACTTTACTTTAAATTTCTACTAAAACCATCTTAGTGTCTTTTTTTTTATAGCTAATTTAGAATCTTTTAATTTTTAATTTAAAGTAAAGTAAAAAATGTTTTACATATTTCGGAGCTAAGCTGTTAAATAGGTTTTGAATGATGATGATCATAGCATCATACTAAAATACAAAAATAATTTAGAATTTATTTAATTTTAGGCGAGAAACCAAGACAGGAAAATTCGATATAAACACTGATTTATGACTCTTCAGCTAATATGGCCGAATAACTTGTTTAAAATATCGCAAGTGTCGTATGATATTAAAAATTAGCAAAAGATGAAACACTGGACACTCGGTGTTTAAAATTTTGCTGGTACATGTGTGTTACGGTCTGAGCGAATCGACGAAAGTATCTATGCTTGTTCTGTTCGGATATGGATTGGACATTCATTCCTAATCAGTGTCACATCGACTAGGGTGTGGGGAGAATTCGGTCGTCCATCAGTCTGCAATGAGGCGGTGGTCATGCTGTGCTGGTTAACCCGCCCCGGCCTCGGGAATGCAGAGCCTTTGTGAGCGGGCGAGTGGCTGCAGCTTTGGCTACGCTTCAAACTCCGCCAGAGAATGCTAAGGAGAACATTAACTGGAGTGGGGCTGTGGTGGCGGAGTTTGTGGCTTCTCTGAGGGGTCTACGAGAAACGATGGCTTCATTTCCAGACCTCCTCAATGAGGTGCTATCGATCCTCCGCTCCTCAACAACTATAAAAGTCACTGTTTCTACGTTTTTAAGAAATACGAAATTTCCTTCAGATGTGATAGCGTTGAATCTTCTCTCATCATCAATGGGGCAAAAAGAACAAGATGGAGTATTTTTCACAAGAAAAGGGCGAAAGGAAACGGAAAATTTTCCTACTAGAATCCTCAGTTTTCAATTCTATAAATTATAATCAAGAGAGCAAAAGCTAAATTCCTCCTATGTGATATTTACAGGGTATCTCAAAAATCCTTTTACAAACTTTGGTGACAAGTTTCTCATCCCAAAACTATGAGTCCAAATAAACATAATTCCTAAATTCCTTTGTTTTTGATTTATTAATGAAAGATTAGATACATTATCTGTTTAACATTGGCAGCTTATTATGAAGTTATCTAAATGTTCACAAAGCAGAAACTCATAAAAATGTTCAAAATGTCCTCTACCTGCACTTACACGTATCATTGAATGTCGCACCTAAGCATTGCAATCTCGCAGTGTTTTCAGTCCCGCGGGATTTTTGCGGGATTTGCATCAATCCCGCCAACAGTTTTTGACGCATATATTTAAAGCATAGTTATTTAAAGCGTTAATAAATTAAACAATAAAGTCTGTTAATTAAATTAATAAATCAATTTTAATGTTAAATAATAAAAATTAACAGTTAACAGTATTTTAATTGGCAAAATGGCGTTAAATTTTTAGCATGTTTTAAGTATATTTCGAGGTTTTACATTTTTGTATTTAATTCTAAAGCAATTTTTAAATAAATAAAAAAATGGAAAATATTCAATCTTAGGTCGTATTATGTGCCTTAAAATACTTCACATCAGTTTAAAAACATGGTATGCACAAAGGCCAAGTCGCCAGATTTTTTTAAAAAAAATTCTAAATAAACGTTCTATAATACCGAGAGAAAGCATTCTGTTTCACAAAGTGAAGTGAATATACTCTGTAAAGTGTAGATTTGCCTCAGAACAAGATCTTATAACTTTTGTCCTTGCTCAAGCACGAGACTTGGCCTATTTTTGCAATAATTGCTTTTGTGGGATTCATTAATATGTCTCCTGATTCCTTGATTGACTTTATAGTTGTTTCATTGTTATTATTAGACTACTCACCAAGAAGTAAACTGTCAATTATTACAGTTTTACTTCAAGTGGTGTAATGACTTTTATAGAGTGGATTTTTTTTATGTAAGAAAGGAGACTTTCTCGGCGTATAATTGTAGTAAAGTCCTCTCTGGTGTATCGCCGGATTGAGTTGTGAAAACGTGAAATTTCACACGTGAGGAAGAAGCGGAGGCAGCCGTCGAAGTATGGTGTTTTTACAACACAATTCAGTGATACAGCCATGAAGTCTATTATAACTTTTTTTGCCTTTAGTCGAAATAATAACAAGGAATTGAAAGGACACATGCAATTCACTCAAAAATAATTTATTGTGGTGATTGACGAAATCATCCAAAGAGGAATTAATTGAAAGCCAGAGCGAGGCATGTTCGTCAAAGAACATGTGTTTCAAATGCATTGAGGGGGCGCCCAAAACAAAGTCAAATGATATAAAATTGCTTTTTGATAGCTACTAAATAAATAGGTATGAGATCGTTAAAATTACGATAACATTAGTTTCGTATCAATGAATGATCAAATTTTTAGCAGAAAATACAGGAAGTTGTCACAATTGCTTTGTCTGCAAATACAGAAAATGGGAATAATGAAACCATGAATAAAAAGCTTTAACTGTGTAGTTCAGATAACGTGTGCGACATATAAATATTATATAGTTAGAAAATCATACTAAATACACAACATAACTCAAATTATAGAACGTAAGTTTTAATGAATAAGTAAAAGTGGGTCTGTTTACATACGAATGACGAAGGTTGACAAAAACAAACGTTTGTTCATACGAGTCAAATGGCAACTACAAGGGTACTGGCAAACAGTGCAATACATTCGATAGAGACTGAGTGGAGTAGCGATTTACGCAGACTGACACACGTTTTCGCAGTATTTTGCGGAACCGCTTAATTTTGTGCGAGATCCGCCAGACTAACGTTGCGGGACCCCGCGGGATTGTGGGAACCCGCTTTGCTGGATTGCAATCCCTAGTCGCACACTTTCAAACACTACCAGACGGTGTCGAATGGTTTCGTAGTTATCCATGACACTTTGATGCAGCATCTCTGCGTTCGGTCTTATGTAACTAAACAGAAAAAAATGCAAAGGACTGAGATCAGGGGAACGTGCAGGCTATGCCTCCATAACCTATCTATTTGTAACGTTATATATCAGCCAGTACATGTAGAGCACTATGTCTAAAATATGCTGGGCCCCATCATGGATATTCTTCTTATTAGCAGGGGTACATTTTGTAGCTCGTCTGAAACAGTGTTCTGAATAAAGAAGGCCTTGCAGATAACGACTGTAAGAAGTGCTGGAAGAACAGTGAAAACAGACTAACCACAAGTGTAAACTTGTCTTTATGGTAACAAATCGCCGTTGGGTGTATTAGCAGACTGACTAGTATCAATAGTTTGGATATTACTAGTTACAAACTACATTGTTGAATAGTACCTAGAAATTTCGTAAATAACTAAAAAAATAAGGATTTCCGGATGTATATTTATATGGACTTTTTTCATTGTTGTGGTGTGAACAATCCACCTACAAAGTTTGGAAAAAGTATTTTTAAGACAACTTGTGTACATATGTTTCGTATGAGTAACAACATAACATAAAAATATAAATAAAATGACAGCCATATCTTCAACATCATTAAGAAAGAATAAAGATGACTTCGAAATATTTGACTTCGTTCAGTTTCAAGAAACGTCGTAAGGGCACAAAATAACATCGTGCTCCATTGTTGGTCTTGGTTCGTGACAATCTCGTCCTATCGAGTCCACCGGATTCAAGTTACACAGGCCACAGCACTGAATTGGTTTAGTTTGCTCCACGAAATTTGAGGAAAGTTACAAAAAGGTAGATGGCAGGTTGGGTTTGTTACTAAGAATCATTTTATAAGCCAGTGAACCATCAGACAATGTTCCGATATTACAGATGCACTGTACGTGATAAATCCTTTAAGAAACTCCAAATATAGGTTATAACCGTAAAGGCACTCTACATCTTCTCACGGGCAGAATGTACTCTCTTTTGCTTCTTGTATTTAAGATACAAGATAGTTAGGAGGATTCCTCGCCTTTCCAAAATATTGTTTTACTATGAATTATAAAGTGCACGTGGCTGCGATGAAATTATAATGACAGTAAAGTAAACAATTCAAGGTACGAAATATTTATCGTAATTACGCGAAAACATGTTTGTCTAACAGACACACACAAAATAAGCACAGAAAATTAAATGAAGTATCTTCTTTACACATGCTACTGCGGAAATTTCACTCAGTACATCAAAGAATTTTGGAAATAAAATGTTAGATGGTGATCCAAGAAATGTTATTGGAAGTTCATTTTAGCGCCAGTTTCCCATCTTGCCCGTCCTGATTCGCGTGTTACCATTTCAGGCTCAGTGGATCTTATTTGTTACGCTGAGCTGTATACGCTGCAGGGGCAGACGGAGATGGACGGCAACTGACAGTGAGATGCTTTAATTAACTGCGTGGTCGGCCGGGGATGGTCGGGCCGCCTGCCAAACGGATCTGCGACTTGTCTCCTTCCCAATGGGTCTGCGACGCCAGACTTTTAATTAAAACAATTGTCTCGTAAAGCGCACTGCCGCCCATCTGGGAACTAGCTAACGACCTCTTTCTCTAGAAGCATCGCCCACTGTTCAGGGTCCTCCTTGTAGATTTACAGCAATCGGGTTACGACCCTAGGTACCTGAAAAGGGCGGGGAACGAAATGAGACGTCATCGTTTGGTTTAGCTGATTGCAGTGGTTTATTTTTCTTCGTAAGAGACATGTGGCTAAGATTTTTTTGTAAGTAACAATTTTTTGTAACGTCACTTTACTGCCTATAACAGTTTTAACACATTTCAATGTATGATGCATGAGAAAACAGTTGTTTACATACCGTCTGGTAGGAAGTTAATTGTAAAGAACCTCCGTTTTCCTTTTTTTTTTCTTCTTTTTTTTTTCTTTGCTTGTGGCTATACGCCTCGTTGAGGTCATTAGAGACGGGAGAGGACTGGGGACAAGGAACTGGAAGGAATTCGACCTTGGCATTTTTGAAGGAAGCATCCCGGCATACACCTGGAGTGATGTGGTGAAACCATGGAAAACCCAAATATGGATACCCGGACGGAGATTCGAACCGCTGGCCTCCCGAATGCGAGGCCAAAGCGTTAACCACTCATCCACCACGTTCGGTTCCGTCTTCCTCTACCGAGGGTCACATACTTTTCGTACTCACCGTCGTACATATTTGTTTTTCCACTTCCTGTTATCCCGTGTTACCTTGAATTGTTCTAATATGACATTTTAATTTTTCCCGGCGTATTGTTGAAATAAATAACTCTCGGGTTTTCTGCCGGTTAATTAACCGGCAGAAAACCCGAGAGTTATTTATTTGAATTGTTCTATTCTCGCCAGAGAGTTCATTACGTGTCCTTCTAATACGTCATGGACATCGATTGCTGGTTCATTTTAAATTCATATATAAGTTTCATCCATCTATATATTTATTTTTTTACGTTATCGTGTTATCGCCTGCTGTTAATCACCGTTTCATTTTAAAAACGTCTTTACTGACCCGTTTTTACATTTACCCAAACTCTCTTATTCTTATTACAATTTTTACACCACATTACAGTTAATAACAGTTACTTAATAAATGGTTTCTATTCTTCATACAATCACCACTGTCTTTCGTCTCGTGTCTTAGATTACTCTTTGTCGGTTGATACTATTCTTTTAATACTGCTTACTATTAGTAATTTTTACACTTTTTCATTTCATAACAATATAAATACCGTCACTATCGGCAGTTCCTTTCTGCCGTGAAGTTTCACCGATATAAAGTGTGACAGTATTCACCGAATGAATGATTCAAAACGACTTAATGGTGTGAAATTACCACTGGAGATTATATATAAGTTAGTTAATATGTCAGTTCTCACAAACATAAACAGTACTGGGGCCAAGACAACTCAAATAACTCAAAAAGCTGCACACAGTAAGCTAGCACATATCCCAAGTCCTAGATTACCACTCGAGGTATAAAATGCATCTGCAACTGCAACAAAAAAGCGTAAGACCTCATAGATGAGCTATAAAGACGCCTCGCATTGTTAATAGTTATCATGTAAGAAAAGCGCGCATTATTTTTGTCCACCGCACTGTTTGTATAGGAGTTGTTGGCGCAGATGGGAAAGCAATCAGCCAGGAGCCTATTTGACTCAAGCATCCTGGCACTAATCCCGAGCGATCAAGCCAACAACTAACCCGCATTGCACTCCACTACTCAACTCGCCTTATCGGATTGCGTCACAGTCCCTCGAGTGGTCTTCGCAGTGTAGGATAACCGTCTGGCCAATTAACATACTGCTACGAAGCGACTGTCACCAAGAATATTTGAATCGCTTCCATTTTGCCTTACTGGGTATGGCATGGTCTGGTGGCAACGTTAATGTTATTAACCAGCGTATGGCTTACATGAAACGGTTTGGAGGCGTACATTAATTACGTGGCATTTTTTTGGGAAATCTGGACCCCTCTCCCCCTTCAGTGGTGGTAACTTTTTGTTTTTAAAGCTCTCCCGCCTTCAAGGGCGGTAAAGCCCCCCTTAACATTCGAATCGACGTCATTTGTAATTTTTTTTAGCTCTAGTGTTCTTCAAGGAATTAAAAAGATTACGTGAAATTTCCTCGTCGATACCTTCCCCCCCCCTTTTTGGTGAGATTTCTCCGGTTCCCCCCTTATTTCACCTCACGTAATTAATGGACACCCCTTTACAAAATACAATAATACAGCCGGACACAAATAAAACTGTTCAACAGGAACAGTTAGAGTTCAACAGTCAATACTGCTATCCATTACAGGCATGTAGGTATAATCTATAGGAACAATAGTGTACCATCTGAGGGTCTCCTCCTTTACTATATAACAAATAGTCTGGTGGAAAGATCCACAGTCAAAATACGGTTCGGTAGTTTACCATATTTATGTGAATTGTTCACACTTACTCCATTCTATTGAAGTCTTTCCACAGTATGCAGCCAACTTCAAAAGGCAATAATTGATTTCTAACTTCACATGCGGATGTTTCTGACCAATATTCACTAGATCTGGCATTAATTTTGAAGGTGTTGGCAGCAAGGTTTTAAGCTAAGTGTTGGGGTGGTTTTTTGGACATTAAACTGCGTCCTCATAATTTGAACTTAACCGTTAATTAGAATCTTCTGCCTACGCAGATCTGTTGGACTTATATGGCCGGAAGTCAATATAGAATAGATGTGCCCTGTAATCATTCTCACTGAAGAATATGATTTGGTTTCTAGTTTCATAAGATGGGCGCTGTTCAGCCAAACTGGAACACTGTATTTCGCTGTGAAGTATACATGATTTATTGTCAGAGCTGAAGTTCGATGAATATTTGCTGCTGCCCCTCATGCAATTCTACACCGAACATGGTGTGTGAGTGGTAAGGTTCCGGCCTCACATTTGGGAGGACGTGGATTCGAATCCCCGTTCTGCCATACAAATTTGGGTTTTCTTATGGTTTCCGAAAATAATTCCAGGAAAATGCTGGAATGGTTCCTCCCAAATGACATTCATCCTCATTCTTTGCCCCCAGTACTTCCCAACCTCTAATGACCTCAACGTCAACGTAAAGACAGAAAAAAACAAAAAAACACAATTTTACAATGTTTCTGAATTATGGTATTAGTATATTTTGGTGTTTTGGTAGTTTGCTAAATAAGGAAAAAACTATTGGAGTGAATAAAAAATGGGTTTTTATGGGTAGAAGAATTATTAAAAGGTAGAAAATAAAACGTTAGGGTATGAAATGAACCATCAAAAGAAGAGGACGTGAAAATGGGAGTGCCACAGGTATTATAATTAAACGGAGGGAAAAAATTATACTTTTTTCAGGTAGCAGAAAAGGTTTCAAATTCCTTCACTTGTTGGAGAGATTTATGAGGGGATGTAGTAGAGAAGTAAGGGAACTGGGTTACAAGACGTTGATCAGGCCATTGCTTGCATGTGGTGGGGTAGTATGGGACCACGTTTTGGGTATCAAATACTGGAGTTGGAGGGGGCGTACAAAGGGGCTGATAGATTTTGTCTCTGGAAATAAACTCAGAACAAAATCAATAAGGGATATGATACAAGATCTGGAATGAGATTCATTGGAAGACAGGAGGATGGTTAATTTATGGAATGTGGCACATTTGTTTGTCAGTCATTGGTAAGGAGATCCGTGAATGGAGTGCTCAAGGCGTATATTGGTGATGAGGCGTGGATAGATATTGGTGGAAGAGTTAGGAGAGGCGAATGGAAGGGAAAGGGTGGACCCAAACTGGCACTCGAGTTCAGGAATAGATAAGGAGGTAAGGGATTAGAGGAAATTATCAAGAGAAATTATGATTAATTTACCAAAAACGCTAAAATAATTTGAAGTTGAAATTAGTAGAGGTAAAAAGCAGGTGGGAAAAGGAACGGGAGAAAAATGGGCGTGTAGGGCAATTGCCATCGGAGCAAACGCTCCATCGCAATTAAATTAAGTTTCCTGTCCAGGGTGACACCTAGATTTTTAGGCGCCCATTGTTACTTTATCTTGATGTTGTTATAAAAGACTACTACTTTGTAATTTGTTTCTTTGTTGTTTAGCTGAAAGCTTCTAACTTCCATTTTATCCAGGTTTGATGTCAGTAATTATAGTAACATAACTACTAGGGTACGTTCTCTCACGGATAAGTACTGACTTGCAGCCGATCCATCTTTCAATGGAATATTACAATACTCAGCTTAATTAAGTTATGAAGACAGGGAAACTAGCAGTGTAAAACACATAGCTATACAGATGCATCTAAGGATCCCCCCCCCCCCTTTTCTGTTAGATACTGAAATTAAAGGTAGACTAGAGACATTCATTGCTACTCACAGTATTGCCAACTGCAGAACATCGTTACAGTTGCAGATACAGGTTTCATCACTTCGGAAACTTGTTCTTTACGTATCTGCCAAAATAGCATCTTATGCTACAATTCTTACCAATTATGGGTTCTTCAACAAGAGATGAACGTTTGTGGTTATTGTAAGATAATGAACTAACAGTAGTTCCTGTTCTTCTTCCTTTCTTATTGTTTCTAGTACCTGTGTTCATTATTTTAAAGCTTCATTTCGGTGGTGATCAGTATCCGCGTGCGTGGCCAGGTCGCCCCAGGCGCTGTCTATACGCGCGCCGTTCGCTACTCCACTACGGTTCGATAACTGCCTGCTCGGTAATTAATTAATAGCATCGGATTGCCGTATAGAGGCAGCGAGGCACTTACCAGCTAATCTGGATGCCGAGCAAACACAAGCTAGCTGAGGAATTCAAAGTCGAACGATGGAGAGCGGAACAATCCAAGTTGAATTCATTTTTAACTGTTTGCTATTGGAGCTGACGTAGTGGTTATAGATAACGATATGATGTACTTCTTTTGTGATTTGTGTCACAACGGCTTATTTTGGTAGTGTTCATTACGAAAAAATAAAAAGGATTGCTGAAACGCGTTTATGATTTTAACATTGACTTTTTAATTGTTACATTATTAAAATTCTTTTTTATGGTTGCATAGTGGAGCATCAAACAGCGATTCTATGAGTAATTTTGTGAAAGACATTGATGTACTCTCTTACACCATAGATCTAATTTATGTTCGAGAAATAAGCAAATTTCTTTCACAGAATTTAAAATATAGTCATGGGAAGGATAATGTCGTTCTTTATTCTCAAATTTTTTGTACAGAGAGATATTTAGAATATTTTAATACAGTATGTTTTTAAAATTTTGAAGAAGAACAGTTAACGTATTATTTTAAAAATTAGATGAAAACTATGTCTTACCACTCATATCTTTACGTCGTTGATGAAATATGGAAGTTTACTTTCTTTCACAACATTCTACGCCGCTACAGTTTATGAAAAGTTTGAAAAACATTAAAAAAATTCACTTTGTAACTCTGACATCTAAAAATCTTCGACTTGTTTCCATGTTTCCCCAGATTCTAGAAATGAATTGAGTATGTGTTTGATTTTCGAAACTATTGAATACTATACGCGTTTCATCCTATTGCTTGAGAGTATCATAGCTGGCTATAGTCTCAAATTTCGTTACAGTATAAGGTACCCTGGTATACATAAAGTAAATTCGTTACATAAAAACATATTTTACTTACAACTGACCTGCGTTGGATTACCCTTCAGTAGACAATAGCAATTATTAATTTATTGGCATTGTTAAACGCATTTTTTTAACTGCTTAACGTCTCTTTAACAGTGAGGTCTTTAGAGACGGGAAAGGATGGCGGCAAGGAATGGGAAGGAATTCGGTCATTTGCCTGGAGTGATTTGGGAAACCATGGAAAACCCAAATCTGGATGCCCAGACGGGGATTCGAACCGCCATCCTCCCAAATGCGAGGCCAGAACGCTAACGGTTACACCACCACGCTCGGATTAAATGCATTAATACATATACATGTACAGTACAGCACATAGAATATTTTTACAATGTAACTGATCGTTTCATGCGTGTAATAGAAAGCTCTCAGACCATTTATACTCGGATATATCTTAAATTAGAAAAATCTAGATATTAAATCATCGTAATCACATCGTTTTAGCCCTACTTTAGATGTTACAGCCATGGTGAAGAGAACTCCAATTGTATTTCAGTTACATTTCTGATAAGTGCTAGAGCGCGAATAAGTGAGATTGCTCATCAAGATGTAGCCATACTTAGATGATGTTTGAAAATAGTTTTAATATGTAATCTACTTTGATTACGAACAATGGAACACTAGAATAGTTGCAATGTAGAAAAACATGCTTGTACATTCACTGACTGTGTACTCTTTAAAATTAAATAACTTCATCGACCAAACAGTAGATTCAAGGCCTTTATTATATATACAGTTCCTAATATCTATGGTGTAAACATCCTGGAGATAGATGACTCTTATACAGAGAGGCAGGAAGTTATTTTTCCTTATATCTTGGGTAAATGTTTTAAATATGTCATCAAAGAGTTCGCAGTCCTGTGTAATATCAGATCTTTTTTTTTTTTTTTTATTTTAGATAAACAGTTTTGTATTCTTTACCTTGATGTTAATTTCGGACTGTAGAACATAACCTGCATTATGAACTCGGGAAAGAAAATGTGAACGTTTCTAAGATTACGGATCGGATTCCGTATCATTGCTTCAATTTCGCTACTATTTCAGAAATCGTACACTACTGTCGCTTTGAATAATATAGGATTACTTGGTTATGAGACATATGTTTATTTCGAAATCTTATGACTTAATATTCACCATAAAGCGATTGCTGTTGATGATTGTGAATGAACCATTAATTTAACAGGGTACTGTCTAATCACATCAACGCCAGTGTCACCTGTTATTCATGGAAAATGTAGTTACTCTGTATTCTCTAACAGAACAGCTTTTATTAATTGGGAAGACTTACTCTAGTGTTTATGATTCTACTTCACTTTATTACGAACACGAGAGGAAACATATCCACACTTCTCAGTGTTTTCTAATAAACATACTTTACATAAATTTGAGACTGCTCAAATCCAGTAGATTTATCAAAGGTATAGTGTTCTTGAATCATACATATTATATAGTGGAAATTGTGAATCTTTTTATCTTTAAAAATTTGTAAAAAAACATATCCTCTGGATTTCAACAAAGTAACACTATATGTTTATAATTATACAACTCTATCTCTTTTCAGGCGGAAAGTTGAGGATGTAGACTAACGGTTGACATTTATTTTCCGAAGATGGGATGTCACATTTGTTCATAATGACGAAATACATGAAATGGACACACCTCTGCGTACTTTGTTCCGTTCCAGACAGGGCTTAATTCGCTAATGGGCTTCACTGGAATGGTTGCCGACTACTCTTCTCAATCGTACACGATTTCTGTATTTCGATTTTTCTTCTTGACTATTATAGATCTACTTTATGGTGTCTTCTTCTTGTTATCAACTTCAACCCCACGCAGAAAAAATGTTTTCTGCTCGAAACTGATAGATTTTTACGATAGTAAGGAACGTTGCAGAATCAATCGTATTACTATCAAATTTCCAGATGCACCTAAATAATGCTAAAATAGCGACGGACACGTCTCTCCCGTACCCACTACGTCAAATCGTTGTATCCTATCACTATTGAATGGTATAACTAGGTTTCGTTTGATGACAATAGATTCAGAACTGCATCATTAAACTTGTTTCTCATATTTTTATCATAGGATTTTTTGAAATGCAAATTTGAAGAATGTCCAACTCAAATGTATAATTAGAAAATTTTTTAGGAATACTTACGCACAGTGTCATCGGCGTTAAACCACTTCCCTTGAAGTTTAAATTGTGCAATATGACATGTTGGGGGATTGTTAGGTTCTTACAGCGACGCGCGTCAAGTCAAACAGCTTCGCGACTGCTCCTGGGAACTTGTCAGGGAGCGACCGTTCCTCCGACTTTGTCAGCGAGCACACAACACAGAAACTTGCCTCCCCCGCTCCGCCGAGCCACAAAGGAGGGCTGCTAACAAAGTCAACAGATCCCTGCCCGTTCACATCATTAAAACCGTCTCCCCGAACCGAGTAAACTTTACTCCAAGCGCTATTCAAAATTCATAGATCTAGATGTGATTCGAATGGCACAAGTCTGTGTCTGATGATTAATTTACTCTACTTGGGAGGGACTTTTATTATTCTTCGGCTAAACTGAATGGAACAATGGATAAAGAGGGACGGCTTCTGTCTGTAAAGACATCGAATGGATAAGAAAGTGGAGTGAAAGCGGTAAATATATAAAGCTTTCATTCTGAATACTTGGATTGGAAAAGAATGCTTGCTCATGAAGAGGCATACAAGCTTCGTTAAAATTTTCTTCTTCCACTTATTTTTTAGTTGATTTGTCAAGTGAAGCGAATGTAAAAATAGTTACCAATAATTTGCTCCCGTCATAAATATTGAAACAAGGACACAATGTAATTTTTCATCTGAAAGAACGATTACTGGTGACAGGCCTCCCCGAAGCATTATTTTCAGTCTGTTTTTTATTCAGACTCATGGGAGGCCCCATCATATTTTAAACCATAGTTCTACTTTGCCCGATTGTGACGAAAATATAGCAATAGCACAAACTCGGTATTATTTATTTAAGGTATGGCTGAAATTGCATCACAAACAGTTTATGTGGGTACACATATATAAACATAATACAGGATAAAATTTTTCAGATAAAAGATATTTGATAACTAGTTAACAGCAATTTTGGCCTTCATCAAGAAATCGCTGGGGTCTTGAGGACAGTTCGCAGAGGGCATGGGGATCTCTTTTAATTCTAGTAAAGTCGGACCAAATTTCACTTCTGAATTCAAACACTGGCCGTAACTCAAGCTCATATGCAAAAATACGATTTTCTTTTCGGCTGGGAGCAGAGTGTTTGAAACAAAAAAACCATTAAAATGTATCAATAAACTAGGACAGTAGAAAAACCTATGACGTGAAAACACATTTACTTTTAAAACTCGAAGATAAGTTGTAAGCAACACAAAATATGGTAAAAATCGGATGATCGTGATCCAACTTATCGTGATTAATAATATTCACTGTCGTGTGTTAACACTAACAGAATAAATTTTGCATTTGTTTCATTTTATGGCAAATTCAGCATCTGTTCATGAATGTCAACCATACGTTGCAGTCAAGATCCCACCTGTTTATGGATATACTAATCGTACAGGGTTATGAAGGCCTAAAAGAAGTTTACTGCAACTAAAATGCAAATGTCAGCAGAAATTAATTAACACAACGTCCCACAACTACAGATTTTGCTGTAATAAGATTATCAATAGTCCACTTTTTTACGTTACGAAAAAAAACACGTTCACAAACTATTTAATTCGCATAAAACGAATAAAGAGAGTCAGGAAGAAAGATATTTATGTATCACATATTTGCTTAAAATATTGCAATACTAACTGCATTAAAATAAAGAGTATTATATGGCACCTTATTTGTCTAATAAGAATTACTTGGCTACTTGTATGTTACAAATGATTAAAACCACTAATTAGGGAAGTTCTCAGATATGTAACTCAGACATAGCGCGTTAACTGCTTGGGCACCGTACGTCAGGAAATGTTTCCCGAGGGGAAATTTTTCTGCCTCCCGAAATTCTCTCTAGTAATGTTTAACGCACACTTACAAAATTCTACTCAGGAGACAATCGTCTTAATGTCAGTCCAAGGGGAAGGAGCTTTCAAACTTGGCTCTGCAACGAAGCGTCAGACCCACCTATCCTGTGGCTATGAACGTTACAACCAACAGTTGCCAGTAGGAGAGCTGGTAAACGTTTTTGGGTAGGTATTTGAGGCACCGTGAAAATTTGTATAACACTTGTTTTGTAATATCTGAGAACAAAATCGAAAACCTGGCTGATGGGAGTGGGGCATAACCGAACTATGGGGCTGAACCAGCCGCAGATATACTACTCTCTCGCGATCACGCATAACATTCCCGATCGCCTGGCTGGTAAGAAGTACCAAAAAAATGGTTTGTCTTTTCAAAAATATTTTTTTTATAGGTGTAAATATTATTTTGTGCAAATCTCAGCATGCCTAAAATATAGTTTTTCGATATTTACTAAACAAAACTTTGAAATATAATAAAATTTTATCAAAGTTAATAATTCGGCTATGCTCCATTACCCATCAGCCAGGTCTTTGATTTTGAAATTACAAAAGAAGTGTTATACAAATTTTCACGGTTCCCCAAATGCCTTCCAAAATTAATTTTTTCACCATCTCTCGGACTATTTTTCTCTCACTCAGCAGCGAACACAGCTTTGCAGTATAGTATGAATACAAAATATCACTTAAATCTCTGAATGTTGATACGAAGCTAAAACTATACAATGTGCTAGGTTGAAAGGCACCATTTTTTCACTCACACTTACCGAACTATTTCACAGTTGATTTGAGTAGTTTCAATGTTTCCCATTTCAATTGCGCTTTCACATTAAACACGAATTGTTTGAAGTTTTGCTCTTTTATACGAAACAAAAGTTATTAGAAATTGAGGCGGAGACATCTAGTGAATTTTAAAACTAGTTATTATTTTTTTTACTTAAATTACACTCCAATTTTTCACCTATCCGACGTTCTCGGAATAACTACCCTGGAATCGGTGGTGAATTGAACTGGAGGTCATACTACGAACTGCAATGCTGATGACATCTTTTATGTATTTGACATTGAGACGTACCACCCACGTATCTGACATCCTGAAAGTTTCTAGCGCTTTTCCGAAATCTTTTAAGCGAATGATCCCCAACTTTGATCTCCTAAAACCATATTTCGCAAACTAAAGGAGCAATCAGGTCTACGGTTTAAAAAAGCTCACTTCCTTCAAATAGTTCGTCTTCAGTGATATTAGACATTGAAAGGATCTTAAGCACCAAGAAAATTTTTTTTAAAAAAAATGCTTCCTATACTTTAATCCAAATAAAAGATTTATTATAATTTATTTTCTGACTAATGCTGGAAGACAGATTACCTCTTTGAACCCCCCAACCACCTACTACGTATCAGAGAACCTTTAGAAGACGAATTTTAGGAAAGATAATCTCTATCCGGTGGGACCTAAGGCAAATAATAACATATTATTGTTTTAAGAGACGGAGTGCCAAACATTTTATTAATCCAACATAAACATATTGTTAGCTATACAAGATTTTTGTTTTTACTTTTTAAAAAGTATAAATTATAACTCAGCTTTATGGATTGAATCTTCAGTTTGTTTTTCCAGTGAAATTACTGTCTACCAATACGTATAAAATAATGGCATTTAACACTGCAGTAGTATCATTGTTAACAATAATGGAATTTCGGCTAGTAGTTAGGAACTGCTATAAAGAAGTCTAGAGGAGTTCCAGTATTCAATACAAACTGAGTATCAGCATATTTTTAGATTTGTAGGAGGACAGAATTTTGTTGTTGAAAAATGTAATCTTTGGATCACTGAAAATTATATTTTCACATGAAATTAAAAACTAACCCGAAGGTTGGTTGGATCCTCCCGAAGGAGGCATACTACGTCATTGTGTCTGAGGTAGGACGGCCAGCTCCTTTCCCCTGTGATCTGCAGTTTAACGTGGAATCCTTCGTACTTGCTTCGGCAGTACATATACTAACGTGGAATCCTAACCACGGAACTTCCTGGCGTAGCTCATATGATGAAACTCGATTTTTAAAAACTCCTGGCCCCTCCGTGATTTTAATGCAGGACTGGACCCCGAACGTTTGAAAGCCAGTTCCTTAACTACTAAACTACAAGACCGAAGTCTCTAAATAAATACAAACTAACTTGCACTTCGAATTTAGTTGCTTTATACGGTACAGCGTCGATAATCCGAACGTCAATTATCCGAAAACTTATTTTTTTTTTTTTTACGATTTGTGCACAATTTTACAGAAGCGTAAACGAGGTACAGGTATTACACCTGGCGTTTGTTATTGTATTATCACTGCAATACCCACGTAACCGTCCAAATACTGTACGGACTTTTATGCTGAATGTTTGTTGTTACTTTTGAGCTTATTTTACAAATCTGAAACACGCCGTGTTCGTCCTGAGCCTTTGTTATTGACTTGCTGTGTTGGTGAATTCTGTTGACTTTATTATCTTATACTAAAATTAGCTTCATGTAATAGCATCATGTTCATCTTCTAACAGGAAGCATTAGAGTCTCCAAAATGAAGCAGAAGAAAACAGAGACTTCTTTTGTTTGGGATATGTAAAATTATAATGTACCTAACGTAATTTTAAAGGCAAAATAAAAACTATATAAACCGAAATGATACAAACTGAAAATCTGAACAAATCGATAATCCGAACCACCCTCGGTACCAATTAGTTCGGATTATCGAAGCTGTATTGTATTTGGCAATAGTGGAACCTGAAGAGAAACAGACCCTGTTGAAAGCGTGTTAGTCCTTCAGCAGCCCACAGTCAAGGCCAAGGACGGCGTTAATTGGATCCTGCTGAGGTAACAGCCCGCGGAGCGTGTCACCACACACACACACACAAAACCAGCACCTGTCACACAGCAAGAGACATTTTTGTATATAGGCTACATTACTTCTCTTAGTTACATCCCATCATTGTTACATTTTATAATAATATACAAGAAAAAAAAATTGTGACTACTGTGCTATGCATACCAGGGACTCAACAGGACGTAACACAGGCAACATCAAGTTACCGCAATGGTAACATCGTCGAATTCCAATTGGAAACTGTGTAGCATTCTGTTCCCGTAATGCCCCTGTAATGATGGGACAACGAATGGAGTTTTAGTAGTTCTTAAAGAAGCACAACCAAATATTTTCACTATAGGTTGTGTGTGCCACTTCATTAATTTAGATTCTGGAAGTCTACCACTGAAAACAGATGAGATTACTGTCAATTTTTATTATTATTATTTAGAGAATAATTCCAAAAGGAAGGAATATCTTATGAAATTTCAAAACTTGCACAGTAAAGAATGTAAAAAAAAAAATACTGTCTGATTGAAAAGTTTGTAGTGGAGGTTGTTTTTGTCAACAAACAATATAAAGTTAAGCGGATGAGATTTCATTTCAAATATGCTGTTACGAATTTCTGGATGTTTAGTTCATGGTCGATTAAATGTATATGTTAAAATTTTTGTGGTTCAGGAAAAACAGCTTTCAAAGTTGGCAGGAATGCATATTACCGCAAATATTTGGCGAAATATTACAATTAATAGTAGAATCTGGTATAACTCCAAACAAGATATAGGATAGAACGGTGTTGAATATTGGTACGTATAGAAATCGCAAGTAGCAAGAAAAATGAGCGCTGTTTCTTTTTTTTTGCACTATATTTCGGCGATCATTTTCTACCGTAATACGTAAATGACTGCTTTGAAGTTTCAGTAAAATATTTAAATTCGTAAACAAAGTCAACTGTCTTTGTGTTGTAAATTACTCAAAAACTCAGAGGAACTAAACGCATTAATTACTTGTACCAGAAATGTCGGGTGATGATTTAAAGAAGCTGTGATGAGAAGTCTAAACCAGCTTTATGATTTTACAAAACTTATGTTTTATTAGCCATTGAAATTCGCACTAATTCTCTGGAATTAATTTTCCAAAGAGAATCTGGTCATGGTTCATGCAATGTATAATTCCAAACTGTCAGGAAGTTACCATTAGGCTTCGTTGGAGAGAGCGGTTTTTAAATTATTCTACCAAGCAGCAGGGGCGGATCCAGGGGGGGGGCTAGGGGGCTCAAACCCCCCCAAAAAGTATCTAGGTCCATCTCCGACATTGTAATTTTGGGAGACCTTTTTTTTTTTTAGCTCTACGGATCTGAGGCCCGAGGAGACTATAAATAGCAACTTTTGTCCGACTCAAGCCCCCCCCCCCCTCCAAATCCAAAATCCACTAAAGGCAAGCCCGCCCCAACCAAAATCCACTGAAGCCAGGCCCCCCCCCTCCCAAACCAAAGTCCGCTCAAGCCCCTCCAAAACCAAAATCCTGGATCCGCTCCTGCCAAGCAGTCTTTTAATAGAAGCCCTATCAGGCATCATGCAACGGCATGTAACTACCTGCTTCCAGTAAGTTAGGCTAACAGGATTCACGAATGGATGCATTTGCACTTATACGTTCAAGCAAATTCTTGCACATATCGCAAACTAAGCTCTGCATTACTATTTTTAGACATCTTAAAAATGGAATAATGATATATTTCTTTCCGTAGAAATCATTAAAGTTATTTATTTCAAGAAAGGTTTCGTATATTTAGAGGTGAAAAATTATTGCTGTACACCAACTTATATATCGATCAACAGTTCTTCTGCGTCAGCTTTAGTCTGGAGTTACCTCCATTAATTCATCCTGCTAGTAAAGCTGTGAGGCGCCTGTTTCGCTGTTTCAAACACTTACTGAACGTCGCTCTCACATTGTCTGAAACGTGGTTAGCGCGTGTTTTGTCTGAGAGTGGGAGGCAAATTGACGGCAGTCCTTGAAGTTGCTACCCTGTTTTAAAATCTCACAAATGTGTCTCTGTCATGCACTGACGCCCCCTAAAGCTCGACTAGACGATATGGCATAAATTATTCTTGTTTTTTAGCATTATGCTGCGCCATTGTGCCATTTCACCCCCTCCCCCCGATACTTAAAAACTTCTTTTGAGAAGGGAATTTGTGCAGCACATAATGGAGCGGCCATCTGCGTGGAGGGAACGGCCCATTATAGGCGGAAGGCTTCCAATGCCGCCTGGACCCTTTGTTATTCCAGAGGGACAGACAGCTCCGTCTCGTCTGGAATCGTAGAGGGCGTTGGAACTCCAGATCGATGTCGCAGCCACGGCGCGAGTCCCATTGTTACAGCGTACAATGGGAACCCCAATCTCCAATGATTTGCACCAAGCTGCCCTACTCTCTCTTCCGTCGCTTTAATAAACAGCGCGAAAAGCAAACCTCATTTGGCGTAGCAAATGCGGCCACAATCGATGCAAGATTCCCTCTTATGCTCGCAGCTGTAGAAACAGCAGGCAGAACACCTTGTATGCGCCAAATTCCTTTCTCTTTTTGCAAAAAGGAACGCCGGAAACTATTTGGAAGCGTTTCGAAATGACGCAAACTCTGCGCAGACTTAGGATATGCGAGTGAAAGTGTTGTTAACCTGATTTTTTTTTATAAAAAAAAGCTTTTTTTGTACATTACAACCCGTTCAGGAAGCATCATAGTCGTGAAATGACAGTATGTACTAGAAATTTATAAAATTTATTAACATTAATCGTGAAAAAAATTGTGTTAATATCTCTTCGGAATTGCGATCCTGTTTTGGTATTTCATTTGATTTTTTAAAATTTGCTTTGGTTTCTTATCGAGTCTGATTCGTGGACAAACGTTAATATTTAAAGGTTTATTTTCTACAACAGCATCAAAAAAGAAAAATATTTTGTAAAAATAATATTAAACTTTTACACCTAAAAAAAAGCAATAAACATCGATCTTTTATTGGTTCCATTTTTTAGTGTTACGTGACATTAGGATAAGAATAATAGGACAGAAACTTTTTAAATTTATTTTATTTGCGCTTTACGGTCGTCGACGTCGTGGTCATCAGAAGTGGGGATGGAGTTTGGGCTAGGAGAGTGGAAGGAATTCGGCCATGGCCTTTTGAAGGAAGCATCCCGGCATTTGCCTGGAGTGATTTGGGGAAACCATGGAAAACCCAAGGCTGGATGGCCCGACGGGGATTCGAACCCGCGTCCTCCCGATTGCGAGGCCAGAGCGTTACCGCCCACACACCACTACCCACTAGAAGCAATTTAACAATTGAAGTATTCCTCCACGGGAGATTCTGGTTATTCATTTTACACTGAATGTTAGCTTGAAAGCGTGGTGGGTGAGGGGTAACGCTCTGGCCTCGCATTCGGGAGGATACGGTTTCTAATCCCCGTCCGGCCACCTGGTTTTCCATTGTTTCCCCAAATCAATCCAGGCGAATACTGGCATGGTTCCTTCAAAAAACAATGGCCGAATTCCTTCCCGTTCCTTGCCCCCCTCCTTTCCCGCCTCTAATGACCACGATGTTGACTAGGCATAAAACCAAGGAAAAGTTGATATCTAACAGGCATGTTATAAAGTGAAGTTTAATTCTTAAAAAGACAAACAATCGTGAGCCAGTCAACAACCTCTCTCCGTTCAGGTCCATGCCTAATAACGTTTCAGTACGGTTGCCATGGATAGCCAATTAAATTAACGATCGCTCGGAGGAATACTACATCAATTTTCAGCGCCTACAGCATCAATGGGTTTTTATTATTAAACCTTCGGGAGTTTCAGCTTATTTTTCTACATTTTTTTAGTTTATTCCAATCTGATGATTTATCGGGTAAATCGAAATGAGAAAATGTTTTTAAATACTCATTATATCATGAAAAAATTATAATTTTGCAAAACAGAATCCTCCATGTTGTGTTGAGATGTTGTCTAAAGAGCAATACTTGGTCATTTAGAATAGCTATATATTTATGACACTTGCGAGAAATCATTGTTACAAATACGAAAACATCCTCATGTCACAGTTTCCCTTTCAGCTTAAAGAAACAATAAAATAAATTGTGATGCAGTTATTAACTTACATTGCAAGAAAGAAAAAGAAATTTATTGGACCATAATATGTTTTCCGGCCTCTAGAGCTGCTGAGAAACTTATTTAAAACTCGTTATTCTGTTAACAGCTGTTTGGACAAAAGTCTTCAGTGGCATTTCGCTTCAGGCAGCCTCAGAATGGAGGTTACTTCTGCATATTTTTTCAGAAATTGCTTGAGATAATGCTTCCTCTACTGTCAACAGAAATTCTGGGAGATTTCTAAACTTATTTGCAGCTATTATGTGGGATTATGATGGTCATGAATACAGGCGATAGTTTTTGATCTACTGTTACGATGGAAATCTCATTTTCCTAGCAAACCCCACTCGATTTCATGCATAAGGGTGTGGGAAAATTTTCTATTGTGGATAAGGGTGTCAGGGATTGGTATAAGTCACCAAGCGAAGTGACGAATGATTTATCAAAAAAGCAAAAGGAATTCATAATTAAAACTTGTTAATGACAAAAGTAGACTGGTGGGGAAATTTACACTCAAAGTAAACAATAATAATAATAATAAGAAGAAGAAGAAGAAGAAGAAAGGGGCAAATAGATGATTGGGGAGCGCTTTATCGCTATTAAATTTAATTCAACAAATAAGGTGAATCTATTTATCAATTTATTAAGAAAATTCATTTTTTGACGAAAATATGTTCGAAAAATATAGCCTTTTCCGACATTCTTTTATCTCAAGAATGCGATCCATTTGGGGGCTAATGTGAAACAAAATACATTCTGCTGCATGCTGCATCTGCAAAGGTTTAGCAGGCTTCACTGTTCTTTAAGAAGCCATCCGTTGCCACTGAAGGGAACTGCTACTTGTGTACTAACAATTTAAAATGAGTAATTCAACATGTCTGGAGGTAATTCAGAGATTTATCACAACACTAAAATGATGACAAAGAGAGTAATTCCAGAAAGTCATGCTCACTTGCCTTTTTCCAAATAACAAATTGTGAAATGCACGAAATTCTCTTCATCAAATGTGGCTGGAACAAGCGAACAATCCGTATCCTGACTGTTGGAACAGTACTTCATTAGGCTGGATATTGTACTGTGGAACCTACAGAGAGAGAAACGTGACCACATGTTGAAACTTGCCTGCATAAGAACGACTAAAAGGCGACATTCCCGCAGAGCAAGTGGCAGAGACCGGTTTGTTTCCACTCTAGAAAAGTGTAAACTTAAATGAGCTAACCACACTGGAAGTGGAATGATATAACCTGATGAGAAATACCTCACAGTCCGATCAGTAGTTTTTTTTGTGATTGCAGAGTAAGTAGACAAACAGACAAAAACTCTAAAAGAGATAGGTTTGTATTCGGGGACCTTCAAGTAGTAGATGCCAATCATTTTTTTAAAAATATCTTCAGTCTACAGATCCATCCAACTAACAATGACCTTTACTTGCGTGGATTGGTAATGTAGGAACCGTTCTCGTAAACAAAAGATTTGGCTGAGGGCTGATTATTAGAGATATAATAGAACCAAAGAAACAGGAAGTTCAGAACAATTTAATTTTTTTACATTCGGTGTAGCAAGTCTAATCAATAAATATTGCTTACAATTATTTTTGCAATATTTCGAATGAACCTTGCGCCACAAACCGTTGAAATTTGTACTTCAATTAAATTCCTTTGTGCGTAAATCACTTATTTAGCTGCACAATTATTGAAGGAGTTAGAACGAAGCATGACTGGAACATTGACTTTTTGTCTCATTCGATTGTCTGGGAGTTAGGTTGTGTTTAGAAAATCCAGATAACCTACTGCCTAATCGCTTGCGTCATTTTTATCAACGGTGTTAATCGAAGTATAACCCATTTCATTCCCGTTGATGGCAGTAGTTTACTTGGTTTTTGTGCTATAAGGGATACTTCGAAGACCCAAGAGTGCTCTCCATGTGCTATTAGTGAAATCTCCCTTAATGGATAATAGGTCAGGACTCCACAAAAAGAGTTACTCGCATGTACAATCTGAGTTTTTTAATCGCAATCACAATGAACAGTTTGTCAGGAATAAAAAAACTACATCAGGTAGAAAGCGATTTTCTAACAATGGTCCTTACCCACGCCTTCACTGGCATGTGATGGTAGCTCTATAGGATAATTTAATTTGGATCATCACGGCGTTGCTTACACGCTTTTTCTTTTATCTTTGCCTTACGTAAAATTTCGAAGCTTTTTGCATTCTATTTTACTATGTAAGGGTATTTGATTTTGGGCACTGTTTAATTCACTTTAGGGGAATATGGCTATGGCAATATTAAAAAAAAAAAAATACTTCTAGAGTTATTATGAAAGTTTTGATGTAACAATTTTCGGGAGCACTTTATATATATATGCCGCAATGTTTGGTTATATGGTACCTTAGGTCTCCAGTCTCGTTTCATCACCCTGGAATTTATTTACCCGATCTTTGTTTGCTATAGAATTTTTTGAACTTTGGCGAACATGGAAGGCCGAGTGGATACCTGGCCAGGTTGGATGAGAAGACTGAGCGATTGGGTATCGAGCATAGAAGTCGATCTGGGATCGAACTGAGACATTCGCGGTAGGATCATCGGAGTGACATAATTTCGTAACCATTTACTGTCACGATGTAGCGTGAATACCGTGCTGTATAAGATATACAAGTTTCATAAATCAGGATTACTGCGGAAGACTGAGTACAATGTACGGTGCTCTGCCGCTTCCTTCCGATGATACTATAATAGCATACTGGAATACTGACAATTGGTTGAGTATTTTATAACTGAAGAAAAGCGGCAAGCGCGTATGCGGTCGATTGTCTGACCCCAGTAAGCCCCGGATATAGACAGTATGGAGGAACACTATGATACAACGACGACTTTCCACTTCCAACTATACAACCCCATAGTAAGCCAACCTGTTAACTGCTGTTCATCTTCTTCGTATGTGGCGGCCACGTCTGCTTTCTCTCTCCTCCGACTGTTGCTGGCTCCGACTGAATGATGAAGACAAGACACACTCCGATGCCTGTGCCAGAAGTATTTTTACACAACTTCCAACAGCATTCCTAAACTGGAGTGGCGAATGTGATCATGTGCCCTACTTTGTCCGACCATTGAGCACTTTTTACCAGCTGTCAGCGCTTCAAATCCCCGGTCGATGCGTCTGGTTTCTTAACACGCAAACCCGCCGTTCTCGTTTCATACTTAACGACATATATTTCCGCCATGTTTTTGGCCAACAACAAAGTTATTATTGCTGCCATGCCTGAGGTCCGACTTGAACTGGCGCCACTGCTATCTGATGACATTGTATGATCCCCTTGGTTGCCAGGACCAGTAGAGAGCAGCTTGAAATTTTCTGTATGGGAATGCGTTAACATTTCCGTCTGATGTACGTATCTAGTAGTAATATACGTAGTGCTCGTCTAACGATACAATTTAACCCAAAGAGAAGTCAGACTTCATTGTTCTTGGTATTCAGAGATAGAGTTTTACACTTTTTCAGGCAGCTCCATAGTTGTACACACTTTGCACACATCAAAGATCCTAAATGCCGGCTTTCCCGACAGAGCTGTTATTGTTACTAAACAAAAAATTACTGCATATATCTACTTCTTCCTTTGCTGCACTTGACTATGAGTGCTTTTACTGAAATAATAGATTTTATTTTAGGAATTATATGGACAGATAATCCTCAGTGGCTTAAATGTGGAATTCACAAGTTAATTTATGATTTAAATTAATTAAAACCAATAAGCCCCAAAAAAATCAGTCTTTTGTTCGGGTATTGAAATTAAATACTCTTTAATTTAATTGCGTTGGAGCACACTGTCCAGTGGCAATCCCCTAAGGCATCTAATTACCCTTTTTATTTTTTAATCATCTTATAAAATTTGGCTGTTAAATTCCTCCCCTATTTACTTTTGTGATTTACGAATTTTAAATTAATTAAGCGTTTTTGGTAAATTACTCATCACTTCACTTGGTAATTTGTTCCAATCCCTGACACCCCTACCCACAAAAGAAAATTTTCTCACACCTTTATGCATGTAATCGAGTGCCAGTTTGTGCTCGTAGTCATCTTTCATCTTCCATGCAATATTCCTAATTCTTCGACCAATATCCCTCCAAGCCCCATCATCAACATATACCTAGGACATTCCCAGCACTCTCTTCACGTAAAACAGCAGAAAGAGTTTATTAATTTGAAAGTATTTACATTTCAAAAATTTACGATACAACTTTGTCTGAAATATCGGAAGTCTGGAAATGGTGTCAGAATGTAATTTTCTTGAATTTGTTTTTCATTTTAGGTAATTTATACTTCATCGTCTTCTTCTTCTGGTGTCGATGACAGAATCAAATGTGAGGTAGCTTTGGTGCCAATGCGATGGCTTTGCCAGTAGCTGATTGGAGGTCAACATTAATTCAGATTTGTGGACAAGATAACAGATGTAACATAGTTTCTCTCTCCCCGCGTGAAATACATGATGATAATAATAACGATGTGTCCCAAACTTAATTAAAACACAGGTCACTTCGGTTGCATGCCTCCACATTCGAATAGAAAGCTGGATTTTTTTGGGTGCTGAGACGTGATAGTCGCCGTACGCTGCAAATCAGAGTTTATCTGATGCCTCTCACGCTTTAGTTACAGGTTACTGGACTGTAAAAACCGAAGGTGCAGGTTGAGTACGTTCAACTTCCAGTGGGCAAAGGCGAGCTCCGGCCTGTGCAGAGCGCCGCCTGCACCATTAATAATGCATCGAGTATTCTGTCCTGGTAACATCTGCTCCAGCTCAGAAAGGCAACCTAACTGGAATATAAAATGGCTGCACTGAACGTTACGCAGCATGGGCAATCGCAGTTTTCTTGTCACTGGAGGTTTATTAAGACGTGATATCGATTAACAGTTTATCGCGTATTTACCTAATATGCTGTGTTTCTACGACAGTGTGGCAGTGCGCGTTAAGGCGCCTTCACACTTGTTCGGGGAAATACAACAGAACCAGGTTTAACTATTGGATTCCGCGTACCGCCCGTCATTAACTGCGGTGTTTAGGCAGTTGCCCCCTATCACCTAGGTGAATGCCGCAACGGTTCTCAATCTCCACTTAATGAATGACATATTTCACAAATAAAAATACAGTTATCACACAGAACACAAGTTGCACGATTCTCAGACAGATGGCAGCACAAATATTACAGCCTTGAGATCTGGTTCAAAGAATGACGGAGACCTTCGGGCTCTCCCTTTCCCCCCACCGGTTACCAGTGCAAACAGATAGCAGATGTCTACATAAGCGCAGTTACGGCCGTTCTGCGTCAGCAAAAACGTGTACTAGAGTCAGATAATTTAACCACAGCAAATGGTTAACTGTAACAGTTCTACACATCAAAGTTGAGAGGTAAGTTACAAATGATAACAGTTAACACGCCTTGTGAAAATGTTTTTGTTAGCTATCAACTCTGTTTCCATCCTTCCAACAAGGATTTGCCTGTCTGCAAAATAGGTAATAGGTTGAGTAAATTGCAATAAAATAATCCAAACCCATCAGGTTATTGCAAACGGTGCTCTGAAAATTGGAATTTATTATCTCTTCCGCAATATACCCATTACAATTGGTGCACAGAAAGTGGGTTTTACTAGCTCTATTACGCTCCAATCTATAAGTCTATTTTTCATTGTATTTGGAGCTGAGTGAAAATTATGACTAATTTTCATTCGGTTTTACTCAACTTCTCGCATACATGGTCGATAGTGGTTATTTATTCAAAGTTATTTACACTCGACACTGAAGTTGTTTTAAAGATGTATAAAAGCGGATTTGAAACTTCATACAAATGGATCAGTTACCTTCGGTGCTGGCGATAGTAAAACTCTTCAGCATTTGAAATGTCTAGGATCTTTGTGACCTTAAACATTTACGTTCTCTGCATGAGATGCAAAGTTCGATTTTTAAAAAAAAAATGTATTTTTGGATATTTTTAGTCCGCATGTACAGGATGCAAATTGAGCTTACACACTCTAATTACATAAAGGAAACTCGAAAGCAGAATTTAAAGAAATAATTAATTTAGAAATATTATCACTGAAAAAAACATGTTTATTTAACCTTACATAAAAAATGAACTCAGCCAGCAAAGAAAATGAACGTAAGCAAACAGACAATAAACACAATGTTCCCGGCTAGGGAGAGCAAGAAACTCCTTAAGTTTGGGCGTATACTGGGTAAAAAATGTCCATATGTAATTGTAACTTATAGTAACTACAGGAAGCTGTCGGCATTGGCAGTCTTGAGGTTTCCTTCACGATGAAGGAACACTTTTAAACACCATCCACCAACTGATGTGGGTTAACTCGTGGAGGCACATGAAGAAAACACCACGACAAATGAAGTCGTGGCAAATCGCAGGTTCCTCGTATTTGCAGTCTGTATCCACACATACACACATGCGGGTGTACTGTATGGGGTCTCTTCCTCAAGTGTTCTCGCTACAGCTTCTGCAATCGCACTCTCCGGGAGCGCCATCTATACCTGCGTCCAACAAAGCAACCCAGCCGGCAACCTGACGCCACACAGTAATTTGCCCCCTTTCCCTGTCTCACACATCGGCTGAATGAAATGTCTTAGAAATATATGGATAAGCGACGAAAAATTAATGACAGCGGAGGCTGGACACTACAATTTCATTGCATCGGATGGTGGCGCATTTCTCAGTCGGAGCCCACTTGAGGAAAATTATTATGTAGAGACCTTTTCAGTATTTTCTTTTACATATGTTAGCTGCAAAAAATGTTAATCAAGAAATTTGGTTTTTCCGTAAGTCGAAATTTGTAACGTATCTCGCGTTTTGACTAATACTAATATGGTAAGACCTTGAGAAATCGTTTTTTAACAGATATGCAAGACATGAGGTAGACGGTGTTTTTGTGGGATTCTCTTAACATAGAACGATTCTAAACTATTACAGGACCGAGAAAATTTTTCCCCGTTTAAGCTTGTAGATCACGCAGAGGCGCGTGCTCTTTCGTGCTCGATTAGACAGGAGACCTTCGGTTGAGGCTGCCTTAGCGTGCCAGCAGGAAACCCGCGCTGCACGCCGCATGCTATTCCGTAACACGCGATCGTCCGGTTTTACGTGAACCTGTTTGAAGCCATTCACAAGCATTCTGAAATATTTCTAGATGTTTTTAGATGGAACAGATATTCTCGTATTTCAGTCACGATCACTCAACCACAAATGGCTGACTCCATTCCTCATATAAATGAGCGAGGAAGTTAGAATGTGAAAACCAATATAAATTAATCATAACGAATGCGCTGGTTATGAATCATAGGGAGTGATCTAATGGCTCAGTGGTAAAGGAGTTTGACTGGAAACCGAAAGGTTCCCGGTTCGAATCCCTATATCGGCGGGGATTTTCAAAGGCCCCTTCACCCCTGGCATAACTTGCTGTGTAATGCGAAGGATATGCCAGAACCCAGAACACTTCCGTGGTTCGGATTCGAGGTTAAACTGTAGGTCTATGGATTACTGAGTTTGATTAAAGCGGCTACGATACGGGCGAATTGTGCAGCCGATAAAAACCCTGTCACCAGGTCATTACGCTCACACTACCCTTTACTTTTAAGAATCATACAAGAAGAATACACACAAGGAATCCTCAGAGGAGACAATATAACATAAACTGAGAAGCAGAGTTCTAAATTATAAGTAACACTTAGAACTAATTATATACTCTCAGCACAATCATCAAGTAATGAAGTGCAGATCAAAATTCAAGAGAATAAAGAAGAAATACAGGAAAAATGGACTTAAAATGAATGCACTCAAATACTCTCACTGTTAACTCCAGTCTAGGAAACATAAGTTGAACTAACATTTAAGCTCCTTTAACATATAACTGAAGGAGTATAAAATACACTGAAGAGGGAGATAGTCAAAGTGAAAGTAAATTTTAATTGTAGGATAAGAATTCAAAGAGAAAACAATCGTTGTGCACTGATTCACTGAAGAAGCTTTCCTGTTTACAAAAAACAATGAGGACATTGAGAAATCACTGAATCGCATGAACATAATATTGAGATAGGAATTTAAACTAAATATCGAAGAAATCAAACTTAAAACAACAGCAATAAAAGAGGATAAAATATAAGTTTGGATTTATTAGGGAAAGTAAGAACCATCTGTTGTTTGGGAAGAAAATTTGTAACTGATGATCAGAACAAGAACAATTCCAAAGGCAGAATTTCACTACAAGTAGCAGCTTTCTTCAAAAAGAGAACTCTTCTGTGTTAAGACATTGACCGGAGACACAGAAATAACTAAGTGAAACTTTGATTACAGGAATGCCAGAAAGAAAATTAAAGAAAGTGAGATGTTTAGCTACATAAGAACTCTGATAATCAACTGGATACACAAAGTAAGAATTGAAGATGTTGTGCAAATGACAGATGAAAATGAATTTGAATGAATGAATGAATCTCAAAGAAAAAGGAGATGAAATGACGGGTCACACTGTAACACATGCGGTTTGGTTAAGTTGTTGGTGGAGGAAGAGTAAAAATAAAGAACTTTAGAAGAAGGATAAATTTAGAAAGTATGAAGCATGTGATTTGTTTATTTAGAAAATGGGAAAGGTACATTTTTTTTCTGATTTTACGCCTCGTTGACGTCGAGTTCATTAGTGGCGAGATGGGACTGGGGCCACGGGACGGGGAGGAATTCGCCCATGGCCCTTTTAAAGGGAACATACCGGAATTCGCCTGGAGTGATTTGTCGAAACCATGGAAAACCCAAATTTGGGTGCCTGGACGAGAATTCGACCCGGCGTCCTCCCGAATGCGAAGCCAGAGCGTTAACCGCTCACCCACCAAGTCCAGAGTAAAGCTACAAACCGTTGTGATTCGAATTGGTCAGGACATCTTGAAGATATATTTCACTATTATTTAACTGTCAGTTATGATAGGCCATTTAGAGTTACCCAAGATACGCCACGAGGAGGCGAACTAGCTTTAAACCTATATCTTCCATCAATTTAGAGAAACAGGAATATAATTAATGTAAATAGAAGGAAAGGTTCATGGTAAAATAATATAAAGAAATAGATCGAAACTGGAGAGGCAGTTACCAGTCTATAAATAAGTCGACATTTCGCAACGGAGGAAATGTAAAGTTAAAAATTATAACATTCATCAGACAATTTATATTCGTATTATCGCATTCACTGACGAATTAAGTGATCGAAATAATTCCAGAATAATTAATAATGCTTTTTGTAGTTTTCGAAAATATACGATCCCCTAGACGAATTATTTGAATTAAGAAATTTTTTGTATAAACTTAGTGTAATATACCGTGAAACGAAAACATCAACCAGGTCACTGTCTCTGCGGTTTAGTCGCTAAAGCAGTGTCAGTGTAGAAGGTCAGCTATATCAGTGGAGCTGTCGAGTTTGGGACGTTGACTGGTTAGCTTGTCACTGCACACTGTTTGTATTCCCCGCGGCAGGAGATCCGCTAATGGAATGTCGCTGTACGCTCGTACAGCCCAATGGCCGCTGTTTCATTCAGCCGTCTGCTGACTTTAGGATTACGAGACACGAGTCCAGACATCGTTTTAGAACGAGCGCATGTACAGAGTCGCTCTGCATACCAATAGCGAATATCGCTTTCAGTCGGTGTTACTGCTGGCGCCGAGGAGGACCGTGACCTGGTAGCTGATCGTATTAGTGGGCGAGGTCTAATGGAAGTAGATATCACAGACCCGACTTCCACCGCCACTGTGGAATTAGTCAAGATTGTCACCAGTAGTATCGCGAAAGAACATTTTCACATCATTTAAATATATGTGAAACACACTCTTGAAATATTTTGTTACTAGGTGTCTCGTACGAAAATTTAGCACATTATTTACGATGAATAGCGAGGTTGGTGGTAGAATGAAAGAAGAACTGGTTTGTTCGTGGCAGTTGTTTCTTTGCCAACTGAGACAGGTAACAGAACAAACACAACGTCTTACCAAACAATTAGAAATTCTTCCCCAAGAGAAATAAAATTTCGATAAGCTCCTTACTCATAGAGAATACAGACAGTTTGCCAACACCTCTGTGATATTTTGGACTGCAATCTAGCAGTAATGCGTAGCCTAGCAGCTTGACTTAACTGTCACATGCCGCTGACATTGATCGTTCATAATAGTGCCATTTACGCGTTGAATTTCGAAAAATTCCTTTCTTAATTAAAAATGTTATCGAAGAGGAGAACTTAATCTCTATCATCCTGTTAAGTATGAAGGGAGAAAATAACTCCTCATACACACATATACACACACACAACAAAAAAAACACAGTTTAGAAATAATATATGCATATATGATGCTTCCGAAATTGTGTTTTTTACTTGTTCTAGATGTCATGATACAATTTTTTATTCTTTCCTTACGCCGAATTTAATGAAAGAAGCTCTGAAAAAATAGTTTAAATTACATAATTTTCAAATGAAAGTATAGAAACAATAATGTGATTCTATAGAGAACTTAAAAAGACGGACGTTTGAATGGAATTTGATAGAAAAAAAATATTTAATTCTAACTCAAATCGTCCGTGAAAATAAATCTGCCATAGAGAGAAATATAGGCAAAAATATATTTAAAAAATCGGGGTAGAAAATAATATGAAAAAAGTAGAAATTTCTAAGTCTACATATTGCACAAATGCATTATTTACTCTTTTTTTTCTGTTGACAAACATTATTTATGATTTTAGAATGAACAGACTAGTCTCTGGAACGCGATTTCCAGAGAATTTATTTATATTTCTTCATTAGTATCATTTCTTTGTATCACGCTGCACACTCGCTGACTTTTCTTCGATCATTTACTTCTTCCCAAATTTTCTTGAAACTATAATGTCTGGATTAGAAGAAGTAGGATTAGAAATTAAAAAAAAATAATAATAAAATGTGCACTTAGGATCACACGGTAGAACTGGAACTAGTTTACACTGTCCAAATTATTTTAAAATGTTAGGAATGAGGTTTAGTTTAACATTCCGAATAAGTTATTTTTAGACAGCTGATCTTGCATTTTATTTTATTTGTTCGTATTCTAATACGAAGCAGTCGGTTTGCGGTAGTGAAACAATAACTAACTGCTTGTGATAGTCTACTGATTTACCGATGGTTGCGATTACTGTATGGAGTGTAGCGCCTGACCGCATTGTTTCCTCTCTAGCAAGAGATGATACGCGCTGAAAGCCCTCGTTTCAGATAAACTACACATGTAGCCAATATACTCGCTGCCAGACCGTTACGCAGCTGCGAACACGAGGGCAATCCAATTTAGAAGCTGTTACTTTTTTATTTTTTTTACATCCGAGGTCAATATTTTCACTTTCACGATAGACTTAGCGGATGAGTATAACAACAGCGATGTAACTTCCTTTGCTGTGTAATATCTTTTATCACTCACTGACGTCACTACTGTAAGATATTTCCGTTATGCTTCCTATATAACCAGCCGAAAAAAGTCTTACTTTAATTTTTCTCTAGTGTGGTGGTTCACTGTTCCAATTGACATCACAAGTAGTTTTTTGGTAAATGGAGTAATATAATAAAAAACAATAATTTTGGATAGTATTGTTTAATAGGATGATGAAGTAGTTTATTGAAAAAGTGAATAATTTATAAGACATATGTACCATTAATTGCGTTGCTTAGTGTCACAGGCACGTATTGGTATTCTTTTTTAATAATGCCTGGAGTCAATTCAACTAACTTGCTTGTAGTTTGCAGACAGTTAGGTGATTGGGATGAACATGTCACAATCTTTCAACTTGCGAATACAATTCTAGGTGAATGCCGGGATGCTTCCTTCAAAAGGCCGTGGCCGAATTCCTACCCGTTGCATGTCCCCAGTTCTTTCCCGGCTCTAAAGATCTCGACGTTGACGAGGCATAAAGCCATAAAAAAAAGGGAAGACAAGAGTGATGCACGTTTCCACTTCTGGGGTGATCACATACAAAATGCTCATTTGAACGTTGAAGTTTACGCATTGAAGAGCTTAACGCATGTGGATTCTTTTTTAAGTTTAGAACGTAAATCCCGCAGATTTTGCATAGTTATCAGAGAGGATTTCTCTCGGAGTTTCGGTTACCAACACGTAATTTATAGCTAAATTTTTCGTGATGCGAAAAAATCGCGTAGCATCATTTCACGAAGAACCTAGTGTCTCGTGCTAACGCCCAGTATTAATTCACTGCCATACTCGAGAAGTCTTAATATAATAAATGGTTTAATGGTAAAATAATGTGTAACATCTTCACTTCGCCATAATTCACTATTTTTGTACTTGCTTGCAAAATCAGATATACATACGAAATATACTGCGAATGTGCACTGTTGCTTAAAGTTTATCGGTTGAAGAGAAAGTTTGGCAGTGGAGGCATAGATATGAAAGTTGTCGGCATTGTTGCTTTTTCACAAATTTCAAATGTTCATCGTTGATGTAGTAATTCAGCCTACACAAAGAAGTAGCTGACGCTGTCATCTTATTTAAATCATTAACCTGAATTGAAAAAAATGTTGTGACAAGCACTCTTCCATTTTTGTGCATTGCAAACAGAAAGAGCATAAGGACTAAATTAAGATGTAGATGATACGGGGAAAGATGAATTCTAAAGAAATTCTCATATCACAGAACTGCGTCATCAACTGAAACATATCTCTAAATTAGTTCTCTGCAATTTACAATTATGCATCTGACAGTAGTCACAGTCTTCCTTTTCGAAAACTTAGTTATCTTATTTGTATTATTTTCCTTGTGAGCAAGATGAAAATAATTTGACGGAAGCAGCATTTTAATGCAAGTTGTCAAACTACCGCGTTGACCTTGGTTTCAACAAGGGGTGCTTCATACACAATAGTCAGAAATGCATTCCCTTGCTCCTCGTCGTGAATTGTTTGGTTGAGCCAGGTTCCTGGTTCATGGAAGTCTGCTGACTATTATCAAAATAGCCGACATCTCAGCACGTCCGCACATCCGTTAAAATCGTATTACCTGTTGCGAGCATTTTTATTGCTCACTTGAAATATCATCAATCATTTGTGAATAATCATTTGTGAATAATCATTCAGATTTTTATTAACAGTGAAGGTTTCAGTGTAAGACAAAATGTCTTCTGAGATTGTTGATGGTAAATATGGAAGGCACGCCGCAGTGATCTTTTAGAGGGTATCATCTTAGAGTTTGAATTCCCTAATTTCTCGTGGTGTAATTAATGAAGATTAATTAAGAGGTCAGCTAGTGGTCATTAGAGGTGAGATGTATTTAGGAGCAAAATTCACATCAGTCACGCTGGATATGATTTCATGACGATTTTCCAATGTATGGCAGTAATGTAGTTCCTGTTTCAAAAATAAAGATTTCACACATAGAATAAATGAAATAAAACTAAAATAAATTTCAAGATTGGTTAAATGATGGTGGCAGTCACTGAATAGAATTAAATTGAATTTTAAACTGCGTTCGCAATTTTCCTAGTTATCTTATTACCTCTTGTTTTTTTTATTGTTATCGTATATACTTTAAATATTAAATTACTCCACCTATTTTTTTTGGCATTTACAAATTTTAAATTCCTTCGGTGTTTATGGAAAATTATTCATTACTTCCCTTAGTATTTTGTTCCAATCCCTGACACCCTGACCCACAAAAGAAAATTTTCCCGTTCCCTTATGCATGAAATCGAGTGCCAAATTTTCCTTTCCATACACTAGCTGTAATTCGTTGCCCAATATCCCTCTAAGTCCCATCACAAACATACGTCTTGTATACTCTTAAGACTTTCTTCACCTTCCTCCTGACGTCTTCAATTTCTCTTTCAACGATCTAGGTATATACAAATTGAATGGTACCAACAAAAAACAATGAAATGACATAGAAAAACCGTGTGGACAGGAGAAGGAAGGAAATAACACAATGAAAAGTTGAAGAAATATTTAAAACAAAAAAAAGAAAGCACCAATTTGTTTCCCGTGGTCCAGGGTGGGATGAAATTGTAAACAACTAGAAGAAGAAGTGATAAACGATATAAGACGACCTAGCAAGGAAATTGTACAGTGTTCGGGAGTGAGTTCAGCCAAGGTGGACCACAGTATTAGAAAACAAACAAAAGAAGAGGAGCGTTTACTGGATGATGGTGAGAGTACTCATGACCAGGGAATAGCCAGGGATATTACTCGAGGTGGGATTAAAAGTTGCGAGATGATTTGTTTTGAGTGACCTTGGTTGTAGTTGGAGTGAGACTCCTTAATTGGATCGCTGGTGGAGTTCCTCTGCCGCCAGGGCCGCGCCCTCTGCTTGCAGGGCGGCAGCCATATTGATCGCCCTCCAGCCCGGTGGCCCAGTACAGTCTTCTGGGCCCTCCACATCACAAGGCGCACAACACTCGTTACAGTCTACTACTCCACCAGGCAGCCTTTCAAAGTGCCAGGTACTAACCGGCAGGTGCACAATGTTTGCCTGTCAAAACCCTGCCTATAAGAATTCAGCGTGCTCTGTATAACAGTGTAACAATAGAGACTGTTATTTCGTCTTATTATAGTAATTTGCTTTCTCGCACAGTAGAAACCGGAACGGAAGGTATAACAGCCTGCAGTTTTCCCCGACAATACAACTTACGGCGATACTGGAATACAGATATCCATTGCCGAGGACGCGGATTCGAATCCCTGTTCGACCATCCTGATTTCGGGTTTCCGTGACTCCTGGCAAATGCGGGATGGCTCCTACAAAAGGCCCTAGTGACCTCGATGCCCACGAGACGTAAAGCAACAAGCAAACAACAGACATTCTGGTAAGGATCCAAAACTTTCAATACGATCTCACTGAGCAATTACTATATTACGGCAAGGAAATTAAATAGTTTGAGTCAATACACAGTATCGGTTTACTTTTTTGGTTACCAGACGTCGCGGACATTAGAGCGAGGAAAGATTTTTTTTTTTTAATCTGCTTAACGACTCTTAACAGCGAGGTCTTTAGAGACGGAAAAGGATTGGGGGGGGGGGGCAAGGAATGGGAAGGAATTTGGCCATGGCCTTTTGAAGGAAACATCCCGGCATTTGCCTGGAGTGATTTGGGAAACCATGGAAAACCCAAATCTAGATGCCCGGACGGGGATTCGAACAGCCGTCCTCCGGAATGCGAGGCCAGAACGCTAACCGTTACATCACCACTCTCGGTGCAAGGAAAGAGGGTGGCAAGGAACGCGAAGGAATTCAGCCGCTGCCTTTTCTAAAAGAACAATCCTGGCGATTGGCTGGAATGATTTCAGGAAACTAGTGAAAACTGAAATCTAGATAACCTACCGTGGATCTAAATCGCTACCTCCGAAATTCAGGTACCAAACGATAAACACTCACCCAAAGTCTCGGCATGGTATCGAGAAAAGAAAGGCATGTTTGCTGGACTGATTTTTTATTTCACTTTGATCACATGAGACAATTTTTTTTTATGAGAAATGAAGGGCGTGAATATATATTTTTTTTTAAATTACTGAATCGGTAAAAAGTTCTTAAATAATTCAAACCACTTACAAATCAACAGATACTCTAGTAACTGGTGAAGGTAACAATTACATTATTTACAATGTTTTGAAGCAACCAGACTTCATTTTTGTGGATAAAGATAATTAAAAGACAGATTTTTTATTTTAGTTCAGAAAATCGAAGATAATATAACTTTTCGCACAGTTAAATTATTTTCATTTTCGTATCCGAATTTGTTTTACCAACACCGAGTAACTGCTTCTTTGTTTTACTGTCAGCTTAGAGGTTATGTATAGTTGCAATTGTATGTTTCATATCTTTAACACGTGCGGGCTTTCTTCTGGAAATAACAATAGTGTAATTGATAATTACTAATGCCGAAAGCGTTACGGAAACCGCGAATTTTTCCCCATCGAAATTCTTCGTTGACCCCAAAATGATCATTGGCTTGTTGGTTACTGACAAGAAGTTTTCGTGCAAGGGTTATGTTACCTTCCCAGAAAAAGGAGTTGCTTTGGTAGGGCAACTCCAAATATTCTTCCAAATGCATTTCCCGACAGACATAGCACGACAAATGTACTGATAGTGAGAAAGGAAGGCTCATTATCAGCGCTAATAACAAAGAAAATACAGAAATTAGATATCTTTCTATGATGTCCAATGTGCGAATTAAATCAACTTAAGAAAATAAAAAAATGTGTAAAAAATTAAATATAACATAATAGAGCTGTTAATTTTCCTGAAGCGAGCAACATGTCCCTGATAATTAATTGGACACGTCTTGCTGATGTTTTATGTAAGAGAATGAAGTTGGAATTGTAAATGTCTCGTTAATTTGTGTTAATTGTACGTCAGGTGCTATGAAATCAAATACTAATGCAGCATATTTGCCAGCGGCAAACTGTTTGTGTTCTTCAATCTGATGTTTCTGTCACGGAGGATCACCTTTTACAGCCATTTCGAATTCTCAAGGGTTTCACAAACAAAAGAACCCTTTTATTGCTTGTTAAAGCAAATAGACATTAAATACAAGTACAGTCGAAGTTTTGAACTTATTACATTTGAGTTTTGGAAGGTAATAATATTTCAACACTGGAATAAAACATTGGTCGGAAACCGTACTATAAACTAATTTAAAGTACATAGAAAAATCTAGATTAGTTTTTACTATACGAATCTTGTACCACAGAGTTCCTTCAATCTTCACCCATGATTCGGAAATCGAGCTGAGAAACGGTATAACTAAAAGCATTACAAATAAAATTCCATACTTTACCGCTAGGACTTATAACGACTTTATTTGGACATAAATGCTAGAAACATAGGATTTTTGTCTCATACATTTATTTAAAGCAACCTGAATCAAATAATAGGATTTTCAGTAAGTGGATATATTTTTTGTGCATAATTTAACTGTAAAATTAAAAAAAATGACTTTATGGGCTGTATGTGATATATGCATGAATCATTTCAGTTATTCAAATAATTTTACAATTCTTGTTGTCTGACAGTCGTTGTTGACCGCTCTCTGATATAATGAGGCCTCTGGAACATTTTATGTTGGTATATATATATACAGGGTGCGGCAGCATAACTTCCTTTTTTCAAAACTTAATAAAACCCATTGTATGAATAAGAAATTTTTTATTTATTTTTTATAATATAGGCACATACATAAAGTTTTATTTTAATTAGTTTTGAAGATCAAATCAGGTAGCTGACGTCCCCCATTCTGCACACATTGAGTAAACCGATTTCTGGTGTTTATCATGACTCCTGCCAGCATAGCAGGCGTTATGGTGGCAATTTCTTCCTGGATGTTGGTCTTCAAATCTTGTGTGGTCCTTGGATGGTTCACATAAACACGGGATTTCAAAAAACCCCATAGAAAAACTCACAAGGGGTCAAATCGGGAGAGCGGGTGGGCCACTCCAAATCGCCCGTAATTGAGATGAGGCGCTGTGGGGAGTGTTCCCTCAGTACAGCCATCGATGTTCTTGGAATGTGTGCCGTTGCACCGTCTTGTTGGAACCAAGTGTCCCCTAAGTCCAACTCATCTAGCCGTGGGGAAAAAAAAAATCCTGTAACATGTTTACATACCGGTCCGAATTCACTGTCACTGTGACTTCATTTTCCTCAAAGAACCAGGGACCAATAATTCCACCTGAGGAAATTACACACTACACTGTGACTTTGGGTGAATGCAGTTTGTCTGAAAGTAGCTACCCACGTAACAATTGATTTCGGGTACGGGACAGGGACCAATGGGGCTAAATGAAAGCGATTCCGAAAAGCGTGCTGGATTGCGATCACAGAACATCCACTCGAAAAGTAGGCCTCAACGTCAAACGCACGCTTCTCACTGCTCCAACGCATGATGGCGACTGAACTGTGTCGGGAAAAAACTTTGTAGTCACGCCCCTCGAACGAGACCACTAGCGCTGCGCTACGATATCAACCGACTGAATGACGCGCATTTTAAAAAAGGAAGTTATGCTGCCGCACCCTGTATATACGTACATAGTTGAGCGGACAAGGTCCTCAGCTGGCAGGTGATAAGACCACTACGTCAGGATCGCCAGCCATAACCACTATTACATGCAGAGATCGAGTTACTCCAATTAGGCCACCGCCTCCAGCATACCGAAATTTAAATTTTGGAGACTTCCAGGAAAGGCGCGCAGTGGGCAATCCTGTACAGTGTGAAACCTCACCATACGGAGAATCTGCCCAGTCCTAATTTCATGTTTTCCTCGACTTATTTTTGTATTGTTCTGTCCTCTTTAATACAGTTACAGAATCTAGAATCAGGCCACGCTTTGTGACGTCATAAAATATAGATGACATTTTGGCTACGTACGCTAAGCCCAATCAACGTGAGCCAACTTGCTTGTATCTTTCAGAATTTCAAAAACTACCGAGAATTACTCGTATAGACTGATACAATATTCCCGGCTCTATTGTATCGACAGAAAGGGCACAGCTTTCCTTTCTGGGAAAGTATTCTTTCCATGATATGAAAATATCGTTATTCGCAAACGCAAAGCTGTCGATGAATTTTTTCAGATGCGTTTTTTTTCCTTTTTAGATTCTTTTTTGTTTCTATTTTTATTTAACGCGTTGTTGAATATACCATGTTAAAGTGGCGGAATATTTCTACAGGTGTCAAGTCATCGGAAATTTCAGTTGCCTGGTTTTGCTAACACATTTCAGCACTGATGGTGGTACCTGATTAGTTAAAACATTGTATTGTCATGAGGTGGACGAGGACTTGTTTGTTGAAGAGGCGAATTGTAGAGTCCGTGGTATATATAAGGCACATACTGGTGATGAGACCTGCATTCGAATATGATTAATACCTATAAACTATTGTCAGTATCAACCTCTGCATACTGAAATAAATAGTTGGTAATAGTTTGTAATATATTCATCTTAGAAAAATTGGTCTAGCAAGCATAGTGATTTATTCATTGATGGAGCACGTTGTAAAGTCACAGAAAGACAAAGAAGTAAAAAATGTCCATAGTGACTCAACAAAGTTTTCTTTCTGTTTGTGCGTGTGTGTGTGAAACAATTCTGTGAACCTTCTTATCCAGAAAAAAGTTTGTCTTTTCTTCTATTGTTATTTCCGACTAAGGAGCACGATTGAGCTTATTGTATTTATCAGGTGCGTTTTTCTTCTTTTCCAAAAATTTCTTCATCCTGTCGCTGAGCTCTTTCCTACGTCCCTCCATCCAGGTGTTCCTTCTTCTGATATACTGTTTTTATCAAACTGATAGTTATTGACAATACTACAAAATCTACAACTGTCTTGTATGATATCATCTGTGATTCCGATTTCTTGGGGGTTCTTTTCGATTTCACGTAGCCAAATGGACAAGTTGATAATTCATTATGACGATATGGCTGTAGAATTTATTTCTTCTTTTTCTAAATGTATCTGATTTTTTTTCAAAATGCTGACGTAGATCATGTGATTTCATTTTCATCCAAATTCCTCCTGTACAAACTGGGCCAAAGGTTTTCCTTAAAATTTTCCTTTCTTCCTTTTCAATGTCTTTAATCAGTGATCTACCCCAAATAATCAAAGTTTTCGATGCTAATAATGTCTCTGGTTTGATTACAGTGTTATTGTGTCTTGCGTTTCAGGATATTGACTTTTTGTTGTATCTGTTCCCGGTGATTCTATACTCTTTTTGAAATTTAAATATTCTCTCATTGTTTGATTCAAGATTCAATCCTGTAAGTTGAATAATTTCTCTTAGATATCTGAATTTAGTTACTTGAGATATATTGCCAATTCGCGTTTTCATAGATTGTTCATCTTGGTACCACGAGGATTCTTCCATACGAGATTTAGAGACCAGTTTTAGCCGAAATTTCATGGATTTTTTCCAGAGAGAAGGTTGCCTCTTTTCTGTTGTTTTGCGGCAAAATGATCTGACGGTTTTCGCCGCCGTATTGCCAAGCTAGTAAATGGTGGAGGGTGCTGGGGATAGGCGCATTCCAGAGCCCACATGTGGACATTTGTAGTAGCCATGGAGCAGTGGTCGGGTGAGCACCGTGCGTTTGTTGTCAAGGCGTTTTTTAAAAGTGGTGATTCGTGCGTTGCTGTTCAGCGGCAGTTCCGTAGAGGTTTTAATGTTGGTCCAAGAGGAAGAGTCCCAACTCGTAACACAATTATGCTATGGGTGAGCACCTTCAGAGCTACTGGTTCAGCGTTAAAAAATAAGTCGACTAAGGTCATCCAGGACGCCAGAGAATATCGATCGAGTAAGAGAAGCTATGGAAGTCAGTCCTCGGTGGTCGGCCCGTAAACAAGCTCCTGCTTTGCACATGTCTGACCGCTCGGTAAGACGAATTTTGCGCTTCGATCTGCACTTCACCCGTACAAAATGGCTATTGTCCAGCAGTTAAAGCCTAATGACTATTCAAAGCATAAAGCATTTGTGGAAGAAATAATTGCTATCTTGACTGATTAAATTTTTTTAATGATAAGCGACGAGGCACATTTCCATCTGGATGGTTATGTAAACAGACAGAACTTTCGTTATTGGTCGGTTACAAATCCAGAACTACTGCATGAATGTCCTCTGCATAGTCCTAAGGTTACCGTGTAGTGTGGTGTAACGAAAAGGTGTGTCATTGGGCCATACTTCTTTGAAGAGGGTGGTCGAACCGTTATGGTCAATTCGCAACGTTATTTGTTGATGTTGTAAAACTTCCTGTTCCCTCAACTTAAGAGAAATCGTTTATTGCGCAGGAGGATATGGTTCCAGCAGCATGGAGCAACGCCCATACAGCCATTGAGGTTAAGGACGTTTTGAGAAGCAAGTATCGCGGTCGAGTGATTTCGTGTTTTGGGAACATTGAATGGCCAGCTCGCTCCAGACCTTAGCGTTTGTGATATTTTCTTGTGGGAGCTCCTTAAAGCAAAGTTTACAGCAAAAGTTTACACAAACAAACTCCTCACACTGGACGAACTGAAATAAGCCTTACGCCAATAAATCACCAACCTGCCTTGTGCAATGTTAGAGCAGTTGTTCAACAGCTTCAGCGCAAGGCTGGAAGAATACTTGGTCAAAGATGGACGTCATTTGAAGGACTTTATCTTCACATCTTAAACGGATGAAATTGGTTGTTCTGATGTTATCTTCATTAATTTACATGAACACCCTTCTTTAATAAGCAGTAAAACATTTTCTATCACTTGTATTTTTCATGTTGTTTTTACTTTAAAACCGTCAGATCTTTTTGCCGCACCTTGTATATAACAATATTCTAAGTAACGACACACCTGAATTATTGTGCTTTAAAATTAAAAAGATTTCGATATTATGTCACATAAGCTTTACTGCAACTAACATCATTGAATTAAGTTGTCGAGTTTAAAACCAAAACAAAATTCATCTACTAGCTGGGCTATGAAAGCTAAGAATTTCTGCCTTCTTTAGGTGAAGTTGTTTTTGTTTTATATCCTCAGCAGTGTTGGCGATATCTTTATAAACTACGTCTTTCATCTGTAAATCATATACAATTTTTTTCATGCTGCCATTGAATAAATCACATTTACTGTTTTTGCAGCTGTAATTGCAATAGGCGGTAGTTTCGCCACGAACGGGAAACCTTTTATTTTCCCAAAATAAATTAGAGAATCTTCGATCGGAAAAAACAGAAACTTCAATAACAAATTTGTAGTATTAACAGTGCTTAAGCTCAAGAATTAAATGGGAGTAAAATCTCTAATAAACTAGTTTATATGAAATTGTATAAAACGGTTATAATTATTTAACTTAACATCTTCCAGAATTACTGAGGGAATCATTCAGAAGCTATTTTCATAGATTTGTCTTTTTTTAGCGGATATTTTCTAAGAAAATGTCTGGAACAAAAATTTACTTATTAAAATTGTTTGAATATACGGATAACACATCTGTTAAAACCGAGAGCCAATAAATGGGGAACAAAATGCAAAATTTCGTGTAATTCTGATTACTCAGTACCAGCAACAGTGTTCAGAAACACCTACTAACGTTCATTGGAATTAGCTGGCACATAAATATTCACGATAGTTCAACTTGGAGAAGACTATTTGGACTCAAAACCCTAAGAGGCCACATCACTGGATTGTTGAACTGGCTCATGATGGTAGCGATGCATTGCCTTTACTCTTACACATAATAAAATTATAAGTCTCCTTTATAGATTTATTTCTTCTTTTCATTTTCTCATATCATTAGGCATTTTATCTTTTTTTTTATGAATTGTAAACGCGTTTGTGGTGCTAGAATTTTTTCGACATTAGCATAACAAATCCTGAGACTATTTACGTTTGACGTTTTTAAATGCTTCTAAGACACAGGAAAACTTTAAAAAAAAAAAAAAAAAAGTAAGCGGAAGTGTCTTGTACTTTTCATTTCAAGATTGATGCGCCCTATTCCACAGCCTGGTAGAAACTAACTTTTGTAATGAATACGGTACGAGTATTTTCACGTTTTACAAAGGAATAAAGAAGCAAATTAATTTTATGTAGGCCTATTCAAAAAAGTAACAAAGGTTGATTTTCATTAGCGATGGACAACGCTGTTTAGTGATTTGGAACTGAGATTGCTTCCGCTTCGACGTGGCGATGCAAACGATGAAGTACGGCGGTGGGGGGGAGAAAAGAGCGGCTGAGGAGCAATAACGCCGTGACATGAATTACGGCTTCTGCCCGGGATTTGAGGGCCCCGAGCTCTTTATTCGGAGGGGGGACTCCACACTCAATCCCAGCCTCCCCCAGACGCTCGGCTGAGAACACACCAAAAGATTCCTCACTCACTATATCGAGCAACGCGCATTCCAGAGCATTGTGGGATCCCTCTATTTTACGGTTCTCTGGATTCTCTGACACAGCAGTAATTCAAAAACAATCATTCGTTTATCTGATTTATACAGCTCCTCATGGGTACATAAATGATCGATTAACTTATGGTATTAACTAAATGGTTTTACTGTTATTGTGAATATTGAAACCCATTAGGTATTATTCATAACAATTCTTTAGTTTTTCATCGGTACAAGATAGGTGCCATTAGAGATTCCGCAGTACATACAAGGACTCTATAAGATAATAGCTGTGAAAACATATAACTAGTATATATGAACGATACATTTATACGTAATATGTTAAAGGAATCTAAATGTAAGCTTTGTTTCTAAAACTCATTTCCATTTTCTTATGTCAAGTAGAATGTATGCAGTTCATATCTTTAAAAAACTTTGAAATTATGTTACCCCCGTTTGTTTTAGTCTATGTAATTCCAATTTTTCTGTATGTACGATATTTATACCACGCTGAAAACTTACAAATTTGTGAAGTCACTCCTGCTTGAGTGAAAGTCAACTAAAAACAATTTATTTTATTTTGAAAGGTTCTGTCAACACTAATTTCGGTATACCGCTGAAGTTATTCTGTATCGATTAGAAATATTTACGATTCTATTTGAGGGCTTGAGACTGTTGGCGGGAAAACAGATTATTTGTAAGCTATTAAAACAATGCTTTTAGCGAACGAAATGAAGAGTACTATTATCAGATCAAAAAGACGGAGAGAGCTATAATTTGTCTGATGTATTTAAAATGAATTTGTATCTTTCAGATGGATAAGGTTAAACAGGAGAATATTCTGATAGTTTTAATTGTTGTAACACAATTACGTTTCATACTCCTTGTTGCTGAAAAGAAACTAGCGTGATGGCAGATTGATAACCATCAGGTACAAGGCATCCGTGGAAACGAGTTTGGAATATGTAGAAACAAGATTAATGAACTTGATAAGATTCTAATGAAGTTTAGTAAATATCTAAGATCTTTGTAATGTGTCGTAAAAGATAACTCTGAGAAAGGTGGTTTATATAGTCACCCGATCTTGGAATTGTGTCGAATACTTTATCGGAATATATTTTGAGGATTGTCTGTTTCAAAATCGGCCACGAAACATTTACTGCTGGTGTTTTTGCGATCATAACATTGCAGGATTTCTTTTCTTCTCTTTAGTCCAAACATACTATGAAGAAATTTGGCCAAAATTAATTATGGAAAGTAATGTGTTAGCTTTATATATAGAAGTGTGAATTAGTATGATTTGAAACTCATTAAATTATGCAATATGTATGATTGACGAAACTTTAGTGACAGATTTTAATTTTTATAAAAATTAAATGATTGGAATAGCTGAGATAAATGAAAGCAGGAAAAGGAGAATTGATAATGCATAGCTCATACATTTATTTAATCTTTTAACTTCAAAATCGAATCTTTTAAAATTTAAATCGTAAGGCCTACGTGCTGTGAAGGTTGGGGTGCCAATGTGGAGGTATTAGGCACCTGGCTGTTGACAATGGAATCTTGTGTTGGTAGATAGGTCACTGCTCGACTCGAGATGAAGTAATATCCTTTAGCTGTCTATTAAACTCGTCTGGCCGCGGACGAAGCTCAGCCGTCTAGGCCGAAAGATGGCAATGCCCAATTGCCTTGTGGACGCACAAGTTGTCGGAGACTTAAAGCAGGTATTCCTAGCGACGTGTATTTTGCGCAGTGTACGACGTATTACGCTAGCGTTATACTCCGTATACTATTTCTTTCTATCTACTGCGATTGTTTTCCTAAAGAGTGCAACACGTTAAGGTCGGGCCACACTAGTCCGCACCGAGCCCGCACCGTCACCACACCAACACTCGGCCGAGTGTCAGCTCGCCCCCCTCGCGTCCACACTGGTCTGTAACACGGCCGTGTGACGGACGGGTTCCAGCTCGATCGTCAGTCTCCTTTAACGTATACTATTGGTTGTTTCAAGGAATTAATGTTAAAAATTACCTTAAAAGTTATTTGGGGACCGCAGCTAGGGTTGCCACCCGTACTTTTTTCGCGTGGGCGTACTTTATAATCTACAAAAGTAAGTTTTTTTGACTGACTACTGTTATCTCCACACTGTTTGATCTCTCATGCACAAAAATAGTATCCCAAGGCAGTTTTAACAAACGATTGTCACACTGCTCTGGATTGAAAGATTCTCGTATATCTCTACATAGTCACAATGAAATGACAAGCGTCACTCACTTCACATTTAACTTTGTGTTTGTTTTGGTTGAGGTTCTTTTCGATTCACTCAATATCTTTTTTTAAAAAAAAAATAAAAGACATTATTGTACATTTTAATTTAAATACAGACCGCAAAGATTCTGTAAAATAATAATATTTTAATGAGTTCTAAAAATTCCATTCACAGAGTTTCTTATCAGCTGGCAAGTACACCTCTATCGTTGTCACCTAATTTGAAAAAGAGTCCAACAGCTTAACGTGAAATTCGAATCACGGACCGTCCTAGCATCTTAGCATCAACAAATCAAAGCTTTGCCAGAAGTGAATGTCAATTTTAAGACCCGTAAAAATTACAGCTGAGACAGGTAATTGATCTAGGGACTTTCAATCGTACACTGTAACCGTCTGAGTCAAGAGACAAATCTGGATGTAATGAAAAATAAATATTCAGACACAATAAAATAATTTTCTATATAATTTACTTTTGGTATCCCAATACACAAATATACTTTTATATGATTGAAAACATATTTTTCAGTACTTCTAGACTCAGATGGTTGCAGCGTGTGATTTGGGGCGGAAGATCCCCCGTTCAAAATCCGGATCTCGGATGTAATTTTTACAGGTCTTAAAATCGACCTTCACCTCTGGCAAAGCTTTGATTTGTTAATGTGAACATGCAAGGATTCTACCTACTTTTTATGAACATCTGATAAACCTAAAGTGAGGCTGAAAAAAATGACACTTTTCTAAAACAATCAGTAACGCTAATACAACATTTAGTCGTAAAGGACCGAAAATTTCCTAACTCTTTCTATGTGCTTCTTCACATCGATCAGTCCGACACCAGTCCGACACCGACATGCACCGTCAAAAAGTAAACCAAACTAATGACAGCCGACACTCGGCCATGTGTCGGCAGACATGCAGTGTCGTTTGAACTCTCTTCAATCGAGTGAACGACAACAATAAGAAAAGTGACGGTGTTAAGAGACGTTAAGCAGTTAAAAAAAAGTGTCGGTACGGTGACGGTGCGGGCTCGGTGCGGTCTAGTGTGACGGTGACGTGGTAAGCTCAGCGTGTTTGACCGACTGCCTGGAACGCGTGGCGCGCTGTGTGTTTTGTCTTGTGTTTTGTGCGAAGTTCAAATTTGTGATTGTAACATGTCAAAAAACATAAAAAAGTGCGAAAAAACTAGGAAAGTTCTGAGCTGAGAACTGGACGAGAGTTTTTATTTAAATTGATTTTGTTGATATTTAATTTGTATAATAACTTCATCAAACAATCGATTACATTACTGCTTCAATATTTTTACTACCTAATAAAAAAATTAATAATTAATTCACATGCAGAAATGTAGTATTTCTTCAATCTGAATCGTCTTCTCACTTGAAATCCTTCAGATTTTGCAAAACCTCCTGTTCCTGCTAGAGGAATCAGGCTTTGGGATGGACAATCCTCCACGTTTTGAGTTATATCTACCTTGAAAGGAATATCAGATAAATACTCATCCCCAAGCAAGTAGTGTAAGCAACAGTTCATAGTAACGACCAAATCAATAGTTCCGGGTTTTAAATCAATAGGAATGACAAAAATTCTGAAAATCAAGCACATGAACTTCCATAATATGTTTTAGAACAAGCTTGGCGATCATTTTACTTCGTTTTAGATCATTTCAACACACTGAGACCCTGTTCATACGTCAACCAAATAGATCAACACGTTGCCCTAGGAAAACACTTTTACGCCGCGCAGTACATTTCGGGCCCCTGCCGACGTGATTTGGACGAAACTGGTTACCGCTACGCAAAATACGCGCCACTAGGAAAACCGGCATTTAATTCATGCTGCAAACACCACGACGACGCGGATCATCTCGATGTCTTACTCACACTTCGTGCTCGCACAGTCGGCTGTCAATCGTAAGTTTCCGCGTCCAAAACTCGCTTCCCCACAGGCTACATGAAGGAGACGGTACATACACAGAATGTATGTATGTGACTGCCATAGAATATTTTTGCGCCATTTGGTGTGTTTTTTGATTCAGAAAAAAATACAATTCCAGTGACTAGTGACTTAATGTTGCCGCTGTGAATGTTCCCCCTTCCTTGGATATTTTGTTCCCGGATAGAATTTGTCAATACTCATCAAAACTATTCACACTTCCCAATCGAGCTAGAGGATAATTTTATGGCATGTCCACCGTAAGATAAAAACTATTTAGCTGCCTCTTTCGGCCGAATCGCCAGCATCTGGTGTTCCGGTATACCTAGCAATGCGCTCTCTTTTGTCTCACCGGCAGGCTTCCAGTAGTGACTGGATTCTTATTAGAAAGTCCGAAGTCACCCTGATATAAATGTCTGAAATATTAATCTCTCTTGAGGCAGTATTACTACAGTACTGAATGATCACTGGGTGAAAGCATACGGGGACGTCCAGTGAGCTCAAAATAGGGGGGGGGGTTCCTACAAAATCTCACTTAAGGGAGGGGGGTCGATAGAAATCCCACGTCAACTTTTTATTTCAGATTGCCATCCTTCAAAGAACACGTTAAAAATCTCACGTTAAAAGGGGGAGGGGCTCCCACCAGATCTCACCGAATCACGTGAGAGGGGATGGAGGGGGGTCCAAATTCAAGAAAAAACACCTCACGTAATTAATGGACGCTCCATATCCGCAGTCTGGCGCTCTTCAGTTATGTTTTGCCTTAAGTTCGAGCATTACTGTATTAACGTTACGCCATGTTTCCAATCCCTCAGCTGTCAATTCTTTTTTTACTGTTTGTCTCCATGATCTTCCTATGTATGAGACAATAAAAACACGCACGCAGTAGAACCTGGGGATAACCTAAAAACATCGATGAACAGACGTAGTAAAATTTGATTGCGAAACATATAACGCAGTAAACACAAAGAAAACTCGATTATTTGCGACACACAAACAGCAAGATTGGGCCGCACAAATGAAATAACAAGGAACCGGGGGGGGGGGGGGGCAGCTCTGGACTCGAGTCTCTCCGCTGGCCGCGGGTCTTAATTAAAGTGCGGTCGCCGCTGATGGATTGCGACTGGCACACAACGTGACACAGACTGCATATTACACACCATCGACTTCTTTCTCTCCTTTTGTGCAAGTGTGGGATTCTGCTCGGTCTAGGTCGCGCGGCGGAAAAATAGTATTTCAGCAGCGCAATATGTATCATTAAAACGCAACCAGTACTGTGTAAATGTATCTAGTGTTATTGCAGTAAGAAAATACGAAATTACCAGTGCATTATTATTGTTAAATGCGATGGAGGTTATTGCACTTTCTCCACACATCGCCTTATGGGCTTTATATATTAAATTCTTTTACAAGGAGCGGTATACTGTTCACATTTTATTCAAGTCGTTGACGACTTACCTACAAACCAAAACTTTCCCACTTTGTCATACCTGAATTCGAATATGATCTTGTTGCCTTCGTCCTCTCTGCGTCCTCTTAGTAAGGTTGCAACGTGCATTATGTCTCCGACAATTGCGTTTAAGCCTCTAACAAAGATTCCACCACTGCTTCAGGAGGGACTATACAGTATATATTCACTACAATAATGATTCCTTACTAAGTACACCGCATCACACCACGCGCGTTTAATCATAAATGTGACTACATGAGCTTCTTGTTGCCTTACAACGTAAGAATACTATCGAAAATTTTCATTACAAGCAATCTTAATTCTTATTTTTGTAGCAACTATGATACCAATCAGAAATATGGATGAGCTCTTTGTGAGAACGTAGCTCCAGATATGGCGGAATAATGTGACATGGTTCTCTTTTAACTGCGAACATCGTTACTGACAGAAAACTGTACACATTTTAGTGCTTAGAAAACGTATTGATTAAAATATCCATGTCCATACGTACATTTTTCGATGAACGTTGATCTAAATCTTTTGGTAGCCGATTATTTTTTCTAAAACAGTTATATTAGTTCAATTAACACGGCGCAACAGTCCGAAGAGAAACAAGGTTTCAACAAACCTGTTTCATCGTTTTTGAACTCCTCCGCCTTCACTAATTTAGAGCGCTAGATGTTGCTTGTTTACAATCAATGATTAGGTAACGTTTCAGCTAGGTAGATGTTTCGAAATGTGATAAGGACGAAGAGTATTCTCTTACATTGAAGAAGTAGTTAGAATTCTTATTGATTATCAGTGCGTTTCTAGCTCAGGGTTTTTCAAACGTGATCGTTTCTGTGTTGTCTGAGTTGTGTTTAGAATGATTAACAGTTAAAAGCGAAATAACGCAAAGTAGATAGAAAGATATAAAACTACACTATTATAACAGATCGCCAATAAGATATATACATATATATATATATCAGTGCCAATAGTTTTGAAGTGATCATCAAGAAATATGGAACGGGAAATGGAAGCCTTTAATTAAAGCTACTTCCTCTTTTCTCTCTTGTATCACCACCGGAACGCCTGCTCCATCGCAATTAAGTTTTTCAACTGATTTGTATTTCAGTTAGCTTATTGCCTTCTCCAACTGTTCCTATCCTTATCTTATCCCTTCATCTCAGCTATCCATTACATTCTACGTTCTCAATTATTGTTCCGTATGTTATTTTCGACTTTCTATACAGTTCTATTTACGACTGTTCCCTCCTCTAACGATTCAAACAAACCTTCATACCTGTCTCTTCTTTCTGTCAGACTGTTAGACAAACTTGTTTGTTCATACATCTTTTCCAAAACATGTTTATCTTACTGTAGCTGTTAATTAATGTTAAATGTCGTTCTATAGCATCATATTTCAAATGCGGCAGTTTTTTATCTTTCTGATATTCTAAAAATTGTGAGTAGACGCAAGATGTGATTGTGTTATCTCCGGTATGTGGCATCTATCCCTATAAACAAATGTTTAAAGCTATAACTTTAGTGTTTGGTGATTCGTTTCTGTAAATATTATGTTCCCATTCGCGCCAAAAAGAATTCCCGATGCTGAAGTCACGTTGGAACATACACACTAAGGATATACGTTTCCTTTATTGAGTAATCTCATTTGCTGGTGTTGAAAATATTAATGGTGTTGCCAGCAGTTTTACTTTAGTAATGTAGTTATGGGGCTCGGTACGATATTGGTCTAAGAATTAGAAATGGTGTATGGAAGGGAAGAGATGACCATGACCATAAGCTGGCAATTGATTTCATTCTCAAGGGTGTGGGAAATTATTCTTTTGTGGGAAAGGGTGTCAGAGATTGAAATAAATAACCAAGTCAAGTGATGAGTAATTTACTAAAAATGCTGAATGAATTTAATGTATATAAGATAATTTTTAAAAAAATGATAAAAAGGGTGTAATTAGACTACTAGGGCAATTGCTACCACAGCATGCACTCCATCGCAATTAAATTAATAATAATAATAGTTCAGATATGAAGTTTATCTCTGATTTTAGAGGTACTTACTCGTGCAGTCTATTAGAAAATTACTTTCTCAGATTTATCTCTTGTTGTTACCCGCCAGTGCACCCGCTCAGTGCAGTGAGGCGCCGCACACTACATCGGGGAGGTACAACGGGGCTGGGTACGACCCCGGGTGCCTACGCACAGGCCATCCTGATTGCTGTTTTAGGCGGTTTTATGTAGCAATGAAGCCGAATGCGGTGGATGGTTTCCAATCGCCGCCTCATAAACTACACATTTCACATAAAAAACGCTTATCACACACGGACTTAGTAAAACATTTCGCAGACACATAACAACACATCATTTCCCCCATTAGTATATAGCACATCCTGGCAGTAGGTATAAAATGTTTGTCGTCAGCAAGGACCAATGCTCCAAATTTCATCATGCCAACGATCAGTAAAACTCTTCAAAGGCAGCCGACTCGTAACGTTGGGAAAAAAGCTGGTGAACAAGAAGAAGATTTATCTCTTGTTATCGTTACCAGGGACAAATGACTACCCAAGATTAAGCAATAACCAGTTGACGGCTCCGTTAGTATTATAGCTGTACCACTGACACAGAATTTTACCGAGCGTGGTGGGTGAGTGGTTATCGGTCTGGCCTCGCATTCGGGAGGACGCCGGTTCGAAACCCCGTTCGGGCATCCAGATTTGGGGTTTCCATGGTTTCCACAAATCACTCAAGGCGAATGCTGGATGCTTCCTTCAAAAGGGCCATGGCCGAATTACTTCCCGTTCCTTATCCCCACTCCCATCCCGCCTCTAATGTACTCGATTTCAACAAAACGTAAAGCCATAAGCAAAAAAAAAAAAAAAAAAATAAAAATAAAAAAATAAAAAATAAAAAAAAACAAAAAAAAATAAATAAAAAAAGACACAGAATTATTCAACATGACTTTAACTGAGTAAGAATATTACTTTCATTTTTCGTTGCTGTAGTAAGTACTCTATAGAGAAACTGCATTATTGAGAAATAGCTTGATCAGAATTATAATTATTTATTATACCCCTATTACAGAGAAGACGTAATTTAAAATCATTTGAAAGATATTAAATGCTACATAATTACATTAGTGCAAGAAATTTAGAAACAAAAACGTATTTTCTTTAGCTGCACCTTTTTACTTAATAATTCAAATTTCTTTGGCTGTGTCAACATATAAACCAATAAACCTATTTTATTTTTACACCGTTGTTACCTGTATCTGACTGCAATTTAATGGGCGTAACCTCTCTGTTACAAATCCACAGATTCTGCTTCACCAAAGCAGTACTGTCAACCATATTCTCTGTTTCCATAGTTATCGCTTGGCTATCCTATCTTCTACTCACAATAAAATCTTTTAAACCAGAATTATAAACATTAAATTCTAAATAAAAATCGAAAATAAGGTGTTGCCTTCTATACTGTCTTACCAGAGATGTAAGATTGTTATTGTGTGTTTCTTATTTTTGATTAAATTCGAAGCTATATTTTTTAAATTACGTGTTGCAATTTAGAAAACAAAATCCAGCGCCATCTCTGTTTGCATATTCGTACAAACGAGTTTTACGATCAAAATTAATTATCAAGTCAAATTTTAATTTAAGTATGATTTAGTTATTTTCAAATAATATCTATTTTGTAAATGCACATTGTGAAAACTATACCAACGCTGTGAAGCTCGTAGTGCAATTTAATTGTAATGGAATGCAAGCGCGGGTGGCAATTCCCCTACACACCCATTCCCCCCTCTCCTGTACCCGCTATTTTTACCCTTCACAAATTTCAACTTTAAACACGTTCAGTTCTTTTTCTAACTTATTTATCATTTCTCTTGATAATTTAAGAATGAAAATCTTCCCACATCCTTATGCCTAAAATCGAGTGCCAGCTTGCGGTCATGGTCATCTTTTCCTTTCCATACATTACTTTTAGTTCGTACACCAATATCTTTTCACGGCTCATCACCAATATACGCCTTGTACTTTCCTATGACTCTCTTCACCCTCTTCGTGTCTTCCAGAGAATCCCATTCCAACTCTTTTACCATATCGATTACTGATTGTGTTCTACGGTAATCTCCAGAGGCACATCTCTACACTCTTTCCAACTCCTGTATTTGATACCGAACATGTGTTTCCCATATTACACCAAATTATTCAAGCAATAGTCTAACCAAAGTTTTGTAACCCAGTTCCCTTACTTCTCTGGTACATCTCTTCGTTACTTTCTCTAACAAATGAAGGATTTTGAAATATTTTCGTACCACCAGTCCAATGTGTCCTGCCCGATAGAGTTTCTTATCAAATTTTATGCCGAGGTATCTACATTTCCAGTCTTCAACAAGCAATACTTTCCACACCTTATAATCATAAGCGATTTTTAATTTTTTTATATGTATACCTAAAAAGCTGATTCTTCTTTGCATTTATCTTCATCCCTTGCTGACCTATCCTGACAGATATTGTTTCCAGGTCACCATGCAGTTGTTTACAGTATTCTATCGTTTTGATCCTATTATATAACATTATGTCGTCTGCAAACAACTTAACTTCTGAGAGTAAAACACCAACACAATAATTCATTAGAATAACGAACAGCACCCCCAATACGCTCCCCTGTGGCACTCCCATTTTAACTTCCGCTTGTTTTGATGCTGCATTTCCTACACTAATATTTTGCTTTCTACCTATTAAGAGTTCAAGTACCGAGCAAACATCTTTTTCAACCGCGTAAATGGTTTTTACATTATGCAGCACCATTTTATGGCTCATTCCGTAGGAAGCCTTCGAAAGTTCTAGTGTTACTCTACTAATTTGGTCTCCCTTGTCCATTTCATCCGAAATATCCTGCATATAGACTTCTAACTGAGATTCGCATGAATTTCCTTGTCTAAAGCCTTGTTGGTGACTTAAAACCACTCAGGTTCCTCACAGACTTTGTGATGACATTTTTAACCAGGACAGTTGGTGGCTTACGTCTGCCAGGTCCCTCTTCCCGACTGGTCGCGTGACGCGCCGTACCTCTGTAATGAGGCCCCGTGATTAACGGTAATTGTCCGTCCGGCGAGTGACGGCCTTATTGCTCGCGGGCACGTCATACTTGTTACTGCGGAGGGTCCGCATGCCAAACACGTGTTCCGCAGTCAGCGCACTACTCCACTGTAATTGATGGCACTTACCCGGCGCGGCCCACCGCTAGGTCCCCGTCTGCCGGATCGGGGTTCGCGAGGTTCCCGCAGTCTCAGCCTTAAATGTGTAGTTGAAATTACGTGCTTAAAATACATTCAGATAACATGTTTTCTTCTCTTTCTGCCTCAAAAGTCGAGGTGACGGAATGGTAGGAAACTAAGGAATTAAACCGTCTGCGGTGGGTGAATTGTGCCTCTCTGGCCTCGCAATCGGGAGGACGTGTGTTCGAATTGCCGTCCAAGGATCCAGATTGGGGTTTTCCATGGTTTGCCAAAATCACTATAGGTGAATGCCTAGGATGCTTCCTTCAAGAGGCCATTGTCCCCAGTGCCCAGTCCCGCCTCTAATAGTATCGACGTCAACGAAGCGTAAAGCAATAAACAAAAATTAAGGCTATGGTCGGACTTAAAAGTACAGAGGGAGAAGCATAACCTATGTGACGCTAAAAAAATTACTTCCTCAAAAATCGCCATTAGTAATAAAAAAAACTTCCATATTCATCTGTATTACGCTCCACTCAGTCACCATCAATAGCAACAATTTAATCTCTTTCATAACTCACTTCATGGGGCAGATATGATGTCTCTGAGACGAGGGGATAAAAAACGGATAGAAGCGTTTGAGATGTGGATGTGGAGCAGAACGGAGAGTATTAGCTGGATGGGAAAAAGTGAGTTATGCTGAAGTGCTGGGAAGGGATGGTGAGAGGAGGAAGTTACTGCAAGTCATAAAAGAAAGAAGAACTGGATGGGACACTCGGGAGAGGGGGGGTGCTTGTTGACAGACTCCATGGAAGGACTAGTTTGAGGGACGAGAGTGAGAGGAAGAAGGGGGTACAAGATCATAGATGACATCAAGGGAAAGCGAAAATACGTGGACCTGAAGAGAAGGGCAGAAGACAGGACAGCATAGAGGGCTACCAAGTGAAAAAATTCCGTGGAGCGGAACACTGATGATGATAATGACTTACTATTTACGTTTCTTCACTTTCTGTTCCATTAATCATTCATAAGTTATTTACATGAAGCAATGAGGCTATACGTGTATTCCACAACTCTTACCGGTATCGTTCGAATCAGCCTCTCTCTCATTTACAAAAAGTGTTTTGTATTAATTGTAGTCTTGTGGTGAATAGGAGTATATTAGTATAAAATATGTTTTTCAGGAATGGATAAATAAACACACGAAACTATTTGAAATTGAACGACAATCGAAAGCCAAACGATTGCAGTAATTCTTCTAGGACAGAATAAGAAAACTGATCATTCATGCACTTAATGATGCCAAAATATAAATAATTATTAATAACAAAAATGGGTGACAGTGAATTTAAAGTGTCGATATGTTCAGTAGCTTGCAGAAGAACAGTTGGACTGAATTTTAGTAATTATTTTGTAAAAGAAAGGTACATACTACAGAGCTCCCGAAATGTGTAACGCTGTAGACTCCGTTACAAATTAGATAAGTCTGACTGACTGAGGTTTAACAACGAAATAAACAATTAAAATCTCGCAATAACAACAAATTAGTTCGAGTGTCACATCATCTCAGCCGAAGTGGGGCGCTTGGGGGCATCCATAAATTACGTGAGGTGAAATAGGGGGGGGGGGGGGTCCGGCGAAATCTCACCAGATCTCACCAGATCTCACCAAGGGGGAGGGGGGGGGGGTCAACGAAAATCTCACGTGAGATTTTTTAAAATTGGGCAGCTAAAAAAAGGTCTACAATTGACGGACGTGAAAGTCGATTATAGGCGGGAATTTGGCTGAAAAGTGTGGGTAAGACCTAAAAAAAAGGTCTCAAAAAGATCTGTAGGGGGGGGGGGGGTCTCGCGGGACCAGATCTCACCACAGGGGGGGAGGCGGGCCAGATCTCACCAAAATTTCACCAGAGGGGGGGGGGGATCCGAAAATCCTGAAAAACACCTCACGTAAGTTATGGATGTCCCCTTGAGGTACTGACAGCTGAGAAAAGCGATGTTAATATCAGCAAGTAGCGCCTGCAAGCAGACAGCCAGCACAACAAATGCAGTCCGCTAGTTCTCTGATAGGGCTGCCACAGAAATCGGCAGCCAACATTTTAGAGTTTAACAGCACCAACACACTGGAAAGGTATGACGGGCTTTGGTTCAAATCCTGAGCCTGGAGTAGAGGGCGTACCGATTAAGGATTTTAGGCAGTTTATTGCAATAACACAGACAATCTCAACCTAAAAAAAATACGCATTTTTCAAATAAAAACATACAGTTATTATAGAAAAAGCTTATTACACCACCAAGCGGCCGAACCGAACGGGAACCTCCGGGACACAGAAGCCAGTACAATTTCATTACGAGAAACAACCCTCAATATTTCGATACCAATGACTTCTGATTTACCACCGGTTTTTTAGGTTTAACGTGCAGCTTTTCGACTGAATAAATGAAGAAGCTCAATATATTGTAGTGTTATGGAATGTCGTTACAGGCTAGCTAGGATGAGCCAACCTAGTCATTGTGGGTGAATGACAGAAAGAGACAACTCTTGCCATCTATGTGCAGAAGTGCGAACGCCCTACTCTTGTTTTTCATGTTCGGTCACCCAACGACCGGCAACGTCGGTAAGGAGATGAAGAAATCCGATTGGCTCCTGAATTTTTCCCGCCAGGGACCTCGGGGAGTGTGGGAGGTGCGTGGACTGCGTAGCGGCTCCAGTGTGGAAGTTGGTGTTAATATACCAATTTATGTACATTGTTTGTTAAGGATATCTCACGCAAGTGGCCAAGAGAGTGAAGTTTCTTGTTCATATCAGTGATAACATAGTTTTCTTGTTCGGTTTGAGAGACCAGACACCGACATCGTACGACGCAACTTGCAACAGAAACATGGAAAAGTGAAAATAATTCGTTACTAAATTTGTGATTTACACATGATTTGCAAACACCCGAAACGATATAGGAAGATTTCTCATGTCTCATTGCAGGATTTAATCATTTATGTGGTCTTTTTGTATTTGAATTTTTTTTTATATTAAGTTTATAGTTAATTCTTCGTGTTTGGGTAGCTTCACTATCATTGAAGTACGCTGTTTTTCTTTTGTTTTCAAATATCCTGCGTGATATGCATTATAGTCCATTGGAAAAGATTGCAACCCTGGTTTAAAACTGTGAATAAATGTTAAATATCTGTCTATTGAAATGGATGTTTAAGACTTTATCCCACCATCAGTCCAAAATTAATATTGAAAAATTATCGTTTCACAACAAATTCCGATTAATATCCATTCTGTAACAAAGAAACTGTTACAGTTTAAAATATAACTAACTCTACGTTTGAAACGGTGGCGCAACTAAATACGAATTGGATGGCCGACGTTCACATCTCGATGAGATGGAAGATTTTTTTTGTTTTGCTTCTTGCTTTACGCCTTGTCGACGTCGAGATCATTAAAGGCGGGAAAGGACTGGAGGTAATGAACGGGAAGCAATTCTGTGATGGGCTTCTGAAGTTTCGGGAAATTATGGAAAACCCAAATCTGGATGGCCGGACGGGAATTCGAACCCGCGTCCTCCCAAATGCGAGGCCAGAGCGTTACCGCTTACCCACCACGCTCGGAACCAGCTATCAAACCATAGAAAACTGCTCTCCAGTGGCTACGCTACCTTCGCTCATTGCCACGGACTTTTAAGACATTTACATCTACATATATACTCTGCAATTCACAAAATTGTGGATGGCAGAGGGTGCTCAGCACCAAAGCTAATCTCTTTGCTGTGCATTCCAATCCCTAATGGTACGAGGGAAAAAAGAATTCATATAAGAATCAGTCCGGCACCTTATTTCTCTAATTTTATCTTTCCTGTCCTTCCGACTCAAATAGGTTGGTGGAAGAAGTATTTCACTACACTCATGAGTGAAAGTTGGAGTACGCATGTTTTCCAATAAGTTTAAACGAAACGTGTGTCGTCTACAAAGAGCTTGTGTCTTCACCAGTGCTTCTGAAGATCTCGCACCAGATTTACTTTTGAAATCATGTTTTCAAAGTCTGAAACTTGATGAATGACAGTAGTGTAGAGATTAGACATAAACAACTGCGTCGCTAGCTAATATACTCCTCCTGAATTAGAGAAAACAGAAGCTATTAAGATTCCAACATTTTACTGTTGTATTGATTCGGCTTATTGTAACCAAAGACTCGAGCCTGGTGGGTAAGCTGCAACGCTTGTGTTTGGTATTCGGGCTCAAAGCCCTAAATCACTCCCGGAGAACTTCTGGGTCCGAACTCGTACTTCTGGTTGCTGGTCCCCTATCCTCTTCTGGCTCTAATCACCTTGACGTCGACGATCCGTAAGAAATGAAAT
>JARYHS010011408.1:42813115-42913005 GCA_031002005.1 Vandiemenella viatica
TCACCCGGTTTCCATTGTTTCCCCAAATCAATCCAGGCGAATACCGGCATGGCTCCTTCCCGTTCCTTGCCCCCCCCCCTCCTTTCCCGCCTCTAATGACCACGATGTTGACTAGGCATAAAACCAAGGAAAAGCTGATATCTAACAGGCATGAAATAAAGTGAAGTTTAAATCTTAAAAAGACAAACAATCGGGAGCCAGTCAACAATCTCTCTCCGTTGAGGTCCGTGCCTAATAACGTTTCAGTACGGTTGCCATGGATAGCCAATTAAATTAACGATCGCTCGGAGGAATATTACATCAATTTTCAGCGCCTACAGCATCAATGGGTTTTTATTATTAAACCTTCGGGCATTTCAGCTTAGTTTTCTACATTTTTTTAGTTTATTCCAATCTGATGATTTATCGGGTTAATCGAAATGAGAAAATATTACTGATTATGTCATGAAAAAATTATAATTTTGCAAGACAGAATCGTCCATGTTGTGTTGAGATGTTGTCTAAAGAGCAACACTTGGTCATTTAGAATAGCAATATATTTATGACACTTGCGATAAATCATTGTTAGAAATACGAAAATATCCTCACGTCACAGTATCCCCTTCAGCTTAAAGAAACAATAAAATAAAAACTCAATCGTTATCTAGATGGAAGATTTTATAAAATAAATTGTGATGAAGTTATTAACTTACATTGCAAGAAAGAAAAAGAAATTTATTGGACCATAATATGTTTTCCGGCCTCTAGAGCTGCTGAGAAACTTATTTAAAACTCGTTATTCTGTTAACAGCTGTTTGGACAAAAGTCTTCAGTGGCATTTCGCTTCAGGCTGCCTCAGAATGCAGGTTACTTCTGCATATTTTTTCCGAAATTGCTTGAGATAATGCTTCCTCTACTGCCAACAGAAATTCTGGGAGATTTCTAAACTTATTTGCAGCTATTGCGTGGGATTATGATGGCCATGAATACAGGCGATAGTTTTTGATCTACTGTTACGATCGAAATCTCATTTTCCTAGCAAACCCCACTCGAATTCATGCATAAGGGTGTGGGAAAATTTTCTATTGTGGATAAGGGTGTCAGGGATTGGTGTAAATCACCAAGCGAAGTGACGAATGATTTATCAAAAAAGCAAAAGGAATTTATAATTAAAACTTGTTAATGACAAAAGTAGACTGGTGGGGAAATTTACACTCAAAGTATATAAGATAACAACAACAATAATAATAATAATAATAAAATGAAGAAGAAGAAGAAGAAAGGGGCAAATAGATGATTGGGGAGCGTTTTATCGCTATTCACTTTAATTCAACAAATAAGGTGAATCTATTTATCAATTTAGTAAGAAAATTCATTTTTTTTGATGAAAATATTCTCGAAAAAATATAGCCTTTTCCGACATTCTTTTATCTCAAGAATGCGATCCATTTGGAGGGTAATGTGAAACAAAGTTCATTCTGCTGCATGCTGCATCTCCAGAGGTTTAGCAGGCTTCACTGTTTAATTTAATTTAATTTAATTGCAATGGAGCACAGGCTCCGGTGGCAACTTCCCTACACACCCATCTTCCCCCTATCCTGCACCCACCTACATTTGCCCTCTACAAATTTTATCTTTAAATTCCTTCAAAGTTTTCGGTAAATTAATCATCATTTCTCTTGGTAACTTATTCCAATCCCTGACACCCTTACCTAAAAAAGAGAATCTTCCCACACCCTTGTGCCTGAAATCGAGTGCCAGCTTGTGGTCATGGTCATCTTTTCCCTTCCATGCACTACTTTTCATACCTATTGCAATATCTTTCCATGCCTCATTACCAGTATATGCCCTGTACACTCCCATGACCCTCCTCATCCTCCTCCTGTCTTGCAATGAATCCCATTCCAGCTCCTTTATCATATCCGTCACTGATTGCATTCTGCGATAATTTCCAGAAACAAATCTAGCAGCCCTTCTTTGCACCCTCTCCAACTCCTGTATTTGATACGTAAAATGAGGGTCCCATACTACACTACCATATTCGAGCAATGGTCTGACCAAAGTTTTGTAACCCAATTCCTTGACTTCTCTCGTACATCCCCTCATAACTCTCTCCAACAAGTGCAGAACTTTGAAACCTTTTCCTGCCACCTGTCCTATGTGTCCTGCCCAGTTAAGTTTGTTATCAAAAGTAATTCCAAGATATTTGCATTTCAAGTCTTCAGCAAGCAATTCTTTCCCCACCTTATATTCATAATTAACCTTTTGTTTTTTATTTGTGTATCTAATAAGCTGACTCTTCTTTGCATTTATCTTCATTCCATGTTTAACAACCCAATTAGATATCCTGTCCAGATCACCCTGCAACTGTTTACAATCCTCTATCGTTTTGATTCTTTTATACAGCATTATGTCATCTGCAAACAATCTAATTTCAGATAGTAAACAGTCAACACAATTATTCATTAGAATAATGAATAGCAATGGTCCCAATACGCTACCCTGTGGCACACCCATTTTTACTTCCACTTCTTTTGATACTACATTTCCTACCCTAACTTTCTGTTTTCTACCTTTTAAAAATTCTTCTACCCAGCAAATGACTTTCTTATCCACTCCAATGGTTTTTACCTTATTTACTACCATTTTATGGCTTACTCTGTCAAACGCGAAATTCTCTTCATCAAATGAGGCTTGAACAAGCGAACAATCCGTATCCTGATTGTTGGAACAGTACTTCATTAGGCTGGATATTGTACTGTGGAAGCTACAGAAAAAGAAACGTGACCATATGTTGAAGCTTGCCTGCATAAGAACGACTAAAAGGCGACATTCCTGCAGAGAAAGTGGCAGAGACCGGTTTGTTTCCACTCTAGAAAAGTGTAAACTTAAGTGAGCTAACCACACTGGAAGTGGAATGATATAACCTGATGAGAAATACCTCACAGTCCGATCAGTAATTATTATTATTATTATTATTATTATTATTATTAATTGCAGAAAAGTAGACAAACAGACAAAAATTCTAAAAGAGATAGGTTTGTATTCGGGGACCTTCAAGTAGTAGATTCCAATCATTTTTCTAAAAAATATCTTCAGTCTACAGATCCATCCAGCTACTAATGACCTTTACTTGCGTGGATTGGTAATGTAGGGACCGTTCTCGCAAACAAAAGATTTGGCTGAGGGCTGATTATTAGAGACATAATAGAACCAAGGAACTATCTTCAAAGAAACAGGAAGTTCAGGACAATTAAATTTTTTTTACATTCGGTGTAGCAAGTCTAACATCAATCAAAAAATATTGCTTACAATTATTTTGCAATATTTCGAATGAAACCTGCGCCACAAACCGTTGAAATTTGTACTTCAATTAAATTCCTTTGTGCGTAAATCACTGATTTAGCTGCACAATTATTGAAAGAGTTAGAAAGAAGCATGACTGGAACACAGACTTTTTGTCTCATTCCATTGTCTGGGAGTTAGGTTGTGTTTAGAAAATCCAGATAACCTACTGCCTAATCGCTTGCGTCATTTTTATCAACGGTGTTAATCGAAGTATAACCCATTTCATTCCCGTTGATGGCAGTTGTTTACTTGGTTTTTGTGCTATAAGGGATACTTCGAAGACCCAAGAGTGCTCTCCATGTACTATTACTGAAATCTCCCTTAATGGATAATAAGTCAGGACTCCACAAAAAAGTTACTCGCATGGAAAATCTGAGTTTTTTAATCGCAATCACAATGAACAGTTTGCCAGGAATAAAAAAACTACATCAGGTAGAAAGCGATTTTCTAACAATGGTCCTTACCCATGCCTTCACTGGCATGTGATGGTAGCTCTATAGGATAATTTAATTTGGATCATCACGGCGTTAATTACATGCTTTTTCTTTTATCTTTGCCTTATGTAAAATTTCGAATCTTTTTGCATTCTATTTTACTATGTAAGGGTATTTGATTTTGGGCACTGTTTAATTCACTTTAGGGGAATATGGCTATGGCAATATTTAAAACAAAAAAAAAAAAAAAAAAAAACTTCTAGAGTTCTTATGAAAATTATGATGTAACAATTTTCAGGAGCACTTTATATATATATGCCGCAATGTTTGGTTATATGATACCTTAGGTCTCCAGTCTCGTTTCATCACCCTGGAATTTATTTACCCGATCTTTGTTTGCTATAGAATTTTTTGAACTTTGGCGAACATGGAAGGCCGAGTGGATACCTGGCCAGGTTGGATGAGAAGACTGAGCGAGTGTGTATCGAGCATAGAAGTCGATCTGGGATCGAACTGAGACATTCGTGGTAGTATCATCGGAGTGAAATAATTTCGTAACCATTTACTGTCAGGATGCAGCGTGCTGAATACCGTGCTGTATAAGATATACAAGTTACATCAATCAGGATTACTGCGGAAGACTGAGTACAATGTACGGTGCTCTGCCGCTGCCTTCCGATGATACTATTATAGCATACTGGAATACTGACAATTGGTTGAGTATTTTATAACTGCGTGAAGGCGGCAAGCGCGTCTGCGGTCGATTGTCTGACCCCAGTAAGCCCCGGCTATAGACAGTGTGGAGGAACCCTATGATACAACGACGACTTTCCACTTCCAACTATACAACCTCATAGTAAGCCAACCTGTTAAGCGCTGTTCATCTTCTTCGTATGTGGCGGCCACGTCTGCGTTCTCTCTCCTCCGACTGTTGCTGGCTCCGACTGAATGATGAAGACAAGACACACTCCGATGCCTGTGCCAGAAGTATTTTTACACAACTTCCAACAGCATTCCTAAACTGGAGAGGCGAATGGCGGCCTATCAATGCGATCATGTGCCCTACTTTGTCCGACCATTGAACACTTTTTACCAGCTGTCAGCGCTTCATATCCCCGGTCGATGCGTCTGGTTTCTTAACACGCAAACCCGCCGTTCTCGTTTCATACTTAACGACATATATTTCCGCCATGTTTTTGGCCAACAACAAAGTTATTATTGCTGCCATGCCTGAGGTCCGACTTGAACTGGCGCCACTGCTATCTGATGACATTGTATGATCCCCTTGGTTACCAGGACCAGTAGAGAGCAGCTTGAAATTTTCTGTATGGGAATGCGTTAACATTTCCGTCTGATGTACGTATCTAGTAGTAATATATGTAGGGCTCGTATAACGATACAATTTAACCCAAAGAGAAGTGAGACTTCATTGTTCTTGGTATTCTGCCATAGTTGTCCACACTTTGCACCCATCAAAGATCCTAAATGCCGGCTTTCCCGACAGAGCTGTTATTGTTGCTAAACAAAAATTACTGCATATATCTACTTCTTCCTTTACTGCACTTGACTATGAGTGCTTTTACTGAAATAATAGATTTTATTTTTAGGAATTATATGGACAGATAATCCTCAGTGGCTTAAATGTGGAATTCACAAGTTAATTTATGATTTAAATTAATTAAAACCAATAAGCCCCCAAAAAATCAGTCTTTTGTTCGGGTATTGAAATTAAATACTTTTTAATTTAATTGCGTTGGAGCACACTGCCCGGTGGCAATCCTCTAAGGCATCTAATTACCCTTTTTATTTTTTAATCGTCTTATATAATTTGGCTGTTAAATTCCTCCCCTATTTACTTTTGTGAATTACGAATTTTAAATTCATTAAGCGTTTTTGGTAAATTACTCATCACTTCACTTGGTAATTTGTTCCAATCCCTGACACCCCTACCCACCAAAGAAAATTTTCTCACACCTTTATGCATATAATCGAGTGCCAGCTTGTGGTCATAGTCATCTTTCCTCTTCCATGCAATATTCCTAATTCTTCGACCAATATCCCTCCAAGCCCCATCATCAACATATACCTAGGACATTCCCAGCACTCTCTTCACATAAAACAGCAGAAAGAGTTTATTAATTTGAAAGTATTTACATTTCAAAAATTTACGATACAACTTTGTCTGAAATATCGGAAGTCTGGAAATGGTGTCAGAATGTAATTTTCTTGAATTTGTTTTTCATTTTAGGTAATTTATACTTCATCATCTTCTTTTTCTGGTGTCGATGACAGAATCAAATGTGAGGTAGCTTTGGTGCCAATGCGATGGCTTTGCCAGTAGCTGATTGGAGGTCAACATTAATTCAGATTTGTGGACAAGATAACAGACGTAACATAGTTTCTCTTTCCCCGCGTGAAATACATGATGATAATAATAACGATGTGTCCCAAACTTAATTAAAACACAGGTCACTTCGGTTGCATGCCTCCATTCGAATAGAAAGCTGGATTTTTTTGGGTGCTGAGACGTGATAGTCGCCGTACGCTGCAAATCAGAGTTTATCTGATGCCTCTCACGCTTTAGTTACAGGTTACTGGACTGTAAAAACCGAAGGTGCAGGTTGAGTACGTTCAACTTCCAGTGGGCAAAGGCGAGCTCCGGCCTGTGCAGAGCGCCGCCTGCACCATTAATAATGCATCGAGTATTCTGTCCTGGTAACATCTGCTCCAGCTCAGAAAGGCAGCCTAACTGGAATATAAAATGGACGCACTGAACGTTAGGAAGCATGGGCAATCGCAGTTTTCTTGTCACTGGAGGTTTCTTAAGACGTGATATCGATTAATAGTTTATCGCGTATTTACCTAATATGCTGTGTTTCTACGACAGTGTGGCAGCGCGCGTTATGGCGCCTTCACACTTGTTCGGGGAAATACAACAGAACCATGTTTAACTATCGGATTCCACGTACCGTCCGTCATTAACTGCGGTGTTTAGGCGGTTGCCCCCTGTCACCTAGGCGAATGCCGCAACGGTTCTCAATCTCCACTTAATGAATTACATATTTCACAAATAAAAATACAGTTATCACACAGAACACAAGTTGCACGATTCTCGGACAGATGGCTGCACAAATATTACAGCCTTGAGATCTGGTTCAAAGAATGACGGAGACCTTCGGGCTCTCCCTTTCCCACCACCACCTTGCTTAATACGGGTTACCAGTGCAAACAGATAGCAAATGTCTACATAAGCGCAGTTACGGCTGTTTTGCGTCCGCAAAAACGTGTACTAGTGTCAGATACTTCAACCGCAGCAAATGGTTAACTATATCAGTTCTACACATCAAAGTTAAGAGGTAAGTTACGAATGATAACAGTTAACACGCCTTGTGAAAATGTTTTTGTTAGCTATCAACTCTGTTTCCATCCTTCCAGTAAGGATTAGGCTGTCTGCAAAATAGGTAATACGTTGACTAAATAGCAATAAAATAATCCAAACCCATCAGGTTATTGCAAACGGTGCTCTGAAAATTTGAATTTACTATCTCTTACGCAACATACCCATTACAATTGGTGCTCAGAAAGTCGGATTTACTAGCTCTATTACACTGCAATCTATAAGTCTATTTTTCATTGTATTCGGAGCTGAGTGAAAATTATGACTAATTTTCATTCGGTTTTACTCGACTTCTCGCATACATGGTTGATAGTGGTTATTTATTCAAAGGCATTTACACTCGACACTGAAGTTGTTTTAAAGATGTATAAAAGTGGATTTGAAACTTCATACAAATGGATCAGTTACCTTCGGTGCTGGCGATAGTAAAACTCTTCAGCATTTTAAATGTCTAGGATCTTTGTGACCTTAAACATTTACGTTCTCTGCATGAGATGCAAAGTTCGATTTTAAAAAAAATGTATTTTTTGGATATTTTTATTCCGCATGTACAGGATGCAAATTGAGCTTACACACTCTAATTACATAAAGGAAACTCGAAAGCAGAATTTAAAGAAATAGTTAATTAAGAAATATTATCACTGAGAAAAAAAACATGTTTATTTAACCTTACATAAAAAATGAACTCAGCCAGGAAAGAAAATGAAAGTAAGTGAACAGACAATTAACACAATGTTCCCGGCTAGGGAGAGCAAGAAAACTCCTTAAGTTTGGGCGTATACTGGGTAAAAAATGTCCATATGTAATTGTAACTTATCGTAACTGCAGGAAGCTGTCGGCATTGGCAGTCTTGAGGTTTCCTTCACGATGAAGGAACACTTTTAAACACCATCCACCAACTGATGTGGGTTAACTCGTGGAGGCACATGAAGAAAACACCACGACAAATGAAGTCGTGGCAAATCGCAGGTTCCTCGTATTTGCAGTCTGTATCCACACATACACACATGCGGGTGTACTGTATGGGGTCTCGCCCTCAAGTGTCCTCGCTACAGCTTCTGCAATCGCACTCTCCGGGAGCGCCATCTATACCTGCGTCCAACAAAGCAAACCAGCCGGCAACCTGACGCCACACAGTAATTTGCCACCTTATCCCTGTCTCACACATCGGCTGGATGAAATGTCTTAGAAATATAAGGATAAGCGACGAAAAATTAATGACAGCGGAGGCTGGACACTACAATTTCATTGCGTCGGATGGTGGCGCATTTCTCAGTCGGAGCCCACTTGAGGAAAATTATTATGTAGAGACCTTTTCAGTATTTTCTTTTACATATGTTAGCTGCAAAAAATGTTTACCAAGAAATTTGGTTTTTCCGTAAGTCGAAATTTGCAACGTATCTCGCGTTTTGACTAATACTAATATGGTAAGACCTTGAGAAATCGTTTTTTTAACAGATATGCAAGACATGAGGTAGACGGTGTTTTTGTGGGATTCTCTTAACATAGAACGATTCTAAACTATTACAGGACCGAGAAAATTTCCCCCCGTTTAAGCTTGTAGATCACGCAGAGGCGCGTGCTCTTTCGTGCTCGATTAGACAGGAGACCTTCAGTTGAGGCTGCCTTAGCGTGCCAGCAGGAAACCCGCGCTGCACGCCGCATGCTATTCCGTAACACGCGATCGTCCGGTTTTACGTGAACCTGTTTGAGGCCATTCACAAGCATTCTGAAATATTTCTAGATGTTTTTAGATGGAACAGATATTCTCGTATTCCAGTCACGATCACTCAACCACAAATGGTGACTCCATTCCACATATAAATGAGCGAGGAAGTTAGAATGTGAAAACCAATATAAATTAATCATAACGAATGCACTGGTTATGAATCATAAGGAGTGATCTAATGGCTCAGTGGTAAAGGAGTTTGACTGGAAACCGAAAGGTTCCCGGTTCGAATCCCTATCTTGGCGGGGATTTTCAAAGGCCCTTTCACCCCTGGCATAACTTGCTGTGTAATGCGAAATATATGCCAGAACCCAGAACACTTCCGTGGTTCGCATTCCAGGTTAAACTGTAGGTCTATGGATTACTGAGTTTGATGAAAGCGGCTACGATAGGGGCGAATTGTGCAGCCGATAAAAACCCTGTCACCAGGTCATATACGCTCACACTACCCTTTACTTTTAAGAATCATACAAGAAGAATACATACAAGGAATCCTCAGAGGAGACAATATCACATAAACTGAGAAGCAGAGTTCCAAATTATAAGTAACACTTAGAACTAATTATATACTCTCAGCACAATCATCAAGTAATGAAGTGTAGATCGAAATTCAAGAGAATAAAGAAGAAATACAGGCAAAATGGACTTGAAATAAATGCACTCAAATACTCTCACATAAAAAGTTACCCACACTGTTAACTCCAGTCTAGGAAACATAAGTTGAACTAACATTTAAGCTCCTTTACCATATTACTGAAGGAGTATAAAATACACTGAAGAGGGAGATAGTCAAAGTTGGTAAAGAAACTTTGGGAATAGGAAAAGAAATTTTTCATAAATTTTTGGTAAGAAGAAATTTTCTAGTTGGTAATTTAGAGAAGTAGGCAAAATGATGCTAGATATGAAGCACGAAGTCAGCAATATACACATTTAAAAAAGCAGGTTAAGTTGAAATAGATGAAAATGTAAGAATAGTGTGAATGAGTAGGGACGAAAATGATGGAAGATACATTGTGTGCCAGGACGAGAGAAACATGTTGATACTAATGATATAGTAGATCCTGTCAGAGAGACAGAATCTGATACACAATTAAAGCAGTAGGAATTATCACAACCATGCGCAAATGCTAAAATTTCTGGAAGATAGTTCATCCAATACAACATCGAAAAGTTACAAAATAGATCTTATTTAAACAGGTTTTAGTAAAAAAATATTGTTTTCATATTCCAGAAGAAACTACTGAAAAATATGGAAGTCGTGATACAGTAAGCCCCAAATTTACAGAAGAATATACAGTAGAATATAAATTAAAATGGAAGCGATATTAGGATCAGTTAGAATTCGTTAAAAGTGATAGAAGTTGAACAGACACAAATGTACTCTTCATCTTATGTCGGGGATTGATTTGATTAATATTTAATATCGATGGAAATGGGTTTTATTTATAATGATTGATTTAAATCTTGTATTCATTTATAAAGCAAAATTAATAGGTTGTTCCCATTGAACGTCTACAAAAAATTTATGTCACGTGAATAACGATTGAAGACAAGAAAAGAAGTACTTCAGTATAGTCTGAATTTCCAAGCGTTCCAGAAACGGACAAATTTAAAATAAAAGAAATATGGCCTTCTGTCCCAGAGATTATTTAGCCAGCTCCAACTAAATACATTATTCTGACTATTGCTCAGGCCTTGCGTTTGTTACTGTGTGACACTATGGTGAAGACAACACAAGACGAATATAACAATTAAAAGCGTCCATTCCCGAGGCCACACTCGAACAGGCTACTCTTACAGTGTGCTAGCCGCTACAACGCCAGTTTAGTACCAGCTGGTCGTCCAGAGTCCCTCGGAACCCAGCAGAAGGCCCAGATGGCACAAGGGGTGACAAGCCAGTGGACACCTATTACTCCAGGGTCACGAGTTCGACTTGGTGATTCGCTTTAAAATCACAAATCGTGACTTAGGCAGAATCGTCACTCGCTGTGATTTGTAGAGATTCGGTCATCCGCTGTGGCCTATGGTCTAGCCTATCGTCTTTGACACTCGCATCTGTGGAATTCACCGTCGCTCTTGGCGGCTTGCAAACGATGAAGTAGTGTCATTTAACGTGGTCGCTGTATAGTGATACTTCGTCTCCTCCACAACTTAAAGGAAAATACAGTCACCTTCTACCTGGGCCGGCATACAAAATTGTCTGTCCCGTAATTCAATTATTTGCTTAGTCAACGCAGGTTCGCACAGTAGACGTGTCTTTGCCCTCTCCCTGACCGTCATTATTTTTCGTCGTTCTTTCGAACAACGTGTTTGTGATGGTAACCACAGAAATCCTGTGTCGCTGGGCTGTTTGTATGGATTTTAATTTGGTTTTACCTGACTGGGTGCGGGGTCCCGTCACGCAGAAATAACTCCTTCATTAGCTCTTAGACAGACTAGCCAGCTCCTAAACTTGTGTTTGGGACTAGCATGGCCGGCTGATCGTCTCAATCGCAAGAACCCTTCGACACTGTGTTCCGGATATTGTTTCGGTATGGTAGGACATACAATTTCATTCCCCACTGAGCGTTAAATTACAAACATAAATGTACGTGAAATAAGATTCCTTCTGGTAAAGTGAAAGTAAATTTTAATTGTAGGATAAGAATTCAAACAGAAAAAAATCGTTGTGCACTGATTCACTGAAGAAGCTGTCCTGTTTACAAAAAACAATGAAGATATTGAGAAATCACTGAATTGCGTGAACATAATATTGAGAGAGGAATTTAAACTAAATATCAAAGAAAGCAAACTTAAAACAACAGCAATAAAAGAGGATAAAATATAAGTTCGGGTGTATTAGGGAAAGTAAGAAGCATCTGTTGTTTGGGAAGAAAATTTGTAACTGATGATCAGAACAAGAACAATTCCAAAGGCAGAATTTCACTACAAGTAGCAGCATTCTTCATAAAGAGTTGTATATTAAGACACTGACTGGGGACTCAGAAAGAACTAAGTGAAACTTGGATTACAGGAATGCCAGAAAGAAAATTAAAGAAAGTGAGATGTTTAGCTACATAAGAACTCTGATAATCAACTGGACACACAAAGTAAGAATTGAAGATGTTGTGCAAATGAGAGATGAGAAAATGAATTTGTGGCAGTCTCTCAAAGAAAAAGAGATGAAATGACGGGTCACACTGTAACACATGCGGTTTGGTTAAGTTGTTGGTGGAGGAAGAGTAAAAATAAAGAACTTTAGAAGAAGGATACATTTAGAAAGTATGAAGCATGTGATTTGTTTATTTAGAAAATGGGAAAGGTACATTTTTTCTGATTTTACGCCTCGTTGACGTCGAGTTCATTAGTGGCGAGATGGGTCTGGGGACACGGGACGGGGAGGAATTCGGCCATGGCCCCTTTAAAGGAAACATACCGGAATTCGCCTGGAGTGATTTGTCGAAACCATGGAAAACCCAAATTTTTGTGCCGGGACGAGAATTCGAACCGGCGTCCTCCCGAATGCGAAGCCAGAGCGTTAACCGCTCACCCACCACGTCCGGTGTAAAGCTACAAACCATTGTGATTCGAATTGGTCAGGACATCTTGAAGATATATTTCACTATTATTTAACTGTCAGTTACCCAAGATACGCCACGAGGAGGCGAACTAGCTTTACACCCATATCTTCCATCAATTTAGAGAAACAGGACTATAATTAATGTAAATGGAAGGAAAGGTTCACAGTAAAATAATATAAAGAAATAGATCGAAACTGGAGAGGCAGTTACCAGTCTAAAAACAAGTCGACATTTCGCAACGGAGGATATGTAAAGTTAAAAATTATAACATTCATCAGACAATTTATATTCGTATTATCGCATTCACTGACGAATTAAGTGATCGATATGATTCCAGAATAATTAATAATGCTTTTTGTAGTTTTCGAAAATATACGATCCCCTAGACGAATTATTTGAATTCAGAATTTTTTTGTATCAACTTAGTGTAGTATACCGTGAAACTAAAACAACAACCAGGTCACTGTCTCTGCGGTTTAGTCGCTAAAGCAGTGTCAGTGTAGAAGGCCAGCTATATCAATGGAGCTGTCGAGTTTGGGACGTTGACTGGTTAGCTTGTCACTGCACACTGTTTATATTCCCCGCGGCAGGAGATCCGCTAATGGAATGTCGCTGTACGCTCGTACAGCCCAATGGCCGCTGTTTCATTGAGCCGTCTGCTGACTTTAGGATTACGAGACACGAGTCCAGACATCGTTTTAGAACGAGCGCATGTACAGAGTCGCTCTGCATACCAATAGCGATATCGCTTTCAGTCGGTGTTACTGCTGGCGCCGAGGAGGACCGTGACCTGGTAGCTGATCGTATTAGTGGGCGAGGTCTAATGGAAGTAGATATCACAGACCCGACTTCCACCGCCACTGTGGAATTAGTCAAGATTGTCACCAGTAGTATGGCGAAAGAACATTTTCACATCATTTAAATGTATGTGAAACACACTCTTGAAATATTTTATTACTAGGTGCCTCGTACGAAAATTTAGCACATTATTTACGATGAATAGCGAGGTTGGTGGTAGAATGAAAGAAGAACTGGTTTATTCGTGGCAGTTGTTTCTTTGCCAACTGAAACAGGTAACAGAACAAACACAACGTCTTACCAAACAATTAGAAATTCTTCCCCAAGAGAAATAAAATTTCGATAAGCTCCCTACTCTTAGAGAATACAGGCAGTTTGCCAACACCTCTGTGATATTTTGGACTGCAATCTAGCAGTAATGCGAAGCCTAGCAGCTTGACTTAACTGTCACATGCCGCTGACATTGATCGTTCATAATAGTGCAATTTACGCGTTGAATTTCGAAAAATTCCTTTCTTAATTAAAAATGTTATCGAAGAGGAGAACTTAATCTCTATCATCTTCTTAAGTATGAAGGGAGAAAATAGCTCCTCACACACACATAAACACACACACAAAAAAAACACATTTTAGAAATAATATATGCATATATGATGCTTCCGAAATTATGTTTTTTACTTGTTCTAGATGTCATTATACAATTTTTTATTCTTTCCTTACGCCGAATTTAATGAAAGAAGTTCTGAAAAAATAGTTTAAATTACATAATTTTCAAATGAAAGTATAGAAACAATAATGTGATTCTATAGAGAACTTAAAAAGACGGACGTCTGAATGGAATTTGATAGAAAAAAAATATTTAATTCTAACTCAAATCGTCCGTGAAAATAAATCTGCCATAGAGAGAAATATAGGCAAAAATATATTTAAAAAATCGGGGTAGAAAATAATATGAAAAAAGTAGAAATTTACAAGTCTACATATTGCACAAATGCATTATTTACTCATTTTTTTCTGTTGACAAACATTATTTATGATTTTAGAATGAACAGACTAGTCTCTGGAACGCGATTTCCAGAGAATTTATTTATATTTCTTCATTAGTATCATTTCTTTGTATCACGCTGCACACTCGCTGACTTTTCTTCGATCATTTACTTCTTCCCAAATTTTCTTTAAACTATAATATCTGGATTAGAAGAAGTAGGATTAGAATTTTTTTTTAAATAATAATAAAGTGTGCACTTAGGATCACACGGTAGAACTGGAACTAGTTTACACTGTCCAAATTATTTTAAAATGTTAGGAATGAGGTTTAGTTTAACATTCCGAATAAGTTATTTTAGACAGCTGATCTTGCATTTTATTTTATTTGTTCGTATTCTAAAACGAAGCAGTCGGTTTGCAGTAGTGAAACAATAACTAACTGCTTGTGATAGTCTACTGATTTACCGATGGTTGCGATTACTGTATGGAGTGTAGCGCCTGACCGCATTGTTTCCTCTCTAGCAAGAGATGATACGCGCTGAAAGCCCTCGTTTCAGATAAACTACACATGTAGCCAATATACTCGCTGGCAGACCGTTACGCAGCTGCGAACACGAGGGCAATCCAATTTAGAAGCCGTTACTTTTTTATTTTTTTTACATCCCAGGTCAATATTTTCACTTTCACGATAGACTTAGCGGATGAAGTATAACAACAGCGAGTAACTTCCTGTGCTGTGTAATATCTTTTATCACTCACTGACGTCCATTATGCTTCCTATATAACCAGCCGAAAAAAGTCTTACTTTAATTTTTCTCTAGTGTGGTGGTTCACTGTTCCAATTGACATCACAAGTAGTTTTTTGGTAAATGGAGTAATATAATAAAAAACAATAATTTTGGATAATATTGTTTAATAGGATGATGAAGTAGTTTATTGAAAAAGTGAATAATTTATAAGACATATGTACCATTAATTGCGTTGCTTAGTGTCACAGGCACGTATTGGTATTCTTTTTGAATAATGCCTGGAGTCAACATGCTTGTAGTTTGCAGACAGTTAGGTGATTGGGATGAACATGTCAAAACCTTTCAACTTGCGAAGACAATTCTAAGTGAATGACGGGATGCTTCCTTCAAAAGGCCATGGCCGAATTCCTACCCGTTGCATGTCCCCAGTTCTTTCCCGGCTCTAAAGATATCGACGTTGACGAGGCATAAAGCCATAAAAGACAAGAGTGATGCACGTTTCCACTTCTGGGGTGATCACATACAAAATGCTCATTTGAACGTTGAAGTTTACGCATTGAAGAGCTTAACGCATGTGGATTCTTTTTTAAGTTTAGACGTAAATCCCGCAGATTTTGCATAGTTATCAGAGAGGATTTCTCTCGGAGTTTCGGTTACCAACACGTAATTTATAGCTAAATTTTTCGTGATGCGAAAAAATCGCGTAGCATCATTTCATGAAGAACCTAGTGTCTCGTGCTAACGCCCAGTATTAATTCACTGCCATACTCGAGAAGTCTTAATATAATAAATGGTTTAATGGTAAAATAATGTGTAACATCTTCACTTCTCCATAATTCACTATTTTTGTACTTGCTTGCAAAATCAGATATACATACGAAATATACTGCGAATGTGCACTGTTGCTAAAGTTTATCGGTTGAAGAGAAAGTTTGGCAGTGGAGGCATAGATATGAAATTTGTCGGCATTGTTGATTTTTCACAAATTTCAAATGTTCATCGTTTATGTAGTAATTCAGCCTACACAAAGAAGTAGCTGACGCTGTCATCTTATTTAAATCATGAACCTGAATTGAAAAAAATGTTGTGACAAGCACTCTTCCATTTTTGTGCATTGCAAACAGAAAGAGCATAAAGACTAAATTAAGATGTAGATGATACGAGGAAAGATGAATTCTAAAGAAATTCTCATATCACAGAACTGCGTCATCAACTGAAACATATCTCTAAATTAGTTCTCTGCAATTTACAATTATGCATCTGACAGTAGTCACAGTCTTCCTTTTCGAAAACTTAGTTATCTTATTTGTATACTATTATATTCCTTGTGAGCAAGATGAAAATAATTTGACGGAAGCAGCATTTTAATGCAAGTTGTCAAACTACCGCGTTGACCTTGGTTTCAACAAGGGGTGCTTCATACACAATAGTCAGAAATGCATTCCCTTGCTCCTCGTCGTGAATTGTTTGGTTGAGCCAGGTTCCTGGTTCCTGGTTCATGGAAGTCTGCTGCCTATTATCAAACTAGCCGACATCTCAGCACGTCCGCACATCCGTTAAAATCGTATTACCTGTTGCGAGCATTTTTATTGCTCACTTGAAATATCATCAATCATTCACCAGTAATCATTTGTGAATAATCATTCAGATTTTTATTAACAGTGAAGGTTTCAGTGTAAGACAAAATGTCTTCTGAGATTGTTGATGGTAAATATGGAAGGCACGCCGCAGTGATCTTTTAGAAGGTATCATCTTAGAGTTTGAATTCACTAATTTCTCGTGGTGTAATTAATGAAGCTTAATTAAGAGGTCAGCTAGTGGTCATTAGAGGTGAGATGCATAGTTACCTATTCACTCTCGATGTACTTAGGAGCAAAATTCACATCAGTCACGCTGGATATGATTTCATGACGATTTTCCAATGTATGGCAGTAATGTAGTTCCTGTTTCAAAAATTCACACAAGATTTCACACATAGAATAAATGAAATAAAACTAAAATAAATTTCAAGATTGGTTAAATGATGGTGGCAGTCACTGAATAGAATTAAATTGAATTTTAAACTGCGTTCGCAATTTTCCTAGTTATATTATTACCTCTTGTTTTTTTTATTGTTATCGTATATACTTTAAATATTAAATTACTCCACCTATCTTTTTTGGCATTTACAAATTTTAAATTCCTTCGGTGTTTATGGAAAATTATTCATTACTTCCCTTAGTATTTTGTTCCAATCCCTGACACCCTGACCCACAAAAGAAAATTTTCCCGTTCCCTTATGCATGAAATCGAGTGCCAAATTTTCCTTTCCATACACTAGCTGTAATTCGTTGCCCAATATCCCTCTAAGTCCCATCACAAACATACGTCTTGTATACTCTTAAGACTTTCTTCACCTTCCTCCTGACGTCTTCAATTTCTCTTTCAACGATCTAGGTATATACAAATTGAATGGTACCAACAAAAAACAATGAAATGACATAGAAAAACCGTGTGGACAGGAGAAGGAAGGAAATAACACAATGAAAAGTTGAAGAAATATTTAAAACAAAAAAAAGAAAGCACCAATTTGTTTCCCGTGGTCCAGGGTGGGATGAAATTGTAAACAACTAGAAGAAGAAGTGATAAACGATATAAGACGACCTAGCAAGGAAATAGTACAGTGTTCGGGAGTGAGTTCAGCCAAGGTGGACCACAGTATTAGAAAACAAACAAAAGAAGAGGAGCGTTTACTGGATGATGGTGAGAGTACTCATGACCAGGGAATAGCCAGGGATATTACTCGAGGTGGGATTAAAAGTTGCGAGATGATTTGTTTTGAGTGACCTTGGTTGTAGTTGGAGTGAGACTCCTTAATTGGATCGCTGGTGGAGTTCCTCTGCCGCCAGGGCCGCGCCCTCTGCTTGCAGGGCGGCAGCCATATTGATCGCCCTCCAGCCCGGTGGCCCAGTACAGTCTTCTGGGCCCTCCACATCACAAGGCGCACAACACTCGTTACAGTCTACCACTCCACCAGGCAGCCTTTCAAAGTACCAGGTACTAACCGGCAGGTGCACAATGTTTGCCTGTCAAAACCCTCCTATAAGAATTCAGCGTGCTCTGTATAACAGTGTAACAATAGAGACTGTTATTTCGTCTTATTACAGTAATTTGCTTTCTCGCACAGTAGAAACCGGAACGGAAGGTATAACAGCCTGCAGTTTTCCCCGACAATACAACTTACGGCGATACTGGAATACAGATATCCATTGCGGAGGACGCGGATTCGAATCCCTGTTCGACCATCCTGATTTCGGGTTTCCGTGACTCCTGGCAAATGCGGGATGGCTCCTACAAAATGCCCTAGTGACGTCGATGCCCACGAGACGTAAAGCAACAAGCAAAAAACAGACATTCTGGTAAGGATCCAAAACTTTCAATACGATCTCACTGAGCAATTACTATATTGCGGCAAGGAAATTAAATGGTTTGAGTCAATACACAGTATCGGTTTACTTTTTTGGTTAGCAGACGTCGCGGACATTGGAGCGAGGAAAGATTTTTTTTTAAAATCTGCTTAATGTCTCTTAACAGCGAGGTCTTTAGAGACGGGAAAGGATGGGGGGCAAGGAATGGGAAGGAATTCGGCTATGGCCTTTGAAGGAAACATCCCGGCATTTGCCGGAGTGATTTGGGAAACCATGGAAAACCGAAATCTGGATGCCCGGACGGGGATTCGAACCGCCATCCTCAAGAATGTGAGGCCAGAAAGCTAACCGTTACACCACCACTCTTGGTGCAAGGAAAGAGGGTGGCAAGGAACGCGAAGGAATTCAGCCGCTGCCTTTTCTAAAAGAACAATCCTGGCGATTGGCTGGAATGATTTCCGGAAACTAGTGAAAACTGAAATCTAGATAACCTACCGTGGATCTAAATCGCTTCCTCCGAAATTCAAGGACCAAACGGTAACCACTCACCCAAAGTCTCGGCATGGTATCGTGAGAAGAAAGGCGTGTTTGACGGACTAATTTTTTATTTCACTTTGATCCCATGTGACAATTTTTGTTTATGACGAATGAAGGGCGTGAATATATATTTTTTTTAATTACCGAATCGGTTTAAAGTTCTTAAATAATTCAAACCACTTACAAATCAACAGATACTCTAGTAACTGGTGGAGTTAACAATTACATTATGTACAATGTTTTGAAGCAACCAGACTTCATTTTTGTGGATAAAGATAATTAAAAGACAGATTTTTTTATTTTAGTTCAGAAAATCGAAGATAATATAACTTTTCGCACAGTTAAATTATTTTCATTTTCGTATCCGAATTTGTTTTACCAACACCGAGTAACTGCTTCTTTGTTTTACTGTCAGCTTAGAGGTTATGTATAGTTGCAAGTGTATGTTTCATATCTTTAACAGGTGCGGGCTTTCTTCTGGAAATAACAATAGTGTAATTGATAATTACTAATGCCGAAAGTGTTACGGAAACCGCGAATTTTTCACCATCGAAATTCTTCGTTGACCCCGAAATGATCATTGGCTTGTTAGTTACTGACAAGAAGTTTTCGTGCAAGGGTTATGTTACCTTCCCAAAAAAAGGAGTTACTTTGGTAGGGCAACTCCAAATATTCTTCCAAATGCATTTCCCGATAGACATAGCACGACAAATGTACTGATAGTGAGAAAAGAAGGCTCATTATCAGCGCTAATAACAAAGAAAATACAGAAATTAGACATCCAATGTGCGAATTAAATCAAATTAAGAAAATAAAAAATTAAATATAACATAATACAGCTGTTAATTTTCCTGAAGGGAGCAACATGTCTCTGATAATTAATGGGATACGTCTTTCTGATGTTTTATGTAAGAGAATGAAGCTGGAATTGTAAATGTCTCGTTAATTTGTGTTTATTGTACGTCTGGTGCTATGAAATCAAATACTAATGAAGTCTATTTGCCAGCGGCAAACTGTTTGTGTTCTTCAATGTGATGTTTCTGTCGCGGAGGATCAACTTTTACAGCCATTTCGAATTCTAAAGGGTTTCACAAATAAAAGAACCCTTTTATTGATTGTTAAAGCAAATCGACATTAAATACAAGTACAGTCCAAGTTTTGAACTTATTACATTTGAGTTTTGGAAGGTAATAATATTTCAACACTGGAATAAGACATTGGTCGGAAACCGTACTATAAACTAATTTAAAGTACATAGAAAAATCTAGATTAGTTTTTACTATACGAATCTTGTATCACAGAGTTCCTTCAATCTTCACCAATGATTCGGAAATCGAGCTGAGAAACGGTATAACTAAAAGCATTACAAATAAAATTCCATACTTTACCGCTAGGACTTATAACGACTTTACTTGGACATAAATGCTAGAAACAGGATTTTTGTCTCCTACATTTGTTTAAAGCAACCTGAATCAAATAATAGGATGTTCAGTCAGTGGATATATTTTTTTGTGCATAATTTAACTGTAAAATTAAAAAAATGACTTTATGGACTGTATGTGATATATGAATGAATCATTTCAGTTATTCAAATAATTTTACAATTCTTGTTGTCTGACAGTCGTTGTTGACCGCTCTCTGATATAATGAGACCTCTGGAACATTTTATGTTGGTTTATATATATATATACGTACATAGTTGAGCGGACAAGGTCCTCAGCTGGCAGGTGATAAGACCACTACGTCAGGATCGCCAGCCATAACCACTATTACATGCAGACATCGAGTTGCTCCAATTAGGCCACCGCCTCCAGCATACCGAAATTTAAATTTTGGAGACTTCCAGGAAAGGCGCGCAGTGGGCAATCCTGTACAATGTGCTACACAGTTTGTGAAATCTCACCATACGGAGAATCTGCCCAATCCTAGTTTCATGTTTTCCTCGACTTATTTTTGTATTGTTCTGTCCTATTTAATACAGTAACAGAATCTAGAACCACGCTTTGTGACGTAATAAAATATAGATGTCATTTTGGCTACGTACGCTAAGGCCAATCAACGTGAGCCAACTTGATTGTACCTTTCAGAATTTCAAAAACTACCGGGAATTACTCGTATAGACTGATACAATGTTTCCAGCGCTATTGTATCGACAGAAAGGGCACAGCTTTCCTTTCTGGGAAAGTATTCTTTCAATGATATGAAAATATCATTATTCGCAAACGACAAAGCTGTCGATGAATTTTTTCAGATGCGTTTTTTTTTTCCTTTTTAGATTCTTTTTTGTTTCTATTTTTTTTAACGCGTTGTTGAATATACCATGTTAAAGTGGCGGAATGTTTCTACAGGTATCAAGTGTTTTAGTGAGCTACCATCGTAAATTTCAGTTGCCTGGTTTTGCTAACACATTTCAGCATTGATGGTGGTACCTGATTGGTTAAAACATTGTATTGTCATGAGGTGGACGAGGACTTCTTTGTTGAAGAGGTGAATTGTAGAGTTCGTGGTATATATAAGCCACATACTGCTGATGAGACCTGCATTCGAATATGACTAATACCTATAAACTATTGTCACTATCAACCACTGCATACTGAAATAAATAGTTGGTAATAGTTTGTAATATATTCATCTTAGAATAGTCGGCCTAGCACGCATGGTGATTTATTCATTGATGAAGCACGTTGTAAAGTCATAGAATGACAAAGAAGTAAAAATGTCCATAGTGACGCAATACAAAATTTTCTTTTTGTGTGTGTGTGTGAAACAATTCTATGAACCTTATTATCCACAAAAAAGTTTCTTCTACCATTATTTCCGAGTAAGGAGCACGATTGAGCTTACTGTATTTATCAGATGCGTTTTTCTTCTTTTCCAAAAATCTCTTCATCCTCTCACTGAGCTTTTTCCTGCGTCCCTCCGACCAGGTGTTCCTTCTTCTGATCTACTGTTTTTATCAAACTGATAGTTATTGACCATACTACAAAATCTACAACTGTCTTGTAAGATATCATATGTGAATTCGATTTCCTGGGGGTTCTTTTCGATTTCATGTGGCCACATGGGCAAGTTGATAATTCTTTTTGTTAGTCTGTTGTTATTCATTCTGATGATATGGATGTAGAATTTATTTCTTCTTTTTCTAAATGTATCTGAATTTTTTTTCAAAATGCTGACGTATTTCATGTGATTTCATTTTCATCCAAATTCCTCCTGTACAAACTGGGCCAAAGATTTTCCTTAAAATTTTCCTTTCTTCCTTTTCAACGTCTTTAATCAGTGATCTATCCCAAATAATCAAAGTTTTCGATACTAATAATGTCTCTGGTTTGAATACAGTGTTATTGTGTCTTGCGTATCAGGATATTGACTTTTTGTTGTATCTGTTCCCGGTGAATCTATTTTTGAAATTTAAATATTCTCTCCTTGTTTGATTCAAGATTCAATCCTGCAAGTTGAATAATTTCTCTTAGATATCTGAATTTAGTTACTTGAGATATATTGCCAATTCGCGTTTTCATAGATTGTCCATCTTGGTACCACGAGGATTGTTACATACGAGATTTAGAGACCAGTTTTAGCCGAAATTTCATGGTTTTTTTCCAGAGAGAAGGTTGTCTCTTTTCTGTTGTTTTGTCTTTTCTATATAACAATATTCTAAGTAACGACACACCTGAATTATTGTGCTTTAAAATTAAAAAAGATTTCGATATTATGTCACATAAGCTTTACTTGCAACTAACATCATTGAATTAAGTTGTCGAGTTTAAAACCAAAATAAAATTCATCTACTAGCTGGGCTATGAAAGCTAAGAATTTCTGCCTTCTTTAGGTGAAGTTGTTTTTGTTTTATATCCTCAGCAGTGTTGGCGATATCTTTATAAACTACGTCTTTCATCTGTAAATCATATACAATTTTTTTCATGCTGTCATTGAATAAATCACATGTACTGTTTTTGCAGTTGTAATTGCAATAGGCGGTAGTTTCGCCACGAACGGGAAACCTTTTATTTCCCCAAAATAAATTAGAGAATCTTCGATCTGCACAAACAGAAACTTCAATAACAAATTTTTAGTATCAACAGTGCTTAAGCTCAATAATTAAATGGGAGTAAAATCTCTAATAAACTAGTTTATATGAAATTGTATAAAACGGTTATAATTATTTAAATTAACATCTTCCAGAATTCCTGAGGGAATAATTGAGAAGCTATTCTCATAGATTTGTCTTTTTTAGCGGATATTTTCTAAGAAAATGTCTGGAACAAAAATTTACTTACTAAAATTGTTTGAATATACGGATAACACATCTGTTAAAACCGAGAGCCAATAAATGGATAACAAAATGCAACATTTCGTGTAATTCTGATTACTCAGTACCGCAACAGTGTTCAGAAACACCTACAACGTTCATTGAAATTAGCTGGCACATAAATATTCACGATAGTTAAACTTGGAGAAGACTATTTGGACTCAAAACCCTAAGAGGCCACATCACTGGATTGTTGAACTGGCTCATGATGGTAGCGATGCATTGCCTTTACTCTTGCACATAATAAAATAGATTATATTTCTTCTTTTCATTTTCTCATATCATTAGGCATTTTATCTTTTTTTATGAATTGTAAACGCGATTGTGGTGCTAGAATGTTTTAGACATTAGCATAGCATATCCTTAGATTATTTACGTTTTACGTTTTTAAATGCTTCTATGACACCGGTTTTTTTTAAAGCGGAAGTGCCTTGTACTTTTAATTTCAAGATTGAAGTGACCTATTCCACAGCCTGGTAGAAACTAACTGTTATAATGTCTATGGTACGAGTATAATCACGTTTTACAAAGATATAAAGAAGCAAATTAATTTTGTGTAGGCCTATTCAAAAAAGTAGCAAAGGTTGATTTTCATTAGTGATGGACAACGCTGTTTAGTGATTTGGAACTGAGATTGCTTCCGCTTCGACGTGGCGATGCAAACGATGAAGTACGGCGGTGGGGGGGAGAAAAGACCGGCTGAGGAGCAATAACGCCGTGACATGAATTACGGCTTCTGCCCGGGATTTGAGGGCCCCGAGCTCTTTATTCGGAGGGGGGACTCCACACTCAATCCCAGCCTCCCCCAGACGCTCGGCTGAGTACACACCAAAAGATTCCTCTCACTATATCGAGCAACGCGCATTCCAGAGCAGTGTGGGAACCCTCTATTTTACTGTTCTCCGGATTCTCTGACACACCAGTAATTGAAAAACAATCATTCGTTTATCTGATTTATACAGCTCCTCATGGGTACATAAATGATCGATTAAATTATGGTATTAACTAAATGGTTTTACTGTTATGATGAAAATTGAAACTCATTAGGAATTATTCATAACAATTCTTTAGTTTTTCATCGGTACAAGATAGGTGCCATTAGAGATTCCGCAGTACATACAAGGACTCTATAAAATAATAGCTGTGAAAACATATAACTAGTATATATGAACGATACATTTATACGTAATATGTTAAAGGAATCTAAATGTAAGCTTTGTTTCTAAAACTCATTTCCATTTTCTTATGTCAAGTAGAATGTATGCAGTTCATATCTTTAACAAACTTTGAAATTATGTTACCCCTGTTATGTTTTAGTCTATGTAATTCCAATTTTTCTGTATGTAGGATATTTATACCACGGTGAAAACTTACAAATTTGTGAAGTCACTCCTGCTTGAGTGAAAGTCAACTAAAAACAATTTATTTTATTTTGAAAGGTTCTGTCAACACTAATTTCGGTATGCCACTGAAAGTTATTCTGTATCGATTAGAAATATTTACGATTCTATTTGAGGGCTTGAGACTGTTGACGGGTAAACGGATTATTTGTAAACTATTAAAACAATGCTTTTAGCGAACGAAATGAAGAGTACTATAATCTGATCAAAAAGACGGAGAGAACTATAAGTTGTCTGATGGATTTAAAATGAATTTGTATCTTTCAGATGGATAAGGTTAAACGGGAGAATATTCTGATAGTTTTAATTGTTGTAACACAATTACGTTTCATACTCCTTGTTGCTGAAAAGAAACTAGCGTGATGGCAGATTGATAACCATCGGGTACAAGGCATCCGTGGAAACGAGTGCGGAATATGTAGAAAAAAGATTAATGAACTTGATAATATTCTAATGAAGTTTAGTAAATAACTAAGATATTTGTAACGTCTAGTGAAAGATAACTCTGAGAATGGTGATTTATATAGTCACCCGATCTTGAAATTGTGTCGAATACTTTATCGGACTATATTTTGAGGATTGTCTGTTTTAAAATCGGCCACGAAACATTTACTGCTGGTTTTTTTGCGAGCATAACATTGGAGGATTTCTTTACTTCTTTTTATGAAGAAATTTGGCCAAAATTAATTATGGAAAGTAATGTGTTAGCTTTATATATAGAAGTGTAAATTAGTATGATTTGAAACTCATTAAATTATGCAATATGTATGATTGACGAAACTTTATAAAAAATTAAATAATTGGAATAGCTGAGATAAATGAAAGCAGAGAATTGATAATGCATAGCTCAGACATTTATTTAATCTTTAAACTTCAAAATCGAATCTTTTAAAATTTAAAACCAAAGGCCTACGTGCTGTGAAGGTTGGGGTGCCAATGTGGAGGTATTAGGCACCCGGCTGTGGACAATGGAATCTCGTGTTGGTAGACAGGTCACTGCTCGACTGGAGATGAAGTAATATCCTTTAGCTGTCTATTAAACTCGTCTGGCCGCGGACGAAGCTCAGCCGTCTAGGTCGAAAGATGGCAATGCCCAATTGCCTTGTGGACGCACAAGTTGTCGGAGACTTAAAGCAGGTATTCCTAGCGACGTGTATTTTGCGCAGTGTACGACGTATTATGTTCAGCGTTATACTCCGTTTACTATTTCTTTCTATCTACTGCGATTGTTTTCCTAAAGAGTGCAACACGTTAAGGTCGGGCCACACTAGTGTGCACCGAGCCCGCACCGTCACCACACCAACACTCGGCCGAGTGTCAGCTCGCCCCCCTCCCGTCCACACTGGTCTGTAACACGGCCGTGTGACGGACGGGTTCCAACTCGATCGTCAGTTTCCTTTAACGTATACTATTGGTTGTTTCAAGGAATTAATGTTAAAAATTACCTTAAAAGTTATTTGGGGACCGCAGCTAGGGTTGCCACCCGTACTTTTTTCGCGTAGGCGTACTTATAATCTACAAAAGTAACTTTTTTTGACTGACTACTGTTATCTCCTCACTGTTTGATCTCTCATGCACAAAAATAGTATCCCAAGGCAGTTTTAACAAACGATTGTCACACTGCTCTGGATTGAAAGATTCTCGTATATCTCTACATAGTCACAATGAAATGTCAAGCGTCACTCACTTCACATTAACGTGTTTGTTTTGGTTGAGGTTCCTTTCGATTCACTCAATATTTAAAAAAAATAAAAGACATTATTATACATTTTAATTTAAATACAGACCGCAAAGATTCTGTAAAATAATAATATTTTCATGAGTTCTAAAAATTCCAGTCATAGAGTTTCTTATCAGCTGGCAAGTACACCTCTATCGTTGTCACCTAATTTGAAAAAGAGTCCAACAGCTTAACGTGAAATTCGAATCACGGACCGTCCTAGCATCTTAGCATCAACAAATCAAAGCTTTGCCAGAAGTGAATGTCAATTTTAAGACCCGTAAAAATTACAGCTGAGACAGGTAATTGATCTAGGGACTTTCAATCGTACGCTGTAACCGTCTGAGTCAAAAGACAAATCTGGATGTAATGAAAAATAAATATTCAGACACAATAAAATCATTTTCTATATAATTTACTTTTGGTATCCCAATACACAAATATACTTTTATATGATTGAAAACATATTTTTCAGTACTTCTAGACTCAGATGCTTGCAGCGTGTGATTTGGGTCGGAAGATCCCACGTTCAAAATCCGGATCTCGGATGTAATTTTTACAGGTCTTAAAATCGACCTTCACCTGTGGCAAAGCTTTGATTTGTTAATGTGAACATGCAAGGACTCTACCTACTTTTTATGAACATCTGATAAACCTAAAGTGAGGCTGAAAAAAATGACACTTTTCTAAAACAATCAGTAACGCTAATACAACATTTAGTCGTAAAGGACCGAAAATTTCCTAACTCTTTCTATGTGCTTCTTCACATCGACACCAGTCCGGCACCGACATGCACCGTCAAAAAGTAAACCAAACTAATGACAGCCGACACTCGGCCGTGTGTCGGCAGACATGCAGTGTCGTTTGAACTCTCTTCAATCGAGTGAACGACAACAATAAGAAAAGTGACGGTGTTAAGAGACGTTAAGCAGTTAAAAAAAAGTGTCGGTACGGTGACGGTGCGGGCTCGGTGCGGTCTAGTGTGACGGTGACGTGGTAAGCTCAGCGCGTTTGACCGACTGCCTGGAATGCGTAGCGCGCTGCGTGTTTTGTCTTGTGTTTTGTGCGAAGTTCAAATTTGTGATTGTAACATGTCAAAAAACATAAAAAAGTGCGAAAAAACTAGGAAAGTTCTGAGCTGAGAACAGGACGAGAGTTTTATTTAAATCGAGTTTGTTGATATTTAATTTGTATAATAACTTCATCAAACAATCGATTACATACTGCTTCAACATTTTTACTACCTAATAAAAAAATTAATAATTAATTCACATGTAGAAATGTAGTATTTCTTCAATCTGAATCGTCACGGTTGGGTTGAAGTACTCGATTAATCGACTTCTCACTTGAAATCCTTCAGATTTTGCAAAACCTCCTGTTCCTGCTAGAGGAATTAGGCTTTGGGATGGACAATCCTCCACATTTTGAGTTATATCTACCTTGAAAGGAATATCAGATAAATACTCATCCCCAAGCAAGTAGTGTAAGCAACAGTTCATAGTAACGACTAAGTCAACAGTTCCGGGTTTTAAATCAATAGGAATGACAAAAATTCTAAAAATCATGCACATGAACTTCCATAATATGTTTTAGAACAAGCGTGGCGATCATTTTACTTCGTTTTCGATCATTTTAACACACTGAGACCCTGTTCATATGTCAACCAAATAGATCAACACGTTGTCCTAGGAAAACACTTTTACGCCGCGCAGTACGTTTCGCGCCCCTGCCGACGTGATTTGGGCGAAACCGGTTCCTGCTACGCAAAATACGCGCCACTAGGAAAAACGGCCTTTTTTTTTTTTTTTTTTTTTTTTTTTTTTTTTTTTTTTTTTTTTTTTTAAATAATGGCATTTGGCCATGTTAGCCATTCAGCCAGCTCAATGTGTTTTTTTAGTTTTTACAATGTATAGATTTCATCCAAGTGTGATTGTTTTATCTCTTTTGTAAGGACGACACAAGACGAACACAACACTTAATTAAAACCACCCATGCCCTGGGACGGACTCGAACCGGCGACCCCTGCAACGCGCAGCAAGAACGCTACCCCTACGCTGCCGGGGTCGACAACCGGCCTTTAATGCATGCTGCAAACACCACGACGACGCGTATCATCCCGATGTCTTCCTCACACGTCGTGCTCGCACAGTCGGCTGCCAATCGTAAGTTTCGGCGGCCAAAACTCGCTTCCCCACAGGCTACATGAAGGAGACGGTACATACGTAGTTCCCGCGTGCAGAATGCATGTATGTGACTGCCATAGAATATTTTTGCGCCATTTGGTGGGTTTTTGATTCAGAAAAAAAAAAAAAAATACAATTCCACTGGCTAGTGACTTAATGTTGCCGCTGTGAATGTTCTCCCTTCCTTGGATATTTTGTTCCCGGATAGAATTTGTCAATACTCATCAAAACTATTCACACTTCCCAATCGAGCCTTAGGATAATTATATGGCATGTCCACCTTAAGATAAAAGCTATTTTGCTGCCTCTTTCGGCCCAATCGCCAGCATCTGGTGTTCCGGTATACCTAGCAATGCGCTCTCTTTTGTCTCACCGGCAGGCTTCCAGTAGTGACTGGACTCTTATTAGAATGCCCGAAGTCACCCTTATATAAATGTCTGAAATATTAATCTCTCTTGAGGCAGTATTACTACAGTACGAATGGTCACTGGGTGAAAGCATATGGGGACGTCCAGTGAGCTCAAAATAGGGGGGGGGGTTCCTACAAAATCTCACATAGGGGGGGGGTCGATAGAAATCCCACGTCATCTTTTTATTTCAGATTGCCATCCTTCAAAGAACACGTTAAAAATCTCACGTTAAAAGGTGGAGGGTTCCCACCAGATCTCACCGAATCTCGTGAGAGGGGGTGGAGGGGGGTCCAAATTCAAGAAAAAACACCTCACGTAATTAATGGACGCCCCATATCCGCAAACAACGTCTGGCGCTCTTCAGTTATGTTTTGCCTTAAGTTCGAGCAGTACTGTATTAACGTTATCAATCCCTCAGCTGTCAATTCTTTTTTTACTGTTTGTCTCCATGATCTTCCTATGTATGAGACAATAAAAACACGCAGGCAGTTAGAACCTGGGGATAAGCTAAAAACATCGATGAACAGACGTAGTAAAATTTGATTGCGAAACATATAACGCAGTAAACACAAAGAAAACTCGATTATTTGCGACACACAAACAACAAGATTGGGCCGCACAAATGAAATAACAAGGAACCGGCGGGGGGGGGGGGGGCAGCTCTGGACTCGAGTCTCTCCGCTGGCCGCCGGGTCTTAATTAAAGTGCGGTCGCCGCTGATGGATTGCGACTGGCACACAACGTGACACAGACTGCATATTACGCACCATCGACTTCTTTCTCTCCTTTTGTGCAAGTGTGGGATTCTGCTCGGTCTAGGTCGCGCGGCGGAAAAAGAAGTATTTCAGCATGTGTCATTATTAATACGCAGCCAGTACTGTGTAAATGTATCTAGCGTTATTGCAGTAAGAAAATACGAAATTACCAGTGCATTATTATTGTTAAATGCGATGGACCTTATGGCACTTTCTCCACACGTGTACCTTATGGGCTTTTTATATTAATTTTTTTTTATATTAATTTCTTTTACAAGGAGCGGTATACTGTTCACATCTTATTCCAGTCATTGACGTCTTACCTACAAAACAAAACTGTCCCACTCTGTTATACCTGAATTCGAAAACGATATTATTGCCTTCGTCCACTCAGCGTCCTCTTAGTAAGGTTGCAACGTGCATTATGTCTCCAACAATTGCGTTTAAACCTCTAACAACTTCCACCACTGTTTTAGGGGGGGGGGAATATACAGTATATATTCACTACAATAATGATTCCTTACTAAGTACACCTCATCTCACCACGCGCTGTTAATCATAAATGTGACTACATGAGCTTCTTGTTGCCTTACAACGTTAGAATATTATCGAAAATTTTCATTACAAGCAATCTGAATTCTTATTTTTGTAGCAACTATGATACCAATCAGAAAGATGACTTTTCTTTGAGCTCTTTGTGAGACCGTAGCTCCAGATATGGCGGAATAATGTGACATGGTTCTCTTTTAACTGCGAATATCGTTACTGACAAAAAAACTATATACATTTTAGTGCTTAGAAAACGTATTGATTAAAAATCCATGTTCATACGTACATTTTTCGATGAATGTTGGTCTAAATCTTTTTCTAAAGCAGTTATATTAGTTCAGTTAACACAGCGCAACAGTCCGAAGAGAAACACAGTTTCAACAAACCTGTTTCGTCGTTTCTGTTTCTTTGGACTCCTCCGCCTTCACTAATTGAGAACGCTAGTTGTTGTTTGTTTACAATCAATGATTAGGTGACGTCTCAGCAAGGCAGATGTTTAGAAATTTGATAAGGACGAATAGTATTATCTTACATTGAAGAAGTAGCTAGAATTCTTACTGAATATCAGTGCGTTTCTAGCTCTGGGTTTTTCAAACGTGATCGCTTCTGTGTTCTCTGAGTTGTGTTTAGAATGATTAACACCTAAAAACGAAGTAACGCAAAGGTATACAGAAAGATATAAAAGTACACTATTATAACAGATCGCCAATAAGATATATATATATATATATATATATATATATATATATATATATATATATATATATATAAACGTCAGTGCACATAGTTCTGAAGTGATCATCAAGAAATATGGAACGGGAAATGGAAGCCTTTAATTAAAACTACTTCCTCTTTTTCTCTCTTGTATCACCACCGGAACGTGCGCTCCATCGCAATTAAGTTTTTCCAACTGATTTGTATTTCAGTTAGCTTATTGCCTTCTCCAACTGTTCCTATCCTTATCTTATCCCTTCATCTCAGCTATCCATTACATTCTACAGTCTCAATTATTGTTCCATATGTTATGTTTGTGTTTCTATACAGTTCTATTTACAACTGTTCCCTCCTCTAACGATTCAAACAAACCTTCATACCTGTCTCTTCTTTCTGTCAGACTGTTAGACAAACTTGTTTGTTCATACATCTTTTCCAAAACATGTTTATCTTACTGTAGCTGTTAATTAATGTTAAATTTCGTTCTATAGCACTATATTTGAAATGCAGCAGTTTTTCATCTTTCTGATGTACTAAAAATTGTGAGTAGACGCAAGAGGTGATTGTGTTATCTCCGGTAGCTGGCATCTATACGTATAAACCAATGTTTAAAGCTATAACTTTAGTGTTTGGTGATTCGTTTCTGTAAATATTATGTTCCCATCCGCGCCACAAAGAATTCCCGATGTAGAAGTCACGTTGGAACATACACACTAAGGATGTACGTTTCCTTTATTGAGTAATCTCATTTGCTGGTGTTGAAAATATTAATGGTGTTGCCAGCAGTTTTACTTTAGTAATGTAGTTATGGGGCTCGGTAGGATAGTGGTCTAAGAATTAGAAATTGTGTATGGAAGGGAAGAGATGACCATGACCATAAGCTGGCAATCGATTTCATTCTCAAGGGAGTGGGAAATTATTCTTTTGTGGGAAAGGGTGTCAGAGATTGAAATAAATAACCAAGTCAAGTGATAAGTAATTTACTAAAAATGCTGAATGAATTTAATGTATATAAGATAATTTTAAAAAATGATAAAAAGGGTGTAATTAGACTACTAGAGCAATAGCTACCACAGCATGCGCTCCATCACAATTAAATTATTAATAATAATAGTTCAGATATGAAGTTTATCTCTGATTTTAGAGGTACTTACTCTTGCAGTCTATTAGAAAATTACTTTCTCAGAGTTATCTCTTGTTGTTACCCGCCAGTACACCCGCTCAGTGCACTGAGGCGCCGCACACTGTATCGGGGAGGTACAACGGGGCTGGGTACGACCCCGCGTGCCTACGCACAGGCCGTCCTGATTGCTGTTTTAGGCGGTTTTATGTAGCAATGAAGCCGAATGCGATGGATGGTTTCCAATCGCCGCCTCATAAACTACACATTTCACATAAAAAACGCTTATCACACACGGACTTAGTAAAACATTTCGCAAACACATAACAACACATCATTTCCCCCATTAGTATATAGCACATCCTGGCAGTAGGTATAAGATGTTTGTCGTCAGCAAGGACCAATGCTCCAAATTTCATCATGCCAACGATCAGTAAAACTCTTAAAAGGCAGAAAAAAGCTGGTGAACAAGAAGAAGATTTATCTCTTGTTATCGTTACCAGGGACAAATGACTACCCAAGATTAAGCAATAACCAGTTGACGGCTCCGTAAGTATTATAGCTGTACCACTGACACAGAATTTTACCGAGCGTGGTGGGTGAGTGGTTATCGGTCTGGCCTCGCATTCGGGAGGACGCCGGTTCGAATCCCTGTTCGGGCATCCAGATTTGGGTTTTCCATGGTTTCCACAAATCACTCAAGGCGAATGCTGGGATGCTTCCTTCAAAAGGGCCATGGCCGAATTACTTCCCGTTCCTTATCCCCACTCCCATCCCGCCTCTAATGTACCCGATTTCAACGAGACGTAAAGCCATAAGCAAAAAAAAAAAAAAAAAAAAAAAAAAAAAAATAAAGAAAGACACAGAATTATTCAACATGACTTTAACTGAGTAAGAATATTACTTTCATTTTTCGTTGCTGTAGTAAGTACTCTATAGAGAAACTGCATTATTGAGAAATAGCTTGATCAGAATTATAATTATTTATTATACCCCTATTACAGAGAAGACGTAATTTAAAATCATTTGAAAGATATTAAATGCTACATAATTACATTAGTGCAAGAAATTTAGAAACAAAAACGTATTTTCTTTAGCTGCACCTTTTTACTTAATAATTCAAATTTCTTTGGCTGTGTCAACATATAAACCAATAAACCTATTTTATTTTTACACCGTTGTTACCTGTATCTGACTGCAATTTAATGGGCGTAACCTCTCTGTTACAAATCCACAGATTCTGCTTCACCAAAGCAGTACTGTCAACCATATTCTCTGTTTCCATAGTTATCGCTTGGCTATCCTATCTTCTACTCACAATAAAATCTTTTAAACCAGAATTATAAACATTAAATTCTAAATAAAAATCGAAAATAAGGTGTTGCCTTCTATACTATCTTACCAGAGATGTAAGATTGTTATTGTGTGTTTCTTATTTTTGATTAAATTCGAAGCTATATTTTTTAAATTACGTGTTGCAATTTAGAAAACAAAATCCAGCGCCATCTCTGTTTGTATATTCGTACAAACGAGTTTTACGATCAAAATTAATTATTAAGTCAAATTTTAATTTAAGTATGATTTAGTTATTTTCAAATAATATCGATTTTGTAAATGCACATTGTGAAAACTATACCAACTCTGTGAAGCTCGTAGTGCAATTTAATTGTAATGGAATGCAAGCGCGGGTGGCAATTCCCCTACACACCCATTCCCCCTCTCCTGTACCCGCTATTTTTACCCTTCACAAATTTCAACTTTAAACCCTTTCAGTTCTTTTTCTAACTTATTTATCATTTCTCTTGATAATTTAAGAATGAAAATCTTCCAACATCCTTATGCCTAAAATCGAGTGCCAGCTTGCGGTCATGGTCATCTTTTCCTTTCCATACATTACTTTTAGTTCGTACACCAATATCTTTTCACGGCTCATCACCAACATACGCCTTGTACTTTCCTATGACTCTCTTCACCCTCTTCCTGTCTTCCAGAGAATCCGATTCCAACTCTTTTACCATATCGATTACTGATTGTGTTCTACGGTAATCTCCAGAGGCACATCTCTACACTCTTTCCAACTCCTGTATTTGATACCGAACATGTGGTTCCCATATTACACCAAATTATTCAAGCAATAGTCTAACCAAAGTTTTGTAACCCAGTTCCCTTACTTCTCTGGTACATCTCTTCGTTACTTTCTCTAACAAATGAAGGATTTTGAAACATTTTCGTACCACCAGTCCAATGTGTCCTGCCCGATAGAGTTTCTTATCAAATTTTATGCCGAGGTATCTACGTTTCCAGTCTTCAACAAGCAATACTTTCCACACCTTATAATCATAATCGATTTTTAGTTTTTTTATATGTATACCTAAAAAGCTGATTCTTCTTTGCTGACCTATCCTGACAGATATTGTTTCCAGGTCACCATGCAGTTTTTTACAGTATTCTATCGTTTTGATCCTATTATATAACATTTTGTCGTCTGCAAACAACTTAACTTCTGAGAGTAAAACACCAACACAATCATTCATTAGAATAACGAACAGCACCCCCAATACGCTCCCCTGTGGCACTCCCATTTTAACTTACGCTTGTTTTGATGCTGCATTTCCTACACTAATATTTTGCTTTCTACCTTTTAAGAGTTCAAGTACCGAGCAAACATCTTTTTCAACCGCGTAAATAGTTTTTACATTATGCAGCACCATTTTATGGCTCATTCCGTAGGAAGCCTTCGAAAGTTCTAGTGTTACTCTATTAATTTGGACTCCCTTGTCCATTTCATCCGAAATATCCTGCATATTGACTTCTAACTGAGATTCACATGAATTTCCTTGTCTAAAGCCTTGTTGGTGACTTAAAAGGTGACTAAGGTTCCTCACAGACTTTGTGATGACATTTTTAACCAGGACAGTCGGTGGCGTACGTCTGCCAGGTCCCTCTTCCCGGCTGGTCGCGTGACGCGCCGTACCTCTGTAATGAGGCCCCGTGATTAACGGTAATTGTCCGTCCGGCGAGTGACGGCCTTATTGCTCGCGGGCACGTCACACTTGTTACTGCGGAGGGTCCGCATGCCAAACACGTGTTCCGCAGTCAGCGCACTACTCCACTGTAATTGATGGCACTTACCCGGCGCGGCGCACCGCTAGGTCCCCTTCTGCCGGATCGGGGTTCGCGAGGTTCCCGCAGTCTCAGCCTTAAATGTGTGGTTGAAATTACGTGCTTAAAATACATTCAGATAACATGTTTTCTTCTCTTTCTGCCTCAAAAGTCGAGGTGACGGAATGGTAGGAAACTAAGGAATTAAACCGTCTGCGGTGGGTGAATTGTGCTTCTCTGGCCTCGCAATCGGGAGGACGTGTGTTCGAATTGCCGTCCAGGGATCCAGATTGGGGTTTTCCATGGTTTGCCAAAATCACTCTAGGTGAATGCCTAGGATGCTTCCTTCAAGAGGCCATTGTCGAATTCCTTGTCCCCAGTGCCCAGTCCCGCCTCTAATAGTATCGACGTCGACGAAGCGTAAAGCAATAAAAAAAAATTAAGGCTATGGTCGGACTTAAAAGTACAGAGGGAGAAGCATAACCTATGTGACGCTAAAATAACGTACTTCCTCAAAAATCGCCATTAGTAATAAAAAAACTTTCATATTCATCTTTATTACGCTCCACTCAGTCACCATCAATAGAAACAATTTAATTTCTTTCATAACTCACTTCATGGGGCAGATATGATGTCTCTGAGACGTGGGGATAAAAAACGGATAGAAGCGTTTGAGATGTGGATGTGGAGCAGAACGGAGAGTATTAGCTGGATGGGAAAAAGTGAGTTATGCTGAAGTGCTGGGAAGTGATGGTGAGAGGAGGAAGTTACTGCAAGTCATAAAAGAAAGAAGAACTGGATGGGACACTCGGGAGAGGGGGAGTGCTTGTTGACAGACTCCATGGAAGGACTAGTTTGTGGGACGAGAGTGAGAGGAAGAAGGGGGTACAAGATCATAGATGACATCGAGGGAAAGCGAAAATACGTGGACCTGCAGAGAAGGGCAGAAGACAGGACAGCATAGAGGGCTACCAAGTGAAAACCTGCCGGGGAGTGGAACACCGATGATGTTAATAACTTGATATTTACGTTTCTTCACTTTTTGTTCGATTAATCTTTCATAAGTTATTTACATATAGCAATGAGACTATACGTGTAATCCACAACTCTTACCGGTATCGTTCGTATCAGCCTCCCTCTCATTTACCAAAAGTATTTTGTATTAATTGTAGTCTTTTGGTGAATAGGAGTATATTGGTATAACATATGTCTCTCAGGAATGGATAAATAAACACATGAAATTATTTGAAATAGAACGACGATCGAAAGCCAAACGATTGCAATAATTCTTCTAGGACAGAATGGGAAAACTGATCATCCATGCATATAATGATGCTAAAATATAAATAATTATTAATATCAAAATAAGGATGGCAGTGAATTTAAAGCGTCAATATGTTCAGTAGCTTGCAGAAGAACAGTTGGACTGAATTTTAGTAATTATTTTGTAAAGGAAAAGTACATACTACAGAGCTCCCGAAATGTGTAACGCTGTAGACTCCGTTACAAATTAGATAAGTCTGACTGACTGAGGTTTAACAACGAAATCTCACCAGATCTCACCAAGAGAGAGGGGGGGGGGTCAACGGTAATCTCATGTGAAATTTTTTAAAATTGGGCAGCTAGAAGAAAAAAAGGTCTACAATTGACGGACGTGAAAGTCTATTTTAGGGGGGTATTTGGCTGGAAAAGTGTGGGTGAGACCTAAAAAAAAAAAAGTCTCAAAAAGTTGCAAAGACGATGTATAGGAGGGGGGGGGCTCTCACGGGACCAGATCTCACCACAGGGGGGGGGGCAAATCTCACCAAAATCTCACCAGGGGGGGGGGGGTCAGAAAATCCGGAAAAACACCTCACGTAAGTTATGGATGTCCCCTTGAGGTACTGACAGCTGAGAAAAGCGATGTTAATACCAGAGGGTGGGAAACAAGTAGCGCCTGCAAGCAGACAGCCAGCACAACAAGTGCAGTCCGCTAGTTCTCTGATACGGCTGCCACAGAAATCCGCAGCTAACATTTTACAGCTTTAACAGCATCAACACACTGGACAGGTATGACGGGCTTTGGTTCAAATCCTGGGCCTGGAGTAGAGGGCGTACCGATTACGGATTTTAGGCAGTTTATTGCAATAACATAGACTATCTCAACCTAAAAAATACGCATTTTTCAAATAAAAATATACAGTTATTATAGAAAAAGCTTATTACACCACTAGGTGGCCGAACCGAACGGGAACCTCCGGGACACAGAAGTCAGTACAATTTCATTACGAGAAACAACCCTCAATATTTCGATACCAATGACTTCTGATTTACCACCGGTTTTTTGGGTTTAACGTGCAGCTTTTCGACTGAATAAATGAAGAAGTTCAATATATCGTAGTGTTATGGAATGTCGTTACAGGCTAGCCAGGATGAGCCAACCTAGTCATTGTGGGTGAATGGCAGAAAGAGACAACTCTATGTGCAGAAGTGCGAACGCCCTACTCTTGTTTTTCATGTTAGGCCACCCAACGACCGGCAACGTCGGTAAGGAGATGAAGAAATCCGATTGGCTCCTGAATTTTTCCCGCCATGGACCTCGGGGAGTGTGGGAGGTGCGTGGACTGTGTAGCGGCTCCAGTGTGGAAGTTGGTGTTAGTACACCAATTTATGTACATTGTTTGTTAAGGATATCTCACGCAAGTGGCCAAGAGAGTGAAGTTTCTTGTTCATATCAGTGATAACATAGTTTTCTTGTTCGGTTTGAGAGGCCAGACACCGACATCGTACGACGCAGCTTGCAACAGAAACATGGAAAAGTGAAAATAGTTTGTGTTTTACACATGATTTGAAACACCCGAAACGATATAGGAAGATTTCTCATGTCTCATTGCAGGATTTAATCATTTATGTGGTCTTTTTGAATTTGAATTTTTTTTTTATTAAGTTTATAGTTAATTCTTCGTATTTGGGTTTCTTCACTATCATTAAAGTACGCTGTTTTTCTTTTGTTTTCACATATCCTGCGTGATATGCATTATAGTCCATTGGAAAAGATTGCAACCCTGGTTTAAAACTATGAATAAATGTTAAATATCTGTATATTGAAATGGATGTTTAAGACATGAAACTTTATCCCACCATCAGTTCAAAATTAATATTGAAAAATTAGCGTTTCACAGCAAATTTCGATTAATATCCATTCTGTAACAAAGAAACTGTTGCAATTTAAAATATAACTAACTCTACTTTTGAAACGGTGGAGCAACTAAATACGAACTGGATGGTCGACGTTCACATCTCAATGAGATGGAAGACTTTTTGTTTTTTGCTTCTTGCTTTACGCCTTGTCGACGTCGAGATCATTAAAGGCGGGAAAGGACTGGAGGTAATGAACGGGAAATAATTCTGTGATGGTCTTCTGAAGTTTCGGGAAATTATATGGAAAACCCAAATCTGGATGGCCGGACGGGAATTCGAACCCGCGTCCTCCCGAATGCGAGGTCCGAGCGTTACCGCTTACCCACCACGCTCGGAACCAGCTATCAAACCATAGAAAACTGCTCTTTACTCATTGCCACGGACTTTTAAGACAACAAAGAGCTTGTGTCTTCACCAGTGCTTCCGAAGATCTCGCACAAGATTTACTTTTGAAATCATGTTTTCAAAGTCTGAAACTTCATGAATGAAAGTAGTGTAGAGATTAGACATAAACAACTGCGTCGCTAGCTAATATACTCCTCCTGAATTAGAGAAAACAGAAGCTATTAAGATTCCAACATTTTACTGTTGTATTGATTCGGCTTATTGTAACCAAAGACTCGAGCCTGGTGGGTAAGCTGCAACGCTTGTGTTTGGTATTCGGGCTCAAAGCCCTAAATCACTCCCGGAGAACTTCTGGGTCCGAACTCGTACTTCTGGTTGCTGGTCCCCTATCCTCTTCTGGCTCTAATCACCTCGACGTCGACGATCCGTAAGAAATGAAATAAAAAAATCGCAATTTTGAACAGTTCCTTTTTCTACTTGCGATTACTGCACTAATGTGGTTATTTTCCCTCGGATTTAATTTATTGATTGAAAAATTAGACGTCACAAACCCGCTTAGATTCAGTTGGTTTGGCGCCGTTATGGTCTCCGGCGTCTGACTCGGGCCTAGCTGTTTCGGGTCCTGGTGGTGGAAAAAAATTTCATCTTCACTACTTGGCTGGTAGTTGGTGATGCACAGTTCCTAATTACCAGATTGCTCACTAAAGTACTCCATACCTTCTCGCATTGCGAGTGTAGTGAAGGTATACGTAACTGCTGATAGTGATTTGTCTGTCGGATGCGAACGTTGGTGGTCCCATAATGTCTTTCGGAAATGTAGGCCATACTCACCTGCCACCGGATTTCACGCTCTACCTGTCTTCATGTTTCATTCATTCACAACGCAAATAACAGTCGTAAACAAAAACAGTAACTCTTACATAAACTTTCATCATTGGGATGGCAAGGAGTGACTACCTCAGTTAAATTTGTCAAGTCACCCTCCATGTTGACGCCGATGCCTGGATGACCTGGTGTGGAGACATTACAATTACCGTATACTTCATTAAATCATGCATTAGAATGAAAGGAGTCATCTAATTCTAATTATTATATAAAAATCCAGAAAGTTACGACGGTGGAAAAGCTGCTACGTATCAGTCAACTGCATTGCACGTGAATTTAACGGTGACGATGTTTTTCAACAGACTAGGAGACAGGGTGACATTGAAGGATAAGGCTAAAAAATCTCGAAGTATTTAGAAATTTACCAAATTAAAAAAATCATTTATACTGAAGCCCAAATAAATACCGATACTGAACTAAAATAAATAATAATACCTAGGATTATTATTATATGACTAAGCGCTGTCTCCTAGAGATATAAGAGATCTTTATGAAGATACCGATGATATATGAAGCCATTGATGTTACCTTAATCTGAAACTAAAATATGTAGTGGAAACCAGTAAACAACAATGAATAAGTCGTCTTATGTTTATTGACAACGAGTTAGGCGGACGTAACATGGATTTCTATACATAAACCCAACGAAAGTATTAATCCTGGAATTTCGATATCTCAAAGGCCTCTGATGGCTTCTGGTTTTCATTTTACAGTTGGTGACGACAACCCATCCGCTTTAGGTTTGATCATTGCTTTATTGTGATACTGGGTGGTGAAGACAACATTTCTGTTGATTCATTGCTGGCATTTTGGGCAAAATAATAGTTTTTCTGGAAAGAGTTTCTAGACTAAATATTCCGCGTGACTGAAACCTCTCAAGATTAGTATCGGTCAGCAAAATGGTCGTTAAATCGACGACTGTCCGCCGTCATTTAATGCAACATATGCCTGGACTTGGTCGCAAACGCTTAATAATAATTAATTAGCCTCACCAAGCAACGAGTGTCGCGGACACCCATTAGACCTGCGTTGAGTCTACCGATCATTATTCAGAACTCGACGGCCTGTCGGAAACAGTAATTAATCAATGGCGAAAAACTACATTCTCGCCACACGCTACCGTTTGGGCTAACACCTATGTTTGAAATATTGAATTTGCTTTAAACACTCGCAAATGAAAATAGAAGCTTTAGAAAAAGTAAATTATGAAATGTAGAGCATTTATTGTAAGTTGCAACCACCATAGTGTTTTATACTTTATGGTATCTTTGCAGACATATTTTTTTTGTCCCTATAAGTTGATTAACTTGATTTTCATGAAGTGAAAGGAAAACAGGTATCAATCGACCACACAGATAGCAATAGGTGACGTTAGGTCTAACACCTGTTTTTGCAGCGTACGGTAGTTTTCGCTAGTTTTTTCGTAATAATAAGGTACTGTGAAATATAGCTGTAACATTGCTGGTAGATACTGTGGAAGACTCACAGTTTGTATTAAAAAATATTAAAGTATTTGCAGTTGTTATGAGTATTATAAATTAATTCAACGCTCATTTAAGATTTACTACGGGAAGATTATGTGTAATTCATAATTTTAAAGTTATTGCATCTTACATAAATAATGATCCAACTAGTGATACAGAACTTAAAAAAAATATTCATTTTTTTTTAAAATTCAGATGGAGAAGGGCACTTTTAGTAGACAGTTAAACATACAATTACATGACAATTATAAAACAAATTTATCATTTTTGCAGAACGTTTCTCGTAATCGGATTACGCAGCAATATTAAACGCTAGCTGCTACTGCATCTGTCATTAAGAAACTCACTAATAATTGAACCAACAAAACTGTACCGGATATGACAGACTTAAATACATATGTCACATAATAAGACATAGGTGAAAAGAAATAAAGAAGAAACAGAGGTTCCTAGAACTATTAGCCGCAGTTTACAAAAATGTAATTGTTGTCAAATCTTAATGTTACCAATAAATTTACTGTGGTGTTACACACAGACTCAAGTAACCTCGAAGGGGATGACTCCAAATTCTTTTTCCATCCCCAGTTACCAATGGCGAATTTTGAAGAGCGTATTGTTAATGAAACTCTTGGATTTGGGAATAATGGGATATTTGCAACGTGAGTAAAATCGGGAGCAAGTTTAGTATGGGGAAGATCTTTTTGAGAAGTGGAAGTGTTCTCTACTTGTTCGTACAGGTTGTTGGATTGATGTAATTAATAATCGACTGTTAACTTTTTCTGACCATCTATCAAAACTACACAGAAAACATTATAGACGCAGTTTTAGTATTTTTACGTATGTTACGATGTGCTAAGTCTTATATTTGTTAATATAATGGAATAAAAATAATTTTTACTAAAAATCATTAAAATAAATATGAAAGTGCAACGAAATAATTTCGTGAGATTCTTGGTTTTTTTCTGCGTTGTTCTGATAGAACGTCGTTGCTTTCCATGCAGTCATTAAAAGTCTAAGACCAACTACAACACTAATAATGCTAGAAATGATACAAAGATTTATGTCGATTTAGTTACCGCTGAAATTATGAAATTTTATCAATAAATAGTTCTGAATATCTATTCACAGTTAAATTTGAATTTGTTATCTGCTAGTGTCCTCGAATAAATGATTGGCGAGACGCTGATGGTAATGAGTTAAGATTTGTGGTCGGTTATTGAGCGTCGTCCTCTCATTGCTCCATGCCCCCTCCAATCACACTTTTACTCCATACGCAATACAGAAGAACAGCATCATACGTTATCATCATCCGACTTGAAATAATTAACAGAACGAACTGTTTGGGGTTAGGTAGAAAACAAAGAGTGTCAGATTTGATAATGAAAGGTTGACGGTACCAACTGAATTGCACACTCATAAATTACTGCCATACTAATGAAGGACTTGTATCTGGCAGGACTGTCTAGATGGACCAGCACATTCTTCTGGAATTTGCATCTTCTCTTTTCCTTGAAAAGTACTGCCCCTTGATTCACAAGGCTAGCTTAATATGTTTCTCTGAAGATCTCTTTGTCAGGAAAAACAGAAGCAGTTCCCCCTCAGAATCAAAGAAAACAAACATCGTCATTTTCGCTATACAACTAAAAATCTTTGTTCTTCTTTGGAGTGAGAGAATTTCATTGGTTGTAGATTTGATATTTCGGGAAAAATGATGGACTCAGGTCTCGACCGTACTCACGAATCGTTAAGCAAAATCTACAGCATTAGCTTCAAAGAGAGCTGGATCTTCCGCAGACAGTTGCTACCTCATTGCGATTTGATCTACTGCCAAACGTTTCGACGCTTAATGAACTATCAACAATCAAATGCTTTGTCAGAATGCGATTTAGTGCTGTTCTTTTGATTCCTGATATCTCCCTAATATACCTAACCATTAATCATGTATCTGTTATCAACAACTCACACGTATTTCCGCGTTACCCTCAGTGATTGTCTCCAGTGATGTCTCTATGCGTCTACTTCACTGAAAGTTCCCCCTCATTCAAATTTAGATGCCCTCTTCTCACTATGCTGTGGACAAGAGTGCCACGAATTTCTTTACTCGCTGCTAAGTTTTAACAACTACCTCATCTGATTTCACCATATCCAACAAAATAATGATCGTTACAGGATGTTATAAAGTTTAAATATTTTCTACAGAAGACTGAAGAATATGCTATCTTTTTAGGTGTTTTTGATCTCGTTTTCCTAGTTGGGTCACCTACTTTTAGGATGACCAATGTATATCACACATGATATAGTTGTAAGCAAAAGATCAGCAGGACATATTTGCTGCGCAATTAAGACTAAAGTTTAGCGTTCACCAGTGTATGCATTCTTGCAATAAACTAACTTTTAGTAGTGGCTGAATTCCTCTCTCATTTCGTACTAAGCTTTTCCCATCTTCATGTGAGGTAAGACGCTTCTCCCTACTATTGTAAGTTTTCATCTTCGTTCTGCGTTTTCATTTTTGCTCAACGTTAAGAGAAATATTTTTGGACCCTCAGTATTCGATTACCTTTGTGCTCCGCTTTCCACTGATTTACGCAGGCTACAGATCTCTTATTCTAGTTCTGGGAGTCACTCTAACGTTTGAAAGGTAGGCTGTAGTCACAAGTTGGTGGCTGAACTCTTGGTACTTGTTGAGCCCATGGGAGCTGACACGAGACGTTTCTTTCTAAGTGGTCGCTTTAATATGATTAACCTCGACGGTAGGGCTTCCTACGTCACCTGGTAGGGTTCTCGCGTTTCCACTACAGCGAGTTCGCTTCCTTCATTAACCTAATAACACCCTTGTAGCGAGAGCAGAGACTTGCTCGCGAAAACTAATGAAACTACGCCAACCGAGTTTGGAGACGCAGTCACATTTTATTACTGCGCTTGTTTCGTCGATAGAGACAGGTGCTCACATGCCGTCGCACGGTAACGAACTTGCACGAAATTTCAGTCTCCCATTTTAATTAACTAGAGAAGCTAAATGCGCGCGTGTAATGGCACATAGCTTCGAGCTTGTTCTGATGACAGAATAGAGATGACCTAGGCGAATTCTAGGATGGCCCCTCTACGCAGCTCGAAATTTTTTTTCTCATGGCTTTACGCCTCGTCGACGTCGAGGTCATTAGAGACGGAAAGGTAGTAGGGGCAAGGAGCGGGTTGGAATCCGGTCATGGCCTTTTTGAGGGAACTATCACAGCATTAGCTTGGAGTGATTTCTGGAAATCACGGAAAAACGAAATATGAATGGTCGGACAAGGATTCGAACCCGGTGTACTCCCGAATGCGAGGCCAGATAGCGGATCGTTACCACTCAACCACCACTCTCTGTAGTTCGATAACTACAATTTACTCATCGACAGTAGCACCAAAGTTCATCTTAACTTACACAGTTCTCCGACTGATATCAATACAAATGACATTCCCTCGGATTACTTCGTCTTTATTGTTGTTTTTATTTGCTATAGAACCACTTGGATAAAGCTATGCTTTTATGACTCGCCTTTTTGATCTTGCATATAGTTCTTGTTTTCTCTCCATGAGCTATTTTTCTTTCTTCAGTCCGCTTGGTTTCTGGTCTCGTTGGAACTTTATAATCTGGCTGCACTACCCATTGTTGAACATTTGACTAAATAGGTTCCTGCCTAAAACTTCCGAAGTGTCTGTTTGAGCCCTCTATAGGTCCTTTTTGACTTGTTGTCACGGTATTGTGCGTAAGCCTTATTGTTGGAAAACTTTGAAGGTGTCCATAGATTTTAATCTTCGTTTTCTGATGTCCGCTGCAAGGTTAGACATTTTCTCTATTGTTAGCAGTCTGTAACGGTCTTATGCTTGGTTGTCTCAGAAAACTAAGAAAGTGATCTCGAAGTCATCCTTTTCATTGTAATCATATATATTAAATCTAAAAGGTTTTTTTTTTGTCACAACCATTATAACAGGAATCGACAATTGAGGTATCATTTTAAAGATCTCCGCTATGATCACATCATATTTTTTTATTCAGAATTCGACCTTTAAAGAGCAAAAGTATCAGTATTTCTCAAAGGGTTTTTTGTGACACGATCTTTTTATCTCCCTCGATACCCAACCGAAACCGATAACTGAGGTAACATTTTAAAGATTAATGTATCGACTTTAAACGAAACATATTTTAAGAAAGAAATTTTTCGGAATACAACGCTGAAAGTGTCAAGTTTTTTTTTTTTTTGTTGACGAACTATTTACCTTCCTTCATAACTACCTGAAATCGATAAATGAGGTATAATTTTAATGATTAATGTCTCCGCTTTGGCAATATCATACATAAAGAATGATTTATTTTAATTTTTTTAATAATTTGACCCATAAATGGCAAACAAATTAACTATCAAGGTGACGCGTATGAGACAGTTTGGAAGTAAGCCGTTAGGCTTCGTTGGCGTCGCTAATGATTGATAGCGTCAGTGGTAGATAGCAGCACCACATATCACAGAGATATCAACAAAGGACCGATCACTGATAGCAGCAGGCCATATCACAGAACCTGTTTCTCTGGCGTCGACAGCAACTGCTCGCATTATTGCTATATGGCAGCACCATCTATAACACAGATGCTAATAAACAGTATTTTTTTTTTTGTACAATAAGTAGCTTTTCGTGTATTTTTCTCTGTTAAGGAAACATGTGTGTTCTGCTATATAATTCTTATGTAAAAATTTTATTCGCGAAATTTTTGCACAGGCTAAGATCGCATTACCGTTAGATAGCAGCATCACATATCGCAGAGATATCGATATACTATGTGTGTTTTTCAGCTTAGTAGTATTCAGAGTGAGGTCTATAACGGTTCGGCGTCCAGGAAAGAATAGCTTCAGGTGTTTACGTCATAGTAGAGGGCTGCAGGATAGCATACATCAGCTGAAATCAGGAAGATATTGATACATATGAGCCAGCTATTCTTTCAACCTACTGCCAACCACCAACCCCGCTATTCATCGCATTTTATTTGCGATATTTTCGCACTGCGTATCTAGTTATTATTATTCTTTTCGTTATGGCCAGCTAGGGACCACGTGACAATTTCAATTCCTCTGCTGTTGTTTTTTCTTTCTTCCTTTCCAGTACTCCTTGATTATTGCACTGTTTTCTCTTTCTCTCTTCAAACCATTTTGCACCCGTTTTCTTCTCCTCTCTACCTTGGAATCCTGCCATATTCGAAATCTGCTTTCGAAAATTTTGTCTTTCCATAACGTCCTGTGTTCAAATCCTTCTTAATCTCTTCAATCCAGGTTATAGTCGATTTTTTCTCTCAAAAATATTTGAATATCTTTTTTGTTAGCCTGGTCTCATCCATGCCATAGATGTGTTCAAAAATATGATTCTCCTTTTTCTGATTGATTCTGTTATTTTTTCAATGTTACCATATATTTCATCATAACTTCCATTGTACTGTATTTTTCAATGGACCCAAAATTTTCCTTATAATTCTCCTTTACAATAATTCAAGCTTATCCAGTTTATAATTTAATACCAGGCATTCACTTGAATAGAAACATTCCGGCTTCACCACTGTATTATAATGTCTTATTTTAAAGCTTTTAGACAGACACTTATTATTATTATTATTATTATTATTACGAGGGGATCATGACCACTCGATTTCTGGCATAAATGGGTGAGAAATTTATTTTTGGGTAAGGGAGTCAGGAATTTGAATAGATTACCGAAGGAGGTGCTGAATACTTTATCGAAAATACTTTTAAGAATTTAAAATAGTAATTTGTAAAGGGTTAAAGTAGGTGGTTGAGGAAATTACGCTAAAAGAATTTTAGTATAAAATAATAATAGTAAAGAAAGGGCCCACCAGTGCTTTGAGGCACCGCACTCTAGACCTGGGAGGTAAATGGGACAGGTACGACTCCTAATCTCCACGTACCGGCCGTCCTGCTTGGCGATTTGCCGCAGTTATCTTGGCGAATGCTGGGACAGTCCACTATCTTTGCATCACAGTCAGCACAATTATCATACAGAACACAAAAAGCGTCGCGTTTCGGCGACAGATGTCAACACATTAGGTCCAGTAAGTTAAGTTTGAATTCGGTCAGGACACAAGTACTTCTCCCACTTTCGTTATTCTCACTGGTCACCTGTGTATAATAGTGACACGTGATCCTCAGATGGCCAATAGAGGAAAAAAATATTCAGGATAAAATTTATGATTGGCATCTTGTGTCCACAAGCCTTCAATTAATATAAATTAAAAAAATTCCTACCATTATTCTGCGCTCATTCAGAAATATTCCGTTTCTCATAAATGCTTTTGATGGACATTATGTAGCTCCTCATGTCAAATGTTATTGGGAGATCCTCTTCTAACTATTAAACTGGCCTATTCTGTTTAGTTCATCTGAAATAGTTTCAAATAGTCCATCAACTGAGACTGACATCAGATATGCCCATGATGCTGATCTACGAACCACATTCTTTCTTCGCAAATATTCTGTGTTTGGGTCGTGTAGATTGTTGGTGATTGCAGATGACAAAGGACCTTTCCTTCCTCTATTTAATTTGGAGTTTTCAGCAGCATTTGAATTAAATTCATTATATCCACTGAGAAGCTCGATAGACTGAAAAAGCTAACGATAAACGTATGGACGCATTGCTCGCCACATTACAGTTACTGCTGCCTATCACTGAATAGTAAGTAGGTGGATGGACATAGCATTCAAGTTTCTTACTATTCTCATTACTTCAACTGTCTCCAGTGAAGGTCAGATCATTTGTTCTTCCAATTGCTGTCATCTGACTCTCTGGTGCGTGAACGGTAAGGTTATCAATGCACATTTTCTTCGTTTTTCTGGAGTTTTTCTCGCTCTTCTGTAGGGGGCAAAACAATTGTGACATTCATATTTTATTAGTTCGAGGAGCTTAACGCTGTATCTATAGCAATAGAGCTCACCGTCCGTAAATAGGATTCTTCGTAATAAAATTTTTTTTTCATTTTAATATAAGTTTTTACACAGAAACTGGGGTATGTTCGTATACTTTCGAGATGATAACGACAAACCGTCTTAAAATCGTAATGAGGGAACTCTCTGCTGTTTCAAGCTTTTGAAACGAGTGCTGTCAGCAAATTGATTTTCTGACAATGTGTGTTCGATGAAAGAACTTGAAATTTAAGTGGGCAAGTAGTAGTTAACACAGTGAAAGAAGTGAAAGAGCTCGACTTCTTGCTGGCAGACAATGGATGCTATAATTCTTCGAAATCTTCTTTACTCCATCCATTCTTTTCCTCACAATGATGTTACTTGTAGAACGTAGTTTGAATGCCGAAAAAGATTTTATGCTCTTTTAATTCAAAGAAGAACCATGTAATCAATAAGAACTTGGAATCTGCATTTAAACACAGGTTTTTTTCTTTCAAAACGGCTCTTCCAAAGAATTCATACTTTTTTCGTTATATTTATCGTAAAATTAAATATTTTCTTGCTTATTAAACGTTGTCCTACAAGTATAACCGATTTTGTTTAAATTAACACGTATTCATTTTTTTCTAATTAACAACTGAAAATACTCTCCATTTCGCTAGAACACCATCTTTCACAGACTGGTCTTCCCAATGACGCATATGCATTACAGTATTTCACTTGAGCAGGATTGTGCCTTCAGAGTAAGGGTTCATTGGTAATTTATCTCAATTTGATTCAAACTTCTCGGAATTCTGCAATGAATTTGAGAAAAGTTTCATAAAACTGCATCGTCTTGCTAATTTCAATCATAGCCCCTTCTCTTTCTCAGTACCATTGTTCGTTTTTTTTTTCTCAGTTTCTTCTGTGGTAAATTCAACAGCGATTGTTTCGTTTTTACAATTTTGCGAATATAACTGCCATAAAGGATTGTATAGCAACCCGCCAGTGTGGCTTAGTGTGCTGTGGCGCCACATCCCTGATCAGGGAGGTACAACGTACCAGGCACGAGCCATGGCCGCCCTCACTGCGGTTATTATGAGCTTCTAGAGAGCCATAAAGACCAATGCAGGGTAAGGTCCTCAATCTCCGCCTCATAAGCTAGAAACTTCACAGTATAATAAATTCATTTATCTCAACCTTTCACAGACATGATGGTAATACTTCACTTCCACGATCAGTATTTAGCACGACCTGGCACAAGGTATATAATGCTTGGCTTCAGCCAGGGCATACAGCCGTAAATCAAAGACTCCAAATTTCGATATTGCCAACGATGAGTAAAACTCACTAAAGGCAGCCGACCCTAAAATGTTGGGAAAAGATGGTGAAGGAGACGCCTTGGTTAAATTAGACAGCACATTGTCCTCCATTATACAATCAAACAGCGCAAGACACAGTACATTTTATACATTGTTTTTCGATCCCAAAGTTTTGATACTTCTACAGCCAAGAACATTTGACCTCAATAATAATAATAATAATAAATAATAAAAAAAAGGTATTGAGAAATTGCACTCGAAGACTTTGAACAGCTACACTTATTGTAAATAGTTTTATCATATGTTGATAACCTATGTTATGGATTCTTTTTTTTTTACTGTAATGAGTCGCTCCTAGTATCTTCTAGACGTATTTCTTCTTCTTCCATCGTTGTGACCAACTGAGGAGCGCTGATTAACTATTTAGCAGATTTTTTTTTTATTCTTTTCCCAAAATTTCTTCATTCTCTCGCTGAGCTCTTTCCGACGTTCTTCCGTCCAAGTGTTCCTTCTTCTAATACAGTGCTTGTTGGAAAGTTGGTGGTTATTGACCTTGCTACTATATCTGCATCTGTTCTGTATGATACCATCTGTGATTCAGATTTCTCGAAAATCCTTTTCAGTTTCAATTAGCCTATTGTTTTTAATTTTCATTGGAAATTTACAAGATGTATTTATTGAACCAAAGTTCTCAACTTTTGTTCAGAGATTAATTTTTTGTCACACTAATGTCTCTTCGCCTACGGACGTAAAAATATCTTGAACCTAATACAGACGCCACCATACTTGATACAAATCCTGCCTGCGTCATGGAGGCCACACTCTTTAAATGCCATGAACACGGTCCAAGGCATTATCCTTGGTTAGCGAGCGTACTCCTATCCACAATCAGCAAACGCTGAGGTTACGTGTCTAATCATCGGGTACAGCAGTTGAGTGGACGTGGGTTCGATCCTCGATCCGGCCAACCTGATTTCGGTTTTATATGGTTCTGTCCAAAATCACTCATACCATGACGATATCTTCGAAACTCTAAGGCCGTATTCATTTTCTTTCCTTACCCCCCGATTTTTTCCCGCTAATATTGACATCGATTTCGACAAATTTTAAAGCCCTATTAACAAATGGAGTTGCATGAGTTACAAAGTGAAGTTACCAATAGAATCTGATGGCACCTGTTAGTATAGAAACCACACGGTTAAAAGACTGTTGTCAAGGTTACCGGAAATTTGTGCTTTATGTTGGTTTATTTATATTTACAGGTAATTAAAGTGATTTACCTATACTTTTCAATGATAGGTAGGTTCTTAAATTATCACAAAGTCGTTAGAAAACCTCTATTAGACCATTGCTTGAATATGATAGTGTAACATGGTACCCACTTTTTGGGTATCAAAAACAGGAATTGGAGGGGGTGCAGAGAACGGATACTACATTTGTCTTTGGACATTACAGCAGAACACAATCAGTAACTGATATAATAAAGAAGCTTGAATGGGATTGATTGCAACCACTAAGAGGGTGAAGTCATGGAAGTGTACAAGGGGAATATAGGTGACGAGGTGTGGAAAGATATTGATGGAAAAATTAGGAGGGGTATATGGAAGGGAAAAGATGACCATGACCACAAACTGGCATTCGATTACAGGCATAAGGGTGTGGGAAGATATTCTTTCGTAGGTAAGAGGGTCATGGATTGGAATAAATTATCAAGAGAAATGATGAATAATTTACCAAAAATGCTGATAGAATTTAAAGTTAAAATTTATAGAGAGCGCTAGTTGGCGGGTACAGGAAACGGAAAAGAAGGATGTGTAGGGAAATTACCGACGGAGCATGCTTTCATCGCAATTAAATTAAATTTTTCAGAAGTTAATTCACTTAATTTATAGGATTTAAATTATTAGGAAACTGTATCTTAGGACTAATACGCAGTGACACTGCATTCCCCTCTTCTTCTTTTTCGCTTCGGCCTCTATGGACCACGTGGTTGTTAACTCTGGCGAGCTTTCTTATAATTTAATTTAATTTTAATTGAACTGGAGCGCATGCTCTGGTGGCATTTTCCCCACACACCAATCTCCCCCCTTTCCTGCACCCACCTACATTTTTTGCCCTCTGCAAATTTCAACTTTAAATTCTTTTAAAGTTTTTGGTAAATTATTCATCATTTCTTTTGGTAACTTATTCCAATCCCTGACACCCTTACCAACAAAAGAGAATCAACCGACACCCTTGAGCCTGAAATCGAGTGCCAGCTTGTGGTCATGGTCATCTTTTCCCTTCCATGCCATAATACATACCCCAATATCTTTCCATGCCTCATCACCATTATACGGCTTGCACACTCCCATAACCCTCTTCACCCTCCTCCTGTCTTCCAATGAATTTCATTCCAGCTCTTTTAAGGATTCTGTTACTGATTGCGTTCTGCGGTAATCTTCAAAAACAAATGTAGCAGCCCTTTCTTGCACCCTCTCCAATTCCTGTATTTGATACTCAGATACGCTACCATATTCAATCAATGGTCTGATCAAAGTTTTGTAACCCAATTCCTTTACTTCTCTCGTAGATCACCTCATTACTTGAATCGTGGTTTTCTTTTCTTTCCTGCATCCATTTCAAAACAGATGCGTGGCGCAGTACTTTGGCTATTAGTGACTGGAAAAAAATGGATACTTTGATGAACATTCTGTACTCATTCTTGTTGTAAATCTCTTTGGAGTCAATGTTCAATTTTTTAAAAATATTTTCTGACTAGCCTTGTCCAGTTTACGTTAGTTTGCCACTACGGACGGTGTTGAAGATTTAGAAGATAAGTCTCTGATTGTCCATCCACACTATACGACCATAGAAGATTAATCTCCTCTTTCTCATAGTTGTTGTAATGATCTCCAGTTGTTGATATAGGTCCTCACGGTGCTTGAATCTGTATTTTTCCTCTTCTTTGGCTGCATTCTCTACAATCCGATGCGCCACTAGCTCTGTAAGCCCTCAGTCCTCTGATCGATGGCGAGTGCAATGTGGATTTACTGCGAGTGCGCCCCACGTGCAGACTGCAACACGTTGTCCTAGTTTGCCGTGCGCTTCGCTCACACTGTGTGTGGGCCGACGCTTGCGTGGGCGTGCTCAAAGTAAACCGAGAGCTGCTGGCCGGCTTAACTGCGAATGACGACCGCCGTTATGGCGCACTGTGCCCGCAGGAGGTCGTAACTTCAACACAGCCGCGAGACACGTAAAGGCTTTCTTTCGCCTCTGTGTTAGCAGGTATCATTCAGGTAACACCCGATCTCATCATATCTCTGGTTTCACAATTAGCTTAAGGACTTCCGCTACAAGTAGAACTGGCCCACATATATTTTATAAATTTGCTTTCGCTAATACTTACATCAACATTATAAAGCCGACCTAAATTAGGTATTATCTTTGCAAGATAAGAAATGAGTACAGTTTGAAATATTTAGTAAGCAATAATTAAAAATCGCTTTAAATTAATTATGATTTTAAAATGAATAATTGTGAAGCGCTATCATTTGCGTTAAAAAAAATAATTTTTTGAATGTTTCACAATTTATCATTTATTTACATACAAACAAAAGCACAATTCAATGAAATGTATTAAAAAAAAAAAAAAAAAAAAAAAAAAAAAATATTTACATTCATGGACGGAAATTCTAATATTTAACACTTGTGGATTTTAACTAAATAGGGTGCCACCTCAGCTAACAATTAACAAATCGGATTACAAAGAGCACTGAGGACTCTCTTTATTGATGCAGGTCTCCCTACCAGAGCGTTTCGCGTTCAACCGAAACCGAAGAGCAATGAATTTTTTTTACTCAAGATATTTACCGTTGTTTGCATCCAATCAGTAACACAGCTGCAGCTGTACACTTACGGCTCGCAATTACACAAGCGACAGTATATAGGAAGGTGGTATCGCAGACACTATCTGTGCCGCGCTAAAGAACTCCTTGGCGAACCAAGCCATCTCGTCGGCGTCTCCGACTCTAATAACCCTCCCAGCGTCGTCCTGTCGCCTCTCTCTCTCTCTCTATCTGCAGAACCCTGGCCTCGTCTCCCGTTGGTTTTCAGGAAAAAACACTCAAACAAAAAACAGCCTTTAGAAGTTGCTCCATATTCGTGACACATCCTAAGGAATCTCTGTCGCCCAATTCACTTCGCAAAAGTTTTGTTTGGCTTGTCTCTTCCTACAAACTGTCCTCTTTAATATTATATAAAAATGTCAACCCACGTTCGTCTCAATAGTGGCGTCCCAACTATACCCAGAAAATGCCACTGGTCAAGCCAAACCCCCTGCTGTGTCACACACTTAGCTCGTGCGGGAACAATGACCTTGTCTGCGGTCCGTGTCCTGCTGTACAAACCGAAAGTTCCCTCACTGACTTCACAGCTACAAGTATCTGTTCTGTTCTATTTTATTCCTCAGACGCGTTTAGCCCTTGTGATGTAGGGCATCATTAGTGGAGATACAGTGGTAACACTCGTGAGTGCCTCCTGCCGTATCCCGTTATTCCCATTCGATGCACAAACGATTGCAAATTAGGTTACGCGTTATCCATCCTGCCCCACCCACTTTTAGTAAATGTCGCATTAATAGTGATATTAATCTGAAAATGTAGACTCTAAAAATGTTATGTCCAAAGCAATACCAATCGGTCAATTTTAGGCAATACATTAAGCTATTTTTGAGTCCGAAACATTTTCATTGTTTGGCAGTGTAATCGGAGAAAGGAGACATCTGGAAGATGACGTTCAATATCCTATGGTTTGCTTACCCCTGAACGTGTGTTGAGACGGAGCGCTGGGATATTACAACCACTGAAATGCGTGCAGTTAGAGAGGAGGCACGTACGGCGGCTGGCAGCGGAGAAGTGCCCGGTGTCACTGGAGCCGCGTCGCTATTGATTGCACGCCGTTGACCTACATCCAGGTGCGCGGACTACTACTCCCACCGTACTCCAGCCACCCCCACGTGTCGACCACGTAGCGACCTTGCCCTGCGCACATTATAATTTGAACAGCGGCGTAACTTGATCCGCTTTTGCTGCCTGGACCAAAATAGACAGTGAGAGAATTCATTCTCATTACATTAGAATATGTTCCTTAATACGTATGTGGTACATAAACGTAGAGACCGCGTTGCGCTCCGCGTAAATTATAATAAAAAAAAAAAAAAAAACAAAAAACGGTGTCAGAGTGTCAGCTTATATTTGCCTGGACCAAGAAAGCGAATACGAGGATTCGTTGTCGCTAAATCAGAATACGTTATGTTATACGCTTAATACGTATGTGGTACATAGTTAAACATCTAAAGTCGTATATTAGCTAACTAAAACAAACTATGGACTGAACCTTATATAGACCCATGGTTTCCCAAATCACTCGATGCAAATGCCGGGATGCTTCATTCAAAAGGCCTTGGCCGAATTCCTTCCCATTCCTTGCTCCCATCCTTTCCTGTCTCTAAAGACCTCGCTGTTGAGAGATGTTAAACAGTTAAAAAAAAAAAAAACAAAAAAAAAAAAAAAAACTTATGTAGACCCAAACTTCCGGCGTCAGTGAATCAAGTGATTTGGGCAGTTTTCACTTCAAACGAATTGTTTCGTACCGGTCGCAAATTCCCCCATATTATTTACTAGCAGAGTACCCGGCGTTGCTCGGGCGCTGAAAATTAACTGTCTGTTTGGCCTATTTCCCTACTGTTTTTGAGAAATATGAAAAAAAAACAGGAAAGTTGCACGTGTCAATTTGAGCGTTGAGGGGGGAAAGTGGATGCTGTTTTGTAAACCAAATATTAACATTATTTTTCCACTTATTTTAAAACATACGTGCGTAAGTTCATTCGAGTTCGGATAGATTTGTGTGTCGCCACACCAACTATAAAACAATTTTTAAATTTGAAGTTCAAATTTCTCGGTCAGCAACTGTCCGATCGGAAGTGTTTAAACGCCATTCGACAGGAAATATTATGGTCTTTCAGAGTGTAACTGTCCTTTGGAAGTTTCTATTCTTTATTTTAAGGTATTCGTATGAAAAATTCCTTAAAAATCGGATAACAACTGTGAATTTGAGTAAAGAACATTTGAAAAAAAAGAAATTCTTTTCATGTAAAATTTTGCTCAAGTGGTGTAAAGAAGAAGAAGGGTTAGGCTTTTGTAAACCAAATTTATACATTATATTTCCCCTAGTTATATATATATATATATATATATACGGATAGTTGCTAACTGATATCAGAGAAACGTGCATTCATATATTGGTGTTTGCAACATCATTACCATTCACTATAGCTGAAATCAAAAGTCAGTTTAGGGTCATGTTCTTTTCTTCCTTCAAACTACTGCTCCCAGCATTCATCCAGGCCACATCTCCAGTCTGCTGTCTTCTTCTAACTACTGCAATAGTAGCTCCTGTGTTATATAATAACTAGCCAAAGTATGTAGCTTCTTTTACAATCTCGCCAATTCATGATGTGGGTTCCATATTGACCCAACAAATCCAGGTACTCAGTCAACACCTTGACCTAGCCAGACCCATCATATTACTTGTATATCCCTAAAAATTGCAGCAGATGTAGGACTCTGGAACTAGTCCCTGCCGCCTGCCCAACATACATTGTTATATGACAATTTTCAACCAATGTTCTTTTGTTGTATCCATTAACATCATTTAAAAGTAGTCTTGTGTTAAATATTTAATTAAAACCACCCATACCCCAGACCAGATCAGAATCGCCGAATCCTGTAACGCGAAACCATTGCACGTTGCCTGCTTGATGACTTGGTGGGGACGTTCATCCAGGCTTGCCCACGTGGATCACGCGTGGCTTATGTCATGGGACCTTCCAGGTACGTCACAGTTGTTTCTGATCGATATCTCGAGACCAATCAGCCGGTCGCATGTCCACTTCGCGGCCTCTCGTGCCACACGCTACGGGCTCTTCACTGTGTCTCACACACACACTCCAGGATTTTAGTCTCATTACTTCAAAATATGGCAACAATGTGGCGACGAATGCATGAGAACCGGTTTGAAATAGCGTAGCCTCCTAAAAATTTACTACTAGCTAGGATTTTGTAATTTTTTGCAAGACAATACTAAAAAATAATATGAATGTAAACAATTTAATCTCTGCGTTGTATGAGTTTTCTCTGATTTTTTGTAGCGAACACAGTGTTCCTTATAACAGCTATTTGCTATAATCTTTTTAAGTCACTGTTATTGTTAATAGAAACCGTAATGTTACTCACAATCATTTTAGTAAGGATTGATATATGACGCAACATACGTCAAGTAGTCACGATTCAGATGTAACGGATGACATTCCAGTGAAAGGTAAAAAAAAAAAGAAGAATATTGTACAATATAAACGAGTCATATAAATCAATCTGACATTTCTTCCTCTTTCTATTTTATTATTTACAACTTTCTTGTTAGCGTATGAGGAAAGTAATTTACTAATGAGCCGTTTGTTACTCATTAGTCGTCGAAACAGTCCGCCCTGGTTCTTGACTTCATGAACTCTTAGACGATGGTCCACTTCTGCAAAATTTACTGCAAATGGATGCTTAGAAAATGGAAATCTGGTTTTAGATGTAGTCAAATTTGGATTCACTCTCTCACACAGACAAAATAATTAGCCTCTTCTTATATTGAATTATTTAACACCATAATTCAAACAATAAAACGGTTGGTCAGGGCCTGCGCAATTTTCGCTTGATCACTTATACGGAACAAAATCGTTAATACCACTATCCAACAATTTTTTTTTACCAATTCCACTGTATCTTTTATTACGAAGTCTCTTTACAGGAAACGAACGCCTAGGAATGTTAAACTCACTAGATGGCCTCTTATATTCACTACAAAATGATTGCTTGTCACAGTTCTATCAACCAGCGATAGTAATACAATAAAGCTATTTATGTTATTGAATTCATGACGTTCTTTGTCACCAAGCCTAAACATGAACAAGAACGAAGCAGGAATCGAACTCATTTCCTCGAACATCAAACCCCATAGCTATCTCTCACGATCCAAGCGCAAAACGGAGACTTTAAGAGGAGAGAAGTGGGTATGCATAGGAGGAATAGCTATGAAGAGTTGTACTATATTTAAAAAAAGATAATTAAACTTAGAATGGTTGGATCCTCAATAATTCAGTATGTCAGTGATAAGTAGACCAGTTCCTTTACTCCAGAACAACCATGTGGCTTGAGATACGAAACATGGAGCAAAAATTTCTGGGCGCACATTGATTCGAACCCGGGAACCTGAATCTTAAAGGCTAGAACCTTATCCATTTAGCTCAAAGAGCGCTGTGATGTTATAAACGGCGGGGAAAAAGTGACTTCCTTCCGCAAGTCATAGTTCACTGTACGTTCTACTACAAATGCTTTCCTAGACGAAGCATGAATCCCAGTTTAGAATTAATTCTACCTACGCCCGATGCGCAGTCCTATTTCATGTTGCTTACGCCAAAACGCATCGGGGAATCAACGTTGCCAATACCTGAAATGTTTATTTTATACTCCAGAACAAACTGATTATTTTTGTTAGATAATGCACATTGTATTTCACTTCTGGAATTTAGTGTAAGTTGCCATTGATCGCACCATTAAGTTCAACTGACTGGATTTTTAAAACATGGTTTAGGGCATATAACGAACATATCCTGACCTCAAACCGGGATGCAAATCCCCTAAGCTTTATCTTTAGTTATATATGCAACCATCAAGCGTTTACCTTCGATGACCGAGTTTTAAAATAATAATTATTAATTTTCTCTTGCCTGAGTATGTCTTTTGATCGTTTGTAGACAGATCAAGAAGATCTTACGTCTCCTTTTAAACTTACTTGAGCTATGACGCTGGTTACAAGTTCAAAAAACTCTTCCCATTACAATAGCTGAAAGAACATGTTTATACTACCTTGTCTTGTTTTCTACTCTTTTACTTCCAAATACTCGTCGATTGCTTTTTTATCAATAGCTTGGCAACTTAAATCAAACAGAACTTTTATTTAACATTTTTTCGTAATTAACCACAAACTAATTAGAACTTCTTTTTCTGCATGATATATTCGCAAGCCACCGTAATAAACGTTTTCCATTTTCAGTGCAACTAATTGCTTTATAATTTCTGCAGCTTCATCCAGACTGCCACCGCATTTTCACACCATCCTAGGCTTTTTCGTGACTTCATGGTTGTTCTGTTTTCTCAACTCCAAAGCGAACAATTACTTGTTGCCATCAGAGATTGTCATAAAATAGCATTAGTGTTATACATTTATAATTCGTAAAACAAATACATAAATACGTTATTTCATAATTATTAACATATGGGCGTGACGTATGACCGTTAAAAGCATTACAGACATATGTCGGTACAGACTTATAATTACGTAACTTCCGTTGCTGGAGGAGACTGCTCGTGTAATTTTGTTCTGTGCAGCAGGGATGTCTAACGAAGGCGGGGCAGCAGGCACATGCGAATGTCGGCATTGAGCGGGCGCGGCCAGCGTCAAAGTGAAGCCCTCGATTGGTCGAAGCCGCACCTTAATTAAGCCGGGCAATACGGCATTCCAGTATCACCAACCTCCCGCCGCGGGAATTACCTCAAGGTCCTGCACCGGGGATTTTAATTAAGAGTTCTGAAAAGAGAAACTCTGTCTTTACCGCCGCACAGTCCGTACCGTTTTCTTCGATGCGAGGGAACTCGTTGCAGACGTTTTTACTTTTTTGTCGGAGCTGGCTGTGGACTCAAATCCTCGCCAGCCAACGGACGGCAGCCCCTCTGGCGTTATGTCTGCCTGCTCGCCCTGTGACGTCGACAGACTCCGGCTCTTCTGCCTTCTTTTTTTCTCTCCCCCAACTCCGTCCGCCACCCTCCCGTCTCCCGTCATCTACTGTCTGGCGTGACGACGCCCAATTAATTTGTGATAGGACGGCGGGAGAGGGGTAGTCGATATCTTTCATCGTGCGTGCCGTGGGACAACATCCGACAGGCACAACTGTCTTCAGACTCGCTTATTCTTAAAGGCCGATGTATCTAGACGTTCATTGTATTTGGCGATAATAGAGTTTCACAGTTTACTGCAAAATGCTCTTAAACGGTAAAAAGTAGCTGATAATTTCAAAACATGTTTTTCGTTTATACTTAAGCGAATTGGAATTTAGCCTTTATAATGTTCTTACTCTGACTGTCTTTTCACCTTCCTCAGCTTATACTTAGATGGTATATGACACATAAATTACTGCTCCAAAGCGTCTCTCGTTACCCTTACAATAATTTCCTTTACCTCTTACCGATTTCTCTGAATCTTCCTAGCAAAGATAATACATTTAGCGTCCTTTGTTATTCGTTAGGCAACGTCGAATGTGGTCTCTTCCATCCCATTTTATGTCAAGTACTTCATTTTACCAGATAGGGAAAATTATGTTCCACCTTTCTTCGTCTTGTTTACGTAAAGAGATTCCCAACTTTTTGACAAAAACCAGAAACTTCAAGTTTCACTCAAATACGCATTTATTACGCAGCCTCACATACTAATTATTGCACTAGCTTATCGCTTTATATAACTCGTTTTCTGACAACTTCAAGTCCGACTATTCAACATAATATATATATATATATATATTTTGCAGCTCAGCTCATACCGTCTCCAACCTCTCGCTTTCTCTGGATCATCTCATGTTATCAAGGATGTTTCAAAACAATGTTATTATTGGTATTCACGACAGTCCATAAACATATTAAAATACACAATTTCAAGTTGGCATGATGTATGTCCTTTATAAATTATTTGATTTTATTAGTAGAAGAAAATTAGTATAACACATAACAAATATACATTAATAAAATGAAGTTCAAACTAATGCATAAATCAGAAATGTCGTTTATAGCAGTTAGGAAGGCAGTCATATCTCTGACCATGATAGCCATATTTTTTGGTGAATTGTATGGTCTATTTCTAGTAATGGTGCATGCTGTGTAACGCAAATTAAGCTATCACAACAGATAAATGATATTCTACATTAATTAATCACCAAACACGAGGAAAATAGTCTTTACGTAACTTTACGTGACGGAAAGAATCATACGGTCTGTTTTGTAACGATATATGATCATGACTGAGTTAATTATTATTTGTAATATACAACAGATTCTGATTTAGTAGTTTTGTTGATGGTTATTTATTTGAGATTCCTAAAATCCGTAAGCGAAGTAACAGTAAAATTATTATTAAAAAATCAGATTAACACGCTAAGAGCATGGAAAGATATAGACAGAGTTAAATTAAAGCCTCTTATTCCCACTCTGAGAGAAATCACAGGATGAAAAATATCGGAAATAAATGGCATGTGTTTAATATTATTAAGTAGGATTATATACAGTACATAAAATTTGGAAGGAAAACCAGTGATGCAGGGGAAGCAGTTTCAATGTTAAAATTACTATCAGATTAAGCATTAAAGAAAATGATAATACAATTGTAAAATGAAACACAGCCAACCTGTTGCAATATTCATTGAATTTATTGTTTAACGGTTTCGACCCGCCTTAAGGGAGTCTTCTCCGCGGCTCAACTCATGCGAAATACATTATTGGTGTTTATTTCTTTAAAAAATTCGTCATAACTTTTTTATGCGATTATTTCTTTCTTACATAAACTTTGTTTAGTTAACTGTCAGTTGAACCGAAAAATTTCCTTACTACCGTTTACATTAATTTTTCCTGATAACTACAGCAAAGTAATTTTCTTAAGATGTGAGATTAATATTTTGGTGTTTAATAATGATTTTAAGACTAAGGATATTATGCTGCAATTCGTTGAAAATATTGTCAGTTTATCTGATGGTATATTACTTGTAATATGACGTTGGCAATAACAATTTACACATGAAATAATAAAGTGATATTTGATAACATTATATAGTTATTCTGGTGAGTAAGAATTTGGTAATATTTCATGAGGATTTCTGCTGGCAAAGGATGTCGCTCAAGGGGACAACGTGACAAGAGCTGTTTATGCAAAACATCGCCAGGGCTGTGAAAATGCGCGTCAGCTGCTAACGACAGGACAATAACAGAATTTTTGAAACATCTGTATTTGGAGAAGTGGAAAAGTTTTCAAACAAATGAAACTTCTGAATGGTTTAAAAACGGCGATGTTAATAGTTTGCTTTCGGAGATAGAGCCTTCCAAATTTTGAGTAGTCATACAATACTTTTACGCTAATATTTGTTAGTCTCCATCAGATATCATAAAATTCGCAAAACTGGGCTAATCTGATTATAAATGTTAGACGCACAAAAAGGAAAAATGTAGATTAAAGTAATATACCTTCTGTATGCTGTGTTGGACATCTTATTTTGATTTTGCTTCTTATAATATGAAAGAAAAGTAGAGAAGTTAAAAAGTGTTGCTGACATTTGAACAATAGTGTTCATAACACTGAAAAAAACAGATATCTAAACCTGTTGGAAAATGAGTTTTAGTGATACGAGATATCAATTCCTACTGATAGTGATGTTCGTCGTTGGCTGCTGGTGCAGTGCGGAAGTGAGGGAAGTTAATTGCGCTCCCTCACCCCTTCCCTCGGTGCTCGCACTTGTGCGACTTCCGGCCCTCGAAGCGCGGGCCAATCAGTGCTGGCGTCAGCGACCCTGTGTTTGCCCTCGCTCCTGAAGCCCTACCCTGGCCACGGCGGGGCATTCCCGTCCACTTGTTTCGTTTTAGGAGGGGGCTTGTTTCCTGCAGCTGCTGACTTTGCAGTGGGGAGTAAAATCAGATATGCTCGTGCGTAGTGAAACGGCGTTGATTTTACTGAATTACACCCTTGTCATAATTTCAAGCGTGTGATTAAAAACACTAACGCCCTTTCCACACTGCGCAATACCAAGGTGACTTGAGAGTATCTAGTAAATCACTGCCAATGTTGTGTAATTGGGGGGGGGGGGCACAAACGGTGTGACTCCCAAGAGATACGTAACCTACGTGCATCCTACGGGTATTCTACCAGTCTCACGCGGCCTGCAAGGAAGACGGCCGCTAGTCGCCTCTCTTGGGATTCTTCTGAAACATGGCGAACGAACACATGTTCAACGTTAAGTTTGTGGATGAAGATGAGAAAATAGTACGTGTAATCAGTATCCAGTTTTTGAAACTCGTTCTGATTAATATTTGGCTTTAATAGTGTGTTGTGTAAGATTTTGGCAATGTAATTGTTACTTGTGATACTCATTATCAGGGGTAGCGCTATATTATTCAAGTGTTGAGGGATCAATCAGTCTTCATCGTATAGTTAGTTTAAATAATTAACAAGCAATATTAATCAACAGCAAGCATTTTTGAAGTAATCAGTGAAATGTGTATGTGAAATAATCAAGAAACAGTTTAGTAAAAAGGAAGCATTAATTTTTTTTTATGAGTCATCATTTGTGCAGTAGCAACCTATCATTTGATAAAGAAATTCAGGAAATTATAACTATGTATTGTAAGAGAATGCTTTCGTCCGTAGCAAATATTGACTCTTGCTGAGCATGCGTGGTGTAGCATCGAGAAGACTAATTTAATTAATTGACACCACATTAAAACCATGCACGTTTATTTATTTTTCACTGCTTCTTATCAGTAATATTAACTTCAAAATGTCATAAATGATGGGTATCTCTTCTTAAATTTGTTTATATACCTACTCTAGATTACGTTTTATCGCTTTTTTCCCCCCTCTTGTATGAATGACTTAAGAATAGCAACACATTCTTCAGATTTAAAAAAAAAAATAGTTGTAGTAAAAATAGGCGACAATGGCATCATAATCACTTGACGAAAAGCTTGGTTAGAAGTCACAGCAGGAATGTTTATTAGAACGACGGTAGAAACAGATTGAAGAGACTGTAACGCTTCACAGTATCCTCAGTGTGTGGTACTAGGCCGCCTGTAAGTATCCTACTTGCAGGCAACTCAAATTGATGATACTCAAATCTCAATCGCTTCAATTCGGAATTGCGCAATGTAAAGAGGGGTTAAATAGTTCAAATATATAGATAGTTCATAATTACTATCACTCATGGTTTTTCTTCCAAACATATGGCACGGAAATTCATAATTTACTTTTCAAAGTCTCTGTGAAAGCCCACCGATAGAGGGCATGGTTGAGCAGTAATGGCTCAGTAACAACTTAAGTTTAAGTCTGTGTGCTGCCGTTTGTGGTGGTTTGCGGTCAATGAGGACGGGAACTGTTGAAACACATTTCATATTCACCCGATCTTAGGCCATGTATAATCTCATTTCGAAACCAGAGCAAGAGTTGCGTGGAAAGCGCTTTACAAACGAAGAATTGTATTCAACACTTTTCCCATCGTTTGATAAGAGCTTGGAGACCACTTTGAAAGCTGTTAGCTGTTTTTGCAATGCCTCGCTGGGACCCGTCGCTACCTTGTTCATTTTTTACATTTTAATTATTGCTTACGGTTTCAAGTAGCTACTACACCGAACAGTAACTGACTCTGAGAGGCACATTCGTCCCGTTTTCAAACTCTATACCTAATACAGTGTTGCCAAACATTTCTAAGACATAAAATTGTTGCCACGATTTATCGAAAGATCCTACTGTCTGTTGGAGTGCATCCAATGATGAGAATATTTCATTTGTTCGATATTCAGCGTTTTCTCAAAAATAAATACAAATAAAACCTGAAAACTTCACAAATTCATCAAATAAAAAAAAAAATATCGGAAGCTGGGCAAGCTGGACAGAGTTTTGTAATACGTGTTGATGGTGGTAACACTGTAACATAATTTCTTTCATCATTGTCGTGTGATCACGTTGAAAACATTTGCGATGGTTCATTACAACTCTGCAACAAAATAATTTATACAGTTCATTTCTCATACAAGCCTCTGTTTTTATTGATGTATTTTTGTCTTTTGACGACAAAAAGTGAAACTTTTTTTGCATCTAAATTCTCAAGAGTGATTTAATAAGGTAATATTTCGGTTTATCGTTTTCCCTGCTAAACCATTTAACTCGAAATATAATCGTGTTAGAAATATTTTGGAGTAATTCTTTCAAAATTTCTAATCGTGTGAAAGATAGTACCAATCAAATAAGGCTTTTAACTTCTAACTAAGAAATTTTCCTCCCATGTGTTTCTTGTGAAAAATATGTTAATGCGTGGCATTAAAAACTTGTAACTACTCTAAGCAAATATGGAAGGAAATTAAGCTTCATGCAGTGATAAGTAGAATGGTGGTGTGATGAGTGACCAGTATCTCGTGCTGTTTCCTTTTTTCTCTTAGAGTTTTGTCGTAAACTGGAAACGAAACAGGAGTCAGCCTCGTAACTCCATTATTTCCAGCTGCTGTTTCCTCGCAACTTGGCCGCAGTGACAGCTTGTCAGGTGGGGATCGTGTTACTACTTGACGAAAATAACTTCTCTCTACTAACACAACAGTCTCTATGTTGTTCAACGTATCCCCTTCCTAATTCTTTTAGTCTTCTTTAGATAATCTAAACATCTTTTCGTTAGGTTAGTATAGCAGAACATCAATGCAAATGTCGACGTGGATAATTTTAAATATCATTACATGCCAATTCCATCCCCTGATTGCACCGAGAATGGTACCTGAATTTGAGACCTGGGTAATGTGTGTTTGTTGCTGGTTACTCCAAACACTTATCATTGTGTTATAACACACATTCACTGCTTGATTCATGAGTCCTATGTTTGATTCCAAACTTAAGCACTAGTTTTAAGTACGTCCTGTAGTTCTCCTGTAAAATTAATATTGTAGCACTGGCAAGTCTCATACATTTACTGAGCTATAGTAAGACCTGTATGTCGTGAACCGAACAAAAGCAGTATTTGAAAACTTCTACAACGAATGTGGAAGGTCGCTTTTTTTTCTAAGCTTAATTTTTCTTTCTGAACATTGTGTGAGTGGGGTGAATGTTTTCTAGTATAGGTATCGAAGTATTCGATGTTAAAGTTTGATTGTTTAATCAATTAATGCAGATATAAACACAATAATTCCGTGTGATCGCAATGAAAAGGTGACGGGGTTTCTATCGGCCGCGCATTCCTCCCCTGTCTTAGCCGCATTAACCTAATCCGGCAGTGCTACCAGGTACATGGAACCTACAGGGAATCCGAACCACGGAAGCGTTCTGACGTGCTTCATATTACACAGCAAGCTGCGCAGGAGGTTAAGGTTGGATTAAGAGCCTATGAAAATCCCCGCAAAGACAGGGATTCGAACCGGCGACCTTTCGATCCCCATTCCGACACCTTAACCATTGAGACACCACATCGCTACAATTAAGGTAGATAAAACATAATATTGTGTTTGTTTGCTGCCTTGATTCATAATAATGGTTACTACTGCCCTACTGTAAAATAAGAGTTAGTGGCTGTAAAAAACAAATCACGTAAAACTGAAAACAACTTCTTTGTTCGCCTGAACTCTGCGACATTGTTCTCTGTTTTACGTTTTCTAAGTAGGCCCACACGCTAAAGTCTAAAGAAAAGGAGAGTTGCTTTTGATATCAATAGCGGTGACCGTCCTGAAACCCTCCAGTGTGCTTGTGCAAGTCAAGGCGCCCCCACACTGGTTCGGAGAAACTACAACGGGACCAGGTTTGGGACCTGGTACCCGCGTTATCATTGTGCAATTTTAATCAGTTTCCCACAATCATCAAGGCGAATGCTGGGACTGTCTCCAATCTCCGCCTCATGAACAACAAATTACACGAACAAAAATAAACTTATTGCGCACAGAACATAGTTATACGTTTCGCAGATAGATGGCAACACAACTTACCTTCCCGGGAGTCGTCAGGTTCAACGACAAACCTGTCAATTTTTTAAAATTTTTTTTTATGGCATTCGACTACTGGGCCATACAGCCAGCTCAATGTGATTTGTTGCTATCAAGTATTGACAAAAGGACACTACAACACGGACAAGACATTCACAGACACAACACTAAACACCCATGCCCTCAGCCGGCACTCTAGCCCCTACGCTACCGAGGCCGGCAACCTGTCAAATACCAGCACTTCGCAACACCCTGCAATAGCCGAATAAGTGCTAGGAAAAAAATGAAGACTGTCCTTTCTAAGAGGCGTGTAAGTGCGCACCGCATTATTAGTTGTTCATTAGACTCTGATAAGCATGGTGTACGCCATTGGGCGAAATTCTAATCATATTTAAAACAATGAAATTACTGCTCAAAAAATTTCATCGAAAAATAATAATCTTTTAGGTTTTCTTATTTTTCTGTTGACAAGAAGTTTTCTAACTTTCAGCACACAAAATTTCTACCGTTACTTCAAATACCATCGAAACGTTAAATGTCTAAAACGTGCTGCATCTAGAATCCCGAATATTTCCTATGTTATAGTCACCGCAAAACCTTCTCTCCATTTGTTTATCCTCGTTTGTTCGACATATATTTGATGACAAGAAATGCTGTTAAGGCCTGTGTATTTCGAGTCAGGTACGTATTACGTATCTCTGATCGCCAACACTGGTTGCCTATCCTGGAGAAAATTATTTCGTGATCCTCCGTGGTGCCGTGAAGAAATTGTTATCTTCAGACAATGTAGCTTTGGATAAATTTCCATCATGTTAATGTAAGTTGATGTGCTGCACTCCATCTAGTTCCCTTTTTCTGATTTACCGTTTTCCCTTTAAAATTCTTTGATTCTGTATTTGTCCTTTGTATACGATGCCTAGATATACTCTACGTTACCACTCCATTAGCTGCTGGCACTTTAGGTGAAAGTCGTTAACCTCCATAGACTGTTTTCCCGTTGTTCATTTGCGTATTTTAAGCTCCCTTTCACCAATTTTATTAAGACTACATTTAACGTTTCGATAAATCTTTGTCCTTTAAGAAAACAAGTAAGTGTAAGACCTTACATTGTAGTTGTCTATTCTACTTATAAATGGTCTGTCAATAAATAATCAGTATGTAATATTATGAAAATTAATCCCACAATGCCTTTTGAAAAAATCAGTAGCTTTTATATATATATATATCTGGTGAATATCATCGTGATAATTTCTCATTCCATTGCCATGTGTTTCACTATCCTTCATTTGTATTGAGTGATGGATTAACTTTACCCATAATTCTTTATCTGAATATAAATATAATTGATTTTTTCAGAATTCTTGTCAATGAAAAGGGTGTTATGAAGCAATAGTAATTAAGAAAGTAGACTTTTTTTTGTTTTTTGGTAATTATTCTGTGAGAAACTTTCCAATCGACTCAGAATTATTTCTGCTAAATGAATTCCTTGATTATTAGAAAATATTGTTTCTTCAGGCTAATCAGAAACAACCAACGTTTCATTCCCCATCTACATCTACATATATACTCTGCAATTCACACAATTGTGGGTGGCAGAGGGTGCTCAGCATCAAACCTAATCTCTTTGTTGTGCATTCCAGTCCCTAATGGTACGAGGGAAAAAAGAATTCATATAAGAATCAGTAGCGGCACCTTATTTATCTAATTTTATCTTTCCTGTCCTTCCGACTCAAATAGGTTGGTGGAAGAAGTATTTCACTACACTCGAAAGTGAAAGATATATTTTTCTCAATCTACTTATCATTTTTTATTTTTCAATAATTTACAAAATGCATAAAACCGAAATAAATGGAAAAACGCTTCAGCTGATAACACAAAAATTATTTACTACTCTTTACGTGGAGATTGAACAGATTTTAAATTGTTATCGAAGAAAGAAAACTTCACAGTTCCTCAAGTACAGGTAGTATCGCTGATCGCCTCATTATATAAACATACTTAAATACCGGTACCGAAATGAAAGTTTATAAAATATATTTACGCAATACACTTCAGCTAAATCAAATTTTTTAATTAAATTTAACTATAGGAGATCATGCTATTTCATTCACACAGTTCCATTACACTTACCCTCGTAAATACGAATATTTCACCCGAAGAAACAATTATTCTTTCTGACAGTCGACACTTGGTATGGTTATTGTACTTTCCATTCACTGCCGTATTGGAATAATTTTGTGGAAGATTGCGTTGTAAAATACGGGATTTTCAGTGTTCTGCATAAACAACTAATGATAGATTAGTTTTATTTTGTTTAAAAAAAGATTTATCGTCACTGTTAAAAAGACTCTGGCAAAATAGTCAAATATTTCTTCCGACCATGTGGACGCACTTGTAATTAAGTATATGCTTTTGAGTTGCTGAAGAATGTTTTTTTGAATGCCAGCCTTAAATAGGACCTCGATACAGAAGCTGTCAGCAGAAAAAAACTAAAAATTACGTAAATAGAATTACTTTTTTTTGCTGAGTACAACATGTAAAGGGAATACCGTAATATAGGGTAGGAGCGACCGACAGTGAAAACAATTAACAATCTTTGGATTAGTGACTCAAGTTGTGTGGCAGAAATTTAAAGTTCACGATAGGGTCATTTTATCGACTTCCGGATTCTGGTTTGGCTAACGCGGAATATTTCAAAGAGTCACTTAATAAAATTTCTAAAAAATTTCAGGAAAATATATTAATCGTGCGTGGCGATTGTAACCTACCGTCGGTTAAGTGGAACACATGTACGTTCAGATCAGGCTGTAGAGACAGGTTAGTAAGCCAAAACATTCTTAGGATCATTCCCGGAAAGATCTCTTGAACAGATCGTCGGAGACCCAACGTGGTGCGACAAAGATTCCTCGTCTATTATGGATCTTTTTCTTATAAGCAATCCGAATATTGCATGTACAATTTGTATAGAAGACGGCATAAGTGATCAAAAAGTTGTAGTGGTAACTTTAAAACGTAGTATGAATTTGAATGAAACATGATAAAGACAAACTCGTATGTTGTTTCAATATAACGGTGCGGGTATGGTTGATCACTTGGCGAAAAATTTCGAAACTTAAAAAATGCCAGCAAACAAATATTACTACCAGCAACATTCATAACTAGGAATGACCGAGAAAATAAAAGAAATCAGGGCCAAAACAGATTCATTGCTGTACTAATTTTTTCAACGAGCGATTAGGGAATGGAATAGGAAGGATTTTTCCGGGCGAGAAATCCGACAGGTGTAGTTCTCGACAAATCACTCCTGCCGTACTGATCTGAGTTTTCCATGGTTGCTCCAGGCGATTGCCGTGATGGTTCCTCAAAATAGCCCATGGACGCCTGCTGCCATATCCCGTATATCCCTTCCGAACTATCACACATTCGGATAGGTGCAATGCACTCTCCACCACCCATTTTTAGTGAATCGAAGAGTAATAATAATAATAAATATAACCATTCAGAAAATCGTCTTGAGTGTTTTAGGGACACTGTGAAATAGAAATCTGGTATCTAGTAGTGGTAATTGAACCCGCGTCATCGCTCACGCAACAGGCAGACTTCCCTCGCTGCTGCTTGTTTTTCATGCAGCGTACTGAGACGCCTCTTTAAGCAGAAAGAATGCGCGACGCCGGGGGCTGTGCCTGTGAAAGGATTCCGACGCTGGTACTGTGTACACTGGTGATACGAGCCCCCATCCCGCGCTGCTAAACGCTGGAATCCACCCCCACTCCGCCCCCGCGTCCTCGCTCTTTATCTGCGGTGACAAAAAAACGAAAACAAAAAAGAGCAGGAGGCGCTGCGAGGGCGATTGTGGAGCGCGTAATTGAGCTGCCTGCCTCAAAGACGACGCACGCCACCTGCTGGCCGCTCACCTGCAGACGTCTGCTTCAGCGGCAACCGGTGCGAGGGTGACTGAGGGAGACGAACGAGAAGCAATTAAGGACTGCATGCAGATCTCGATGGACAAGTCACTAATCAGACAGTCCTGTTATTGATATGGCGTAACACTAGACCTGCACATCACTTCGGTCGCTGGTAGAGATAATTCTAGATTGCGGTTCATAGGTCAAACCTTCAAAAATTATAATACACAAATAAAGGAATAGCGTACAAAACTCTCGTGCGTCCGCGTTTAGGTTACTGTTATGCCGTTTGGGTATCCGTTTCGAAGAGGTTGATTGACAGTGTAGAGAAAGTACAGAGAAGAGCCACAAGATTTATTTGTAGCGGCTTTAATTTGATATAAATCTTTCTTCCTTCCCGTTCCCACCTACTTTTGCCCTCTACTAATTTGAACCTTAAATTCTTATAGTGTTTTTCGTAAATTATTGATCATTTCTCTTGGTAATTTATACCAACCCCTACTAATCCTTCCCTAAGAAAGAAAAATTTTACCACGCCCTTATGCCTGAAATCAACCCTCCATATCCTCCTGTCTTGCGATCATCTCAACACAACCCTGACAACCTACGTCTTCAGTTATGTGTTTCATATTTTCTAATCTTTGTATACCCATGCAGTCCATACCTTCGACTGTTCTCTCCATTAACAAATTAGCCAAACGCGCTTGTCCTAAAATATGACCACTATCTCGTTTCTTCTTTCTGTAAGACTCTTCCACAAACTTCTCCCTTCATCCATTATCTCCAAAACACGTTCATTTCGTACTTTATGTGTCCACTTAATTTTCAGCATCCCTCCATAACACCACATGCTTCAATTTTCCTTCTTTCTGGTATGCTTCACTCCTATAAAGTAATGTGCTCCACTCATACAATTTTAAAAAGTTCAAAAAACTGAAACGCTAAAACTCGTTAATAGTATTGCCTGGTACGGAATGAGTGCAGGTCACAGAAATAAAGAAGGATAATTGTATTCCTTTTTTTATTTCTGTATAACGACGGTAAACAGAAACAGAACCGGAACTTATCAGCTTTATGATATTCAAAAAAAATTTCCCGTCTGCCCTCACGTATTAGACATTCCTTGTACTGTAATTAAACATTACGATATTTTTAGCCATTATACTTAATAAAAGTAATTTTATTATTCAACTGGGCACAAATGAATACTGGATCTAAAATATTTTTTTCCGCTACTCATGTATTAGAAATCCACGTTTTCAATACAAAAAAGTAACACTTCGAACAAAAGAATACATTAAAGGTAATTTTTACAATTTCCATAAAGCAATCAAAGTATTATTCGACACTTAAATGAATTCAAGAAAAAAATTATCTTTAACCAGTATTAGGTGTAAATAATGTCATATCGTTGCAAGATCAATCCAAATAGCTAATAGTATTGAGTAGATAAAGTTTATACAACTCTAGGCAGTTACATGGAAGGTTTAAAATTTTATCTACAACAAAAATGATCGGAATGTGTCTCTGCTAATTTGGCATGTGTTCTCTAACTATATAAGCTGATTCATTAAGTCATTCTGATCTTGAATCATGTATGCTTCATAAGACAAGCATCAAGACTTAAGACTTACGGATAAATAAATCATGCCGCTACAAGATTGGCCCTTGGGACGTCGGAGGGCGAATCCTGTATGGTGAAGCCTCAGTGTACTGACCCAACAGATGGGCTTGGTTGATGAATGCAGCTGATGACCAACAGCTCACGCCATCTTTTTCGGCACTTCTAACGACAAATACCTAAAAATAATTACTATTTGTGCAACTAAACTAGTTCCACACTTAAACAAATAGACAATACCATTCAAGAATTTATCAATGCATGTAGAACATATTCCTCTTTGTTCTGCATTAAATATATTAATTAATGATACAACTATTTTCGTTTGTCCGATATTTTTAAATTGAGTACCAACATAACAAATAGTAAAACGGTAAAACATTTCACAACGAAAAAAGTAACGACATACTACCACGTTGCTACAGAAATAAATGTCTCGTTACATTTAACTTAGAAAACTGTATTTGCAACAAATGATTTGACTTATAATTATTTTCATTAAATGTCTCGTATTTAAAAACAGAATTTTCTAAATGATCACATTTGATATCCTGGATGTATTTTCTACCTTTTTTTAATTACTAAAGAACAATGAGGCTTTTTGTGCGGCTTCCACTTTCTGCTAATTGTGAATGGGAGAGTGCAGTAACGAACAAATGATTTGCTCTACTTTCAACGAGCTGCGTCAAAGTCACGCGACAGCAGCGGACAGTAATAAAGAAACAAGACTGATGTCGAACACAGACTGCGTGACTCGCAACCATTTCCTGCACTTTTTATATCTCTCCCAGCCTTGTTGGAATTAATAATGCTGTAATTACCAAAATTATTCCCTCATGCTGCAGCATAAATGACATTCTTGATAAAGGTGTAAAAGGACTTAAGTTATAGAGTGAGAAGGAAGTTGAATGTTAATTAATTAACATATTTTATGCCCTCTCAGAACTTAATCATTTTACTGCAACAAATCACCTGTTAATCAGTGTGTGAGTGAATAATAATAATAATGAAAAAAATAGACTTGTAGGACAAAGCGGTAATTTCCATCTAATAGCGATCTATAAAGGCATGGAACAAGTTTTCTGAAAGAGAGGCGATGCTGTTATAATTGGTGTACCTTGTTATTGACTGTTTAGCAGGTGAATTATGATATTCCTTAGTCTCCCTAGGCGAATGCCGAGATTGTTCCATTTAAACTCCATGGCCGACCTCCTTCCCGATCATTATCCATTAGGTTAGACTGAAAATGTTCCCTCATACCATACAGCAGCCCGCATCCCAAGCTTCACCTGGGAGGAATTAAACCTGTAAAGAAAGGTAAAGGAAGGAAACTGGTAAATACAGGGTTACTATAAAAAAATCATTCACTTTCAAAACCAGATTTATTCCAAAGTATTATACCTACAAATATGATTGATATATGAAAATAACCACAAAATATCCAAGTTTAATGCTCACTCTACAAATGTTCTATGTGTGCCCCCTTGGTCACACGACACATGTTCAGGCGGTAGTTCAATTCAATCCGCACATTTTGTAGCGCGACCGCGTCAATGTTCATCAATGCATCACTGATCCGTTTCTTCAGCTCTTCTATTATTTTTGGTAGTGGGGGTACGTAAACAATGTTCTTAATGTGTTCCCAAAGGAAGAAGTCACACGGCGTTAAATCCGGCGACCTGATAGGCCAGGGTAAGAAAGCGAGGTCATCATCACCAACACATAAGAAACCATTGTCCTTCAATTGGCGATACCACCGCAAAATACTTTGTTTACAAGGCGATTGTTTTGCGTGCTGCCTTCTGAAAGAACGTTGCACTGCTTATTCTAGGACGCAGAAACTCTTTTCTCGCTTTGCCTCTATTTCGGGAGCGACTGAACTGATCTGAACTCGTTACGGATACTGAACTAGTGCTACTACGCCACCTGGTGTACAAACTTGAACTAGTGCTGCCACTCCTCCTGGTGTACAAACTTGGATATTTTGTGGTAATTTTCATATACCAATCATATTTGTAAGTATAATACCTTTGAATAAATCGGGTTTTGAAAGTGAATGATTCTTTTGTAGTAACCCTGTATTAAGATAGGACAAGATAATATCAGCAAAATAACAGCTTTCAAATATTTTCGAAGTACGATCACTTGAGATTCCACCAAGTGATAAAAACTGGTATTACTGTAGCGAAGGAAGCATTGAATAGGAAGAGGCAATTATTAACTAGAAAAGTAAAGCACTGAGGAAAAGACCTGGCAAATGTTTCGTATGGCGTGTGGTTCTTTGTAGGGCATAGACGTGAACATTGTGACGAGAGGATGAAAAACGGATAGAAGCATTTCATATGTGGAGGAGAATGGAGAAGAAAAGCTGCATGGAAAACATGAGTAATGTTGAAATGCTGGGAAGAGTTGATGCGAGGAGGCAACTACTGCAAGTCATAAAATAAAGAAAGATAGAACAGGATTGGACACTTCTTTTTGGAAGCCTTGTAAGTACTGGTATGTGGGAAGATAGTGAGAGGAAGCAAGATGTACAATATCATAAATGACACAAGGGAAACGGAAATTATATGGACCTGAAGAGGAGGGAAGAAGACAGGAAAACATGGAGAGCTACCAAGTAAAAACTTGTCTAAGGTCGAAACAGTAATGATGATGATGCAGATGAATTACATCAGCCAACAACAACAGTAGAGAATCGTTTGTAGAATACTGACAGAAAACATGGAGTAGCATATAGCAAGTTCATTAAGCTTACGTGTTGTCATGTAGTGCCTAGCTAAAAATGCTTTCTTTAGACAACCAATAGACAAACTCAGAACAGCTTCACGAACTTACCAAACCAGTCTCTCAATTATTCTTGATTCCCTATTAACAATTGCTTTATAGCTTTTTGTACGGGTTCGCCAGGGATAGGGTTTAATCTTACGGTATTTTACTTAGGGTTTTCTTTAGGTAAAGGGGTCCCGACAGCGAAAAGGAGTTGAGCATGCTGGCTGGGATGAATGACAGTTAAAGCATGGGTCTGGCTGATTCTGAAACAGCTCAGCGGCAAGACCGCCAAATTGGGGGACAAGTGCAAGGAAGAAGAAAAATATGATTAATTCTTAACGTGGCTTTCTTATAAGTTTTATTTACCATTTCTCTGTCTCTAGTGTTATGTAAAACTCAATTTGACGTTTTCATAGTAAATCCAACTCACCATATTAAGCAGCATGTTCTTTATTAACTTTCTATTTCTGACTGCATAACATTGAACATGCGAAGAAGTCAAGCACAAGTACTACAAAAAACATTGTTTGTTTGTATCCTATTAATACAAATATGGATATTTTTCAGGACGAATCTGTAACACTTCACACACCATTTTAATCTTATCTTAAACTCTTAAGGTTAGGATAACTTGCGACAACGCAGTTTTCAACGATCATTGCAAATCAAAGTATTTACTTAATGAAATGGATTACCAGTGTCATGCGTAAATCAAGAATTTTCACTGACCATCTTTAAACGTTTTCTTGTAAATAGCTTCATTTACACATACCAGTCGATAGAGAAGGTCGTAGTTCATTTTACTAGTAGCTGAACGTGTTTTCACTTATTGAAACTTCAGCATAGCTTGTTAACTAGACAAAATGTCAGTTCTCCAAATGTTACCCATTATTACCAGCTTTGCACTAATCTGTAGCGTCTGTAAGGTAAGGTCTGCGCGCATAGGATACGTTGTTCACTTTTAGTGGTGAGGATATAAATACTGTTTGCGCAATGCGACTCGTACATACGAGCAATTATTCTTCACGTCGCGGACATTGTGAGACACTGATGACTGTCCCTTTATGACTGACTCAGTACGCTCTTTTGATTTTTTAAATTATTCCAAACAGAAATTCTGACCTTAAAACAGTCATTTAATTATGACTCCACGAAAGTGAGCGACTAAACTTAGGAACAAAATGTAGAAACAAGTGTCTGAATTAAATGGATTAAATATTGGAAAGATATAACCAGAAAATAGATAAAAACAAAAATTCTAGAAAAGCAATCGTACTGGTTTGCTGATCAGGTGAAGCCAGCCTGTCAAAAAATTTAGAAATAATAAAGCTTTATAAAGACAATACAAATCCTCATAAATATTCTCGACAGCTCAAAATTTGAATATTACTGAACAACTGCTAGAATATCGAAGAATAATAATTTTACGAAGCTGTTCATGTATATAAGACATAGTTTTTGTTTTCGGCTGGAAATGGATATCATTGAATAAAGCCAACTATCATGGCAAAAACTGAATCTATTGATAAAACATATTGAAACTATGCTAATACATAGTATGTTACCATGGAGAACAATATCAATAGATGGATTTTCTAAAGTTAATACAGTTAACCACCAACAGTAAATAGGAATATAAATCGCAGAACTCACAAAATGGATGGCGAAAATTTTGATTTTGTTTCATATGATGTCCCTAACCATATAAATACATTAATTCCTATATATGTACGCCAATAACTATAGTAGGTGCAGTGAAATATTCTCCTGTATCTACGTCTATTAAGTGGTGTTGTTCCGTACGGCTCAGGTGGTAGAGCGTCTAACTACAGCCCAGACGAAGACGAGAATTCTTCCTCGAAGCTGAACGTCCGGAACGGCTCCCCAGGCCCACTCAGCCTGCTATCAAATCATTACCGTGGGAGAAACTCCGCGGGAAGGTAAAGAAAAGAGGCTGGACCGTGACGCTGACCACGGCACGTCCACTCTAGTGCCTACGGTCAGGAAATAGGAATGCGGAGCTCTACCTCGTCTAATCCTACGGGAATACGGCTTGAAGGCTGTGAAAACCCACTGCCTTTACCTTACCTTTTATCTACATCTATTACCAGTTACTTAGTCACAGTAAGTCCAGTTATCAAGACAATTCAGATAATTTATTAGCTGTTGTCATGATGTTCTCTTGTAAGCATTGGAAGACCCTAGTTCCGTGTGTCGCATGGTCACTTCCGTAGCGCCTGCTGGTGGTTATGCGCAGATGGGACGAGGCACTCCATCAAGCGCGGGCGTCCGGAGACGCGCGCGACTGATGAGGTAGCTGTGTTTTCCCGCACGGCTCATTACCGCGCTTCAGACTTAGCGTAGGCTTCTCCGAATACCCGGTTCACGCAGTCTGACCTTTCAAACGAAATGGACGTTATTTGGCTCGGCAAACCTCATGGCAAGTGCACGTTGCAACGTTCAACTTTTGAACGATTAACATTAAAGCGAATGTAGATTGATCTAAACTGCTTTCAATTGTAGATTACTTTTTAATGTCGAAATTTGCCATCTCATGATAAAATATTATTTTAATGAGTCTCTCGAGGGTTTTGGTTTATTTATTTATTTACTTATCTATCTTAAGACATTCAACAGGTTTTAAGAATGTTAATAGCAATCAAATAAAACAAAGATGATCTAATAAATCGAATCGCGTATGCCAAAACAAAGTTTGTATTTTATCTGTATTAGACGGATAAAAAACCTTTAGAAACCAATTATTAGTAAAGCAGCTAAGAAAAAAGGTCTACATATCAACGTATTAAACCGAGCGTGATGGTTGAGCGATAACACTCTGGCCTCGCATTCGGGAGGACTCGGGTTCAAATCCCCGTCCGGGCATCCAGATTGGGGTTTCCGATGGTTTCCCCAAATCACTTCAGGTGAATGCCAGGATGCTTCATTGAAAAGGTCATGGTTGAATTCCTTCCCGTTCCCCTGTTCCTTGTCCCCAGTCCTTTTTCGCCTCTAATGACCTCGGCGTCAACGAGCGGTAAAGCCACAAGCAAAAAAGTAAAATATTTAATAAATAAACAAAAATATCAACACCTTAAATGTGCCTAGTTACGCATTTCCAACGGGTCTATGTAACACGTATTGCACTTTCGATGATCTAATAAATACAAACGCGTATGACGAAACAAAGTTTTTATTTTAACTGTACTAGACGGATAAAAACCCATTACAACTAAAAAAAGCTGGAGTACCGCTTTTTTTTTTTGCTGTCATCAGTCTTTCAACTGGTTTGATGCAATCCTCCATCCCTTCCTATCTTGTGCTAACCTCTTAATCTCTACATATCCCGTGTAGCTAAACAAATGAAAAGATTAAGAATATGAAACTGTAAGTTCTAAAAGATACAAACTAGCATATCCGTGTATTCACAGATTTACGGACAGGTTAGTTAGCCATTCCAAAGGCTGATGGAGTAGTTCGTAAAACCTCCTATGGGGCATTCTTGTATGACGTGGCAATATTAACTCAGAAAGTCCGCAGTCGCATTATGGTAAGGCCGAGGTTCTCCGCTTGCAGGGCGTGTTTCTACACCTAGCACGCCTAGTTCGTTTGCTCTTCAGCTGGCACCAGATTTTCCTAGAAAACTGCATTCCTAGCAGAGGTTGGGTGTGGTCCTCAGGAGGCAGTTGTTTGAAGGCGTGTGAAGTCCATTTTTTCCTACCTTTTTTTTATGGAAAACGTTGTTAAACTTGCGACGACCTCCTGACCCAAATTTAAGTGGAATTGATGGTAGGTTATCCAACGTAGTGTGGATTGGAAGGTTTTCTGTATTCGGGGATCATTATATTTTCCTCAGACTTCCATTTCTTTGCTGTCTGCGTAACTCGTGTGGAGGAATTTTAGAAAGAAGGAGCCACTGAATTGGTGTTAGTCGACAACCTGCCTGATGGTGTATCATGGGCAATGCACTGTTACTGCAGGATGGCGTCGGCATAAACCAAAAGAAAAGAAAAGGAAGTTACTGGTAGCCCTGTCTCATAGCCCTGAATTACCATACCTCATTCAGGAGATTCAAATCAACTTTTGGATTGTATGTAATACTGATTATCGGCATGGATAATATGAACAACTTCTAAAAAGAAAATTATAGATTTTCACCTTGTCCGTTAGTCATCGATACAAAGTAATCAGAAGTTAGAGATTCACTGAAATAAAGCCACCGCTTGTGTATCTATCACGTATGCGGTATATATATTACAGTTTCTATCTGAGGTTTACAGAGACGAAGTTGAAATGGATCAGATTATATAAATGGAACTTCCGGTTATTTACTACTGGTGTGTCGCAAAGGCTGGCGTTCATCAAAGAACCCTGTGCTAATTCTGGCTTTGTGGGTGGTATGGAGCAAACAACAAACGACAGTAGCATTCGAAAGAAGGCGGACACTCCGAAATACCTGCTACCCACGGGTAGGGACAGAGCGGAAAGTGCGGCGTACCCATCAGTGGACTACTAACGAAAATTCTGATTTACTCAGTAACACGTAGACATGACACAACAATTGAAGTTTCCAGGTCCATTGTGCCGGTTTTAATCAACACTTACTGTATATCATGTTCTTAACAAGAAATAATAGAAGAACGGTATGGAAATTGTGGAGTGTTAAAAGTAAAAAATTCGATTTGAGATACTAAGCCACATTTTGGCAATTTTCACATCTTACGAGATTATAGTATCTCAGCAATGGTATATGAACTTTTGCAAACGCTAATTCGAGTATTAGTTATCGGTAATTACAGAAACGTAACATGAAATTTTGTATCCTCGACGTGGTTGGATTTCTGAAAATGCTGAACGCACTAGCTTTAGTATTGCAGGAAAAAGTGCTTGTAAAATTAAAGGCAATGAGTTTGCTTGAATATTGAGCAAGCCTTGTTTTGATTAATAGACTATTTATATTTTAGACCGATATTAGAACAAAGTAAGAGAAAGTACTTTTTTTTTTTACTTATGCCTTTACGTCTCGTCGACGTCGAGGTCATTAGAGGCGGGATGGAACTGAGAACAAGGAAGGGGAAGGAATTCGGCCATGGCCTTTTCATGGAAGCATCCCGGCATCCGCCTGGAGTGATTTGGGGAAACCATTTAAACCTAAATCTGGATGCCCGGACGGGGACTCGAACCGCCGTCCTCCTGAATGCGAGCCAAGAGCGTTAACCGCGCACCCACCACGCTCGATGAGAAACTGCAGTGCGAATTTTCATAGATTCTTTTCTGCAAAACTGCACGGAAGGAGAAAATTGGCACATCATGTGTGAACGTGGGCTTTCCTGGCGTGTCACTGAAATGGAATCTGCGCGGGTTCGCTGTTGGATGATATTGTTGATAGATGAGCTTTAGACGGCGCACACCACCCTCATCCTAGGGTCTTGCAACAACCAGATTGTGTCTCTTAATTTACACTGACCCGAAGTGATGGCCATTGCCACTGTGGCCGAATCTGTGAAAAAAAAATAATGAAGTTAAGCAGGCACTGGCCACATGTGTTACACAGATTGTGATTGGTAAATTTTCTTTAATAAATAGTATTATTTCTTGATATATTATTATATTACCTATCTTATTTATTTTGTCTTTTTTTAGTGCTGCTTATACATTATATATATATTATTACTAGCTCGTACCCGCGACTTCGTACGCGTGGATTAAGAATTTTTTTGCCAGAATTGAATATAGAAAGTTGTTGGTAACGAAGGGTTGGTCCCAAACAACACCGAGTCGCCATAATATGACAGGAAAGCTATCACTATATCATTCTACCGTCGAACCTGTCTCTTGAAGAGAATCAATTTCCAACATATTTCTGCCACCATTCGATAAGGTCTCAAAATTTCGTGACAAGTGTTAATCATACTGGAAAAAATGTCCTGTGCCCTTCATACGGATTTTCTTGTCAAATTCCATCAGTATCGATATAGCCATTTAGTCGTCAAAACGTAACAAAAAGAAAGAGACTTACTTCCGTATTTATAGTATTATTACTGCGGTTCACACACACACACACACACACACACCCACACTGACTGCGAACAACCCCTGAGGGATAATTATAACGTAAAATAGTGTACACCTACAGCATTGCAAGACTACCTATGATTTACCTCGCATTGCACCCCTAACTTTGTAATATCTACAGTTTAACATTCAATCCGAATAACCTACGGCCCAGGCGTGATTCTTATGATCAAAAACAATTTTTAAAAATCTTAGCCTCCACGGAGGTTTGAACCGGAGACCACGACACTTGTAAGCAAGCGCTTTAACCACTGAGCTGCCTGATCGCTACACGAAAAAACAGTACAGAGACGTCCATATCCAACGCGTCTGTCAATCGCCGTCCAGTAGTATTTCGAAATTATGCGACAACATGTGTTATTTATACAGATAATTTTTCAACCAAATGTTGACAGTATTTTTCTCCTTGTTTCAAAGGATAAGTGTGCAAAGTTTCATGGAGCTCTGATGAAAACTGTGGATTTGCATGAAGAACAAACAAACATGCATACATTCATCTTTATATATATAGATATTTTTCTGGTTTATATGGCTTTTCTGCCGGTTATTTACGTGATTTCACAAATCGCCCTAAGTTAGACAAAAAGGAATTTACAACATCCTATGACAAGCAAGAATCACACAGAAAATAATAAAAATGGCTCCAGTGACTGTATATATAGAGCATGGATTCAATTTTGTTTCTTTATGGTTTCTATTCCTTTATCATCTGCAGACCTTCTGTAAAGAAGTTTAAAATGATTTTGTCAGCTCCATTGCTCAACTGGCACAGTTTTAGAACTCAATCAAAGTTTAATGTGTGGATCACTGATGTTGTGTAGCAGTTTAGTATAGTGTAAATATTATAGTAGATGGTAAGCTGAACGCTTAAAGTGTCCCTTTTCCAAGCATTTGCAGAAGACGCTGGTAATATATCATCTCGCAAGTCAGCTTGCTTCAAGGTCAAGCTGTTCTCACTCGTAGCTGGGACCTGGAGTTTCCACTCCGGCTCTGACCAAAGTTCTTAGTATCCTCTATTCGGCGAATTAAAGTACAACGACGTCATATGCACGTGAACAGTGGCTAACCAAAACACTGTGTTCCTCACCCCAGTCACATAGTGATCTTCGAGTTGGTCACTGAGGCAGTCAGTTCCAGCCATAAGATGTAACGGCTACTTTTTGGAGACAGGCTAATTACATGTATTCCTCCAAGCTTTCTCTAGGCTTAGGAAATGGACTCCAAGCTGGTCAGATTTCATTAGATATTTCTTGAATTGTTTATATAGATACTTTTCCAGTGAATCAAAGTATTGTCATGTGGAATGTACACTCTTTGTCAAAAAAATTGACTGTGGGCCCCTGAGACTAAGTCTCTTGTTTCGCACAATGTGGCATCATTGCGGGTATTCAACTCTGCGTCATCTGTTATTTATTTCCTTAAGTCAATGCCTGGAACAAACTCTCCAGTGATGCCACATAGTGCAAAATAATGGACTTAGTCTCAAGCGTTCACAGCCAATAATTTGCCAAAGAGTGTACAACAGCAATTTGACTTCATTAGTAACTAACTGAAACATTCCTTTGTGACTTCATTTCTGATACAAATTCCAATTCACTTTGCTAGCTCAAAGCAACATTGGCAGTAATTCATCGACCTAAAATCCCACATTTTGGGTGAAACATATTCAGAAGTTAGTAGGTCGAACGAACTCGCAGTTTGTGTATTGCTCGGGATGCTACAGTTGCGTTATTGCAGAAGCAATATAATGCGGTTCAATTAAATGGAAAAAGGAAATAAGGTACGTCACCGACATCACAGTGGTTGAGGGAGTCACAACTGCCAACTCGTAGTTTTGTTGTGAACTGTCGAGGCTGCACGTACTGCAGAGAATGTGCTGGAAGCGGGCGCGCCGATGTATTTGCGGCCTGCAAACCACAATGGGCGTGCCGAGTTGGTTTTGCTAGTGGCCGACAGGAACGCTGCGGCCGTGTTTGTGGTTCCCAACTACCGTCCTCCAATTGTTGTCACGTCAAACACGTGCCGCTTTTTACTGTCAAGAACCCACAGCGGAACCGATTCCACAGCGAACTACACCAGAGATGTATGTTTTGGTGTGTGAGAGCGAAACCTACGTTTTTATTCATCTGTAGTTGGCTGTTTGTGCTTTTTTGAAGACACGAAATAGAGTGGATGTACTAGAACGTCTGAGATGGAGGTGTAATGCTTTTTTGCCCTTCAGAATCTACACTTCTACGATAATATTATAAATGCGAAAATAATTCAGTTTCTCTGTCTGTTTGTTACATTTTCACCAATAAACGGCTAAACCGATGTTGATGAAATTCGACAATGAAATACATTAGGATGGACAGAGGATACTTTTTTCTATATAAATGACATATTTTGTTATGAAAGTCTGAAAACTAACCTAACGATGACAGACAGACGGATAGCGTGTCTACGATGTTATATCGGCCACTCAGTCTTTGTTTATGTCGCAGTCAGTTCGTGAATGATCTGTTGATATATTTCATGTAGAGACACAACTTATATATAATAGAGATGTGGATTTGCGCTGCACGAGAATATTCTTTCGTGTTTACCTAGAAGTTCTTCTTTTTTTTTTTTACTTATGGCTTTACGCATCGTGAATGTCAGTGTCATTAGAGGCGGGATAGGATTGGAGACAAGGAACTTAAAGGAATCGGCCATGATCTTTTGAAGGAAGCACTCTCGTATTCCACTGGAGTGATTTCGGAAACTATGGAAAACCCAAATCTGGATGCTCGGATGGGGATTCGAACCCACGTCCGCCTGAATGCGAGAAATGGCTATCTTCATGGGACAGGTTCAATGGTAGAATGGTGTGATGATGGCTTCCCATCGTCTTATCCAGGTACCGTACATTTTGGGACACCTTTTAACTAACTTACAGCTTTGTATATTCGATTCTAGTAATAAAATTCTAAGTCTACGCATACGAAGTCGCGAATAACAGTTAGTAGATCATGTTTGTCTAAGTGATACGATTTCTATTCGAAATTGCACTGATACATCAAGAGGTATTTTTATCACATTTAAAACAAGCAGTCTTCCTTAAAAACGAACTTTAACTGCTGCCGATATAATTCAGCACGTTTAATTTTTTTTTTTTTTTTAATTGTGATGGAGCATATGGTTTCCTACCCACCTACACTCATTTCATGAATTCTATTTATTCTTAATTTCTTTCAAGATAATGTCCACGCCCATCTACTTTTGTGCTTTTCGAATTCTAATTTTAAAATTCATTCAGTTCTCCGGTTACGTATTTCAGCTCATTCCTTTGTCATTTACTTCAATCCCCTACGCCTGAAATCAAGTAATGGACATCTCTTTCATTACACCCACTATTTCTAATTATAATATGATAATATACAGGTATACGCCTTATATCTCTTGATCCACCTCTTATCTGCCAACGATTTGCAACTCAATTCATTTATCATATTAGTTACTGACTGTGCCCTGCGGAAGTTTCCACAAACAAATATAGCTTCGTTCCTTTGTATACCCTAAAACTATTATATTTAATGCCCTGATATGGGTGCAATACTACGGTACAAATCAGACTGGCAAGATGTAAAGATCCGTTTGAACTAAGGATGCCATTCGATATGGCTGTAACATGAAAGTAAGTATGGACAAAACGAAGAAGAAATCTCTGGATTTACTACATGGGAACTTCAAACATACTGCTTCTTCTTACTTAATTTCTTAGAACCCAGGTGAAAAAGATATCTTCACTTAGCGTAATCAAAAGTTAGTCTGGCTCCTATTTCTTTTTTCAGTCAAAGCTCTGACGTAACAGTCGACTCAAAAGTCAAAATGTACTGAAAGAATTTAAGATGATAGGTAGCACACACTAAGTTTTTCATTTTTTTCGCTAAAGAACTAAAAAAAAAAAAAAAAACAGAATCAAGAGTACGTATTTTGATCGCAGGTTTGACAAAATTAGAATACCCTGGCTAATTTTACGAAAGAATGACCACAGACATCTTCCCCGGTCTGATTTTTGGAGTAACTTTGAGGATCTGCAGTGCTACCAACTCCTCATAGCACAGAATTAATAAATTTTAAAAATACCATGACAAGACGGTCAATAAACTCTTCTGTTTTTAGTGTTCGCCTTTACATAATATAAATTAACTGGCACATTTTGATTGCCGATTAAGTCAGACGCAAAAATATAATTATACTGGTATGATAAATTATAACTGAATCTATTAATGAATCTTTTCGAGTTCTTTAAGGTGGTAGAGCACTGGGGACAAGGAACGGGAAGAAATTCAGCATTCGCCTCCAGTGACCTTGGGAATAAATGGAAAACCGGGTGACCGTTGCCGCTTAAAAGCTACCTATAGTCGTCGTTATGGGCCACCTTATCAGCAGAAGAGCATAAAATCAGTCATTGTCTTGTTTAAGAAGTTTTCCATAGTCCGAGGGAAATATAGAGATGATCTTCTTATTACAATAAGGGAACAGGAGTGTTATTTCTTTATTAAAACAAACACCACTCTTTCTGCACTAATTAAAATAGGATTCGGCACATGACAGAACTGTACTAATAATAAAAATAAAGAATTAAATCAAATAAACAGCGGTTACTTGAACCTTGTGTACCATTACAGGACGAATTATCATGCTAATAATTCAATACATTCTGAGGCAATAAAAAAAGGCTCAGTATAGTACAAATACAAAGGAAGCCGATAAACCATGGAAGAAATAATATTTACAGTATCATAGGAGCATATTCTTTTCTTCTTTGATTGTTACTGCTGTTTTTTATTTTTATTTTGGCTTTATGTTTCTCTGACGTCGAAGTCATGAAAGGTGGGAGAGGATGGGGTACAAATAACTGGAAAGAATACGGCCTTTTGTAGGAACCAATCCGTTATTCGCCTGGAGTGATTTCGGATACTATCTAAACCGAAATCTGGATGGTCGGACGGGGATTCGAAACCGCATCCTCCCGAATGCCAGCTCCGAGCCTTGCCGCTCACCAACAGGTTTGGTTTTACTGTAATTATCTAAATGGCTGGAAATATAAAGACTGCGTCTACAGAGGAAAATTATACCACGGATTCAGCACCATTTATGAGCCAAATGAATGAAATTCTGCAGCTAACTTGTTAGTGAGAAAAAAAGAGTAGGCTAAAATTCAGCAAAGCGAATGAGTTTTACCTACATCTGTACCGGTACTCTTAAATTCACAGAAAACTGTAGGTCAAGCTTAGAGTTATCACAAGATATAGGATTTGCCAACACGAATCCCTAAGTGCTTACCTCGTCTATAGCCTTCCATTTTTTTTTGTGGACTCTAAGAGGAGTATCGGATCGTGCAGTTGAAGTATAATTTCAGTCCGTATTTTCTGCATTATTACTAATTACATGGACCTGTAACTCTTTATAACCGGAGTAGGATGATGGCTTCAAAGTATACTGACGTTCACATCGGTTTCGGGGAAATACAGCGTAAACGAAAGCATCTTTTTTCGAGATGATTTTTGCTAGCTATTCTTCTCAGTCCCCTTTATGTGCAAAGTTCTCTAAAATCCACTTACGGAGGTTATCTGTTTTCTGCAACTGTTAATTGCTCCGGCTTTGGCGATACAGACAGCAGATGCTCTAGCTAAATAGCATCTGAATCCGAAAAAAAAGGTATGTCAGATAGGAACTATAAAAGACAGGAGACGTGCCTTAATAATAACGAATTATTTTTTGTATAAATAATGTCAATTCTTGATCTATTAATCCATCCAATTCAGTTTTCACATTAAATTTATCAACACAGCGTTTAATCTTACTTCTGCGCACGTAAAAGTCAATTACATATTTTAATTACAGTCGTATGAAATGACCCAAATTCATATGCTACCAGGCTAGACGTTTCACAGGTTCAAAATACTGAAGATGTTTCCAACAACAAAAGAATAAACCTTGTTGTGTCGAAAACAAGAAAATTCAGAAGCGAAGTGATGAAAGGGACTGCCTCAGTCCAGTTCTATTCCATATGATCTCTCTACTTCTCATTAATTCACTGCTATTGTATTCCATATATGTACATTATTTTGAGTAAAGTTTAAGAGGGTAAAATGAGTTTCCAGATAAAAATATTCCCACCTTTTGTTCTATGATGCGTCTAGTTTCTTGAAGTGTTGTAAAGTAAATATTGATAGTCACCTCTGACTTTTTGGTTCAATAATTTATGACCGGCAATCTATCCCCAATTTAAACGAAGCGGCTTCCGTGTGCTCTTTACAGTTTATTTGTGGAGCAAATGCAATGCTCTGTCACGCGACGATTTGTATTTAAGGTAAAGCGAGCAGTTAAATTTATCACCATTTGCATTCTACTGTACAAGAAATGCAGATGGCCGATCATTCAATACATGAAAAAGTTATATAACGATTAGATTTACTGGTTAAACGTGATCCATTCTTTTTCACGATTTCACTTAGTGTAGAATGTAATCCCTCCACAAAGTTTTGAGTTATCTTCTACACACAGCCCTACCAAATATGCGATTTCCACTTGCAAACCGTGACGAGACCTAGATTGGAACTTGGAGCTGGAACTGTTGGTTTTCTCATCGTCAAATATGGTTGCGACTTAACACGCTCGGCCAGAATTCTGGGTAATCAAACAAATAATGTCTCTTAGTACCTAAAACAAACTAGCCTTAAAAAAACATAGAACACCATTCTAGTTCTAGACGTTGGAAATCGTTGAGGTTTAGAGCGTGCATTATTCTCTGTGTATTCCATCTCTGCTCTATTTTTTTCCGAGATGAACAGCGATTACCCGTTATCATTGATGATATGAGATTCCCATTTCTTCTAAATCATATTCCACCTTCCTCCGTGTATAAAAGCATTTTCTGTATTTCACTTCTGTTGAATCTACTTTTCTAAGTCTTTTCGGCAATTACTTTTCATTTCAATTTTTTTTAAACGGCAGTATTATCGTGCATTCTCATAATATCAATTAACTTCATTTTAATCCAGTTAAAGTCTCAAGCTCAAATTTTCTTACTTTATTTCCTCGTTTTGCATTCTCCTTCACTTCTCTTTCTTTCAATAGCTCTGTATGCATATTTCCTCAAAATTACTGATGTTACGGTCGGTTACACACTAGAGTTATTAATGGTTCTCTGCATGTTACTCTGTGTCACCATAATTAATTTTTATTAGCTCGCTTATCATTTTAAACATCGCTGTGCACTTCCCAATTCCACTCTCGCGTATGACATGCAGTGCAGAGGTCTGTTTGTGTAAGTTTGTAAAACCCTAAAATTAAGTTGATTCCTTCCTAATGATCTGTGATTAGCATCGTATATATTAATCTAGTTTATAACGTTTACTACAACTGTTTGGGGTTATGCAGAACTCATACAACCTGGCACATTCTTCAACAGTGAAATTCACTTTAGTATTTTCCTCTTTTCCTTCTTTCGTGGTCGTATTTCAATCGCCGATGGTTATCAAAGCTTCTTCAGTATTTACAGATAGAGAAACAAAGTCCCTATCTTCATTGAATGTTACCTAAACTACCGTACAAGTCCTAGCAAGACCCATTAAAGCTTAATGCGAGCCTTCATTACATTTTTCATAATAATACGAGTGTTTCTCTGTCCTCTCGTCTTGAAATTGCCATCATAAGGTAATTGGTATATTACGTGTATGTGTACAAAAATCTTGCACCTTCTCTTAATCCTTATAATTTCTAAAATACCGGTTTTATCTTTCTTTTTACCTTTCTTTTAAACTTGAGCAGTATTATCCTAACAATAACAAAGACTTTATGAAGCAAATACACCTTTAAATTCTCCAATTCATCTACCAAAATGCTATGGTTTCGCCCCTTAAAATGTTTCTACATTTTCTTTCTGACGACTCCTTCCTGAGCAATTCTTAATTGCAGATTTGATTATGAAGAATAAAACTATCTTTACGTAGAGACATTTCATCGGAATACCCTTTAGGTCTTTGGTGTACTTAATTTTTTCCCCTTTTCTTCCCGTTTTCGATGTCTACTTATCGTTTGATGAATACCAAACGACAAAAGAGAACCAACTATGACAAACTTTGGCAATAATGGAGATTCACGAATGGAAGTTATTATTTAACTAACACTTGTTCAACAAATACTAAATATCGCTCATTAAAGTTTATATATAAATGTCGGCAGCTATTATAAAACCGATCTGACCAAATTTGTTCTGATTTGTCAATATGCACTGTGGTAACCTAAGGGGCTTCGCAGCTGACCACTATGTTTTCTCCAGAACCATAATATTTGGTCACTCGTGCGCAGTTGTCATGGAGAAACCTCATATTAACGTCAGCACTTTATTTCATCGACCGTAAATAGGAATTTATTTATCAGGATAGGTAATAACCTTCTGGGTAGTAATCATTTTCTGATGTACATAAATACGATAAGAAAATTGATGCTTGCATCAGTGTTTACACGCGCGAGAAGTGAGACTTCGAAGTATTTTTTGTGTATTTTTCCTTTTTTTTTCAATTTTTGATGTTGCTTTCGCACTCTAGTGGACGAGCGATAGCACGTATATTGCATTTGTACAGTAAATAGGAATTTTGTGCAAGTTATTTTCGTAAGCAAATGAATGTTATTATAAAGTTAAAACAGATTTCGCTAGATTATAGTGCGTTGATAGTCTAATTTAAAGCTTATATATCGGAGAAATCTTGAAACAAATCTGATAACCATTCTAACAATCAGTAAAAAAGGGTTAAAAAAGAAGGTAAAAAGGGTAAAAAAGGGTAAAAAAGGTAAAAAGGGGTAAAAAGGGTAAAAAAGGGTAAAAAAGGGTAAAAAAGGACGCTTCCTTAGGGGATTAGCAGAGGACTAATCTTCCTGACGTAGAAACAATCACTCAGAAGCATAGAAGATATATTTCTGCCAGTAAAAGGGAAAAAGGAACTTTTAAGTTTTAGGTAGGCACCTCAGCAGTGTTATAGGGTGTTATGAACATCATGCAGCTTTTAGCACAGTGTTGAAAAATTAGTACTCCAATTGTACTTTTACTATTCAAAGCGGTATTGTAGACTTAAGCAATTTTTATATATGCCTCGTTTTTTCCACGTTTGATGATACTGATCGACGAATATTAACTTTATTTACTACTAGATGTAGCTATAGAGTAAGCTCGTCTCTTGCATGTGTTAGTGGATGGAAGGAACATACTAATGGTATTTGACGAATTAATTCAGTCAGGATCACCGACACAGCTAGCAAAGTTTCTTTATACATATGTTGTGAAATGTTTGTTTCTTTGGAACACGATATGGAGGAGAGATTACAACCAAGGTGCCAACAGCATCAATACCCCAGTCATACACGAGTCTGCTCACGTATCTTTGCTAGTCTTTTCTAAAATCTTTATGAGCACAAACAATCCTTTATCATAACTGTAATGTTATTAGAGGAAAGAACTGATGAAGCCAACAACGGTTAACAATCCCTACGCTTTTTAACCAGGTAATCCTTACAGTGTGGTGTTTTAAGCCGAGCCGATTACTGATACTACTGCAATGACATCACTTACCTTGCCACAAATACAGCCCGTTATTTCTTCCACAATTCTAATAAATACAAGAGAAGGTTTTGGGACCTTAAGATTACCAGTAAAAAGGGGGGGGGGGGAGCCGAACCCATTTAGGGGTTACATAAAACTCAGGAATATTATAGTGCAGCCACCAATATACTTTGTCTTCTACTACTATTTTCTGTAAAACTTAAGCTGATTCTAATTTCATACATTCAATTAATTTATTAAATTTATTTTCGTTTGATTTTATAGTTACTGTTCCGTCCCATTAAAAGTCATCCTTGTTTAATTATTTGCTTCACATGCTCGAAGCATCTTAATTCATTTACTGGCACAGATAATGTGTGCAGTAAAGACGTTAAATTAAAATTAATTTAATCTTTTTTTTTTCAGGTAAGTGATGATCCTCAGATGCTAAACAAATTCAGGACTGACGTGGTTGAGTACAAATTCCACACAAAATCCGCTGTTGTCAGTATTTCTCAGAATGGTTGCGGCTTTCTTTTATGAAAGCTGTAGTTACGAATTTCATTTCTTATATATTAAAGGAAGCTTTTATATGGGAACAATTAAAAAACGGCGGACGATTTCGGTGGATCAGAGTATAGATACAATGTATACTGGATAGTGACAATCTTTATTCCGTTTTGCTTTATTAGGTTATATTTACGTTAAAACACATGAAAAATCAGCGTTTTGTTTTAATTTTGTAATCTCAGTTTTTTCACTTTAGTCAACTTTTAGTTTGTCCTGACGTTTTCGTCAGTTTTTGAAGTTGAAGTTCTCCCCGAGTGAGGTTGATCTTCAACGCGTTCTGGGCCTTCCAAAAATGATTTGTGCCAGTGGAAAATTTGTGCTCTTGATAAGCAATGTTCACCAGACATGTTACAACTTTTCAAAGGTGACACTCGCGGATTCCAAGTTGCTCTAAATACCGATGCCCCATGTTAGTAACAAACAAAAACACAACTTCACTGATGGAGCTGTCAAAAATAATGTGTTGGCTCAACGGAGTTTTATTTTGTCTCGGCATGTGGAACGGATGAACGAACCATTCTAATTCAGACTGGTGGACACCGCATTGCGATATCGCTGGCAGTGTTCCCAATCTCATTACTTTTCTCATACACGTCGTAAAATTAACTAATGGTGTGATGACTCAGTAGTTACGGTGGATTCTTTCAAAGTTTGCTGCTCCGGTCCCGGGTTGAAATCTCGGTGGGCGCAAGAATTATTAAGCGTTGTATTTGATCACTGGTGCTGTGATTCGGATTCCTCGTTAAACTCCAGGCCTCAGAGGAAAGGAAATGACCTTGCAGTTCCGACAATGGCTTAGTATGCATTCTTCGGGATATGAAAAGTGTAATTTTTACCGACAGCTATTTTCGGCGTATGATTCAAGAGTTTTAATTTGTATTCCTGTCTTATTTATTCCGTATAATATTAATCAACTGTTAGCATTAATATTTAATGGAATGTTTAGTTTTGATGAAATGTATGGCTTTAATTGTAGTTAAATGTTCAGGTCTGTCTTCTGTGGGTTGTGATGCCCTCCGCCACTCACTTTTAGTGAATCGGGGAGTGATAATCCAATCAATCATCCGATTGTGGAATAAGTTTAATTTTAAACAAATTAACACTGCTGTCATTTAGAGTAAGTGCTCAACTAGCTAGATTGAGTGTGTATCATCGTAAAAATGGGAAATACTAAACGCCGGAAAGGGATTAGGGAATTTAAATAATTTACACTAGGTCGGGTGCATTAGTTTAATGCACGTTACTCTGAGCATGCAGCTGAGGGATTAGTTGTCGGCATGTTTGGATGAGCTCGCGACTCCCGACTGTCCTGGGTCGTCTCCGATCTCGCGTGTGCCTGAACCGTCTTTTTTTCTCCGTTCAGTGAAGATGCGCCTGAGCAGGAACATGCAGCTCGCGTGTCCGTTGTGGTAGGCGAGCATGTAGGGCGTGCGGCCGCGGGCGTCCTTCTTGCGCACCGGCGCACCCCTGAGGACCAGCATCCTGACGAGGTCTTCGTTGCCGTAGGCCGCGGCCCAGTGCAGCGGCGTGTTGCCGGCAGAGTCAGCAGCAGCCAGGCCTCCAGTCAGCGGCAGCAGGAACTTGGCGGACTCCATGTGTCCGAACTCGAGGGCCGTCAGCAGAGGCGTGCGGCCTTGATAGTCCACCCTGCTGACCAAGGCTCCCTGATCCAGCGCCATCTTCACCAGCTCGAGGTCACCGCAGGCGGCCGCCCAGTGCAGCACCGTCTTGCCCGAGGTGTCCGCGACACCTGTCACGTACTCTCTCCTCTCCATGATCAGTCTGGCAGCCTCGATGTTCGCCTTCTGCAGGGCGCAGGTGACGGCACTGCGGCGCAGTCCGTCTACCTGGTAGCTCATGGCCCCGTTCTCCAGGAGCAGCTCGACCAGTTTGGGTTCTCCCGCTGCCGCCGCTAGGTGCAGGGCGGTCATGCCGTACTTGTCCGCGATGTCGACGTAGCCACAGTGCACCATGATAGTGCGCACGGCTTCCGTGTGGCCGTTGGCGGCGGCGGACATCAGAGGGTTTCGGCCGTCCGCGTCCAGGTACTGTTCGCACATGGAGAAGTCCAGCAGCCGCTGGAGGACAGACACGTTGCCGGACCGGGCCGCCCAGTGCAGTGCAGTTCGCTTTTGGTTGTCTCTATTTAGTACCTGATCGGGCGCTGTCAGTACGTTAGCGGTCCACCTGCAACGATATTAGATTTTTTTTTATTTTTTATAACGATTTTATACATTAGTCAAGTCGAAAGAAACAAACTTATGGGAGTGACACTTGTGGGAGAATTATTTGAACTATTCAAGTTAAATATATGATAAATTTCTTTGAGAAGGGAAGCTGTTTCATCTTTGGTCGACGCGTAACATATTATCGCTGGAGGACAAGTCAGAAATTTTGTGGAATTGTTGAAACAAACAAATCATATGAACTGAAGTTTTATATATATATATTTAAAGTAGTGTGTGTGATGTAAAAGGGCTAAATTTAAGTAGCTTGTAGAAGCTAAGTTTTAAGACGAAGAGAGCAGTTTTTGCTGCTGGCGAAAAAAGGATTGTAATTGCGAGATAAGGTTTTTTTTAAGTCCAGTGTAATAATAATTCTATTTAATTTGTGGTTTGTGAAGGCCAGTGTAATTATTGATCATTGTGATTCTTCGAGATATTAATATGCAGTTTTGTAGTGATTATGTTGGATAAAGATTACGTTTATTTATATAAAAAATTCCTTTTAAATTTCAAATAAGGTGGCAGAACACCCGTGTGCAATATTTTCTGATCTATATAACATTCCCAGCGGGCTACCGCTATCAAAATTAGTCAAATTATAAAGAGAGTCTCGCAAAGTTCTAAGTGCGTATATAAATTGTTAAAGCCACAAGAATTGTGTTGGTAACTGTGTGAATAAATGTCTTAATACAAAGAATAGAAGCATTTAAGTTATATAAAATTTCACTTTTCGCAGGCGTCATTATTGAAAATTGCACTTGTTTACTTTCGGGTTTTGCGCTGCGATTTATTTGCTGATAACGCCAACGTTTCAGCCCCAACCTGGAGCCTTCGTCAGGGCTTTGTCTATTTAACCGACTAGTGCTTTTTTTGATAGACTTGACACTTAATTCACTGTTTATTATCACAGGCAAAGATGATTTTGATTATCCGCCAAAGAATATAACCACAGGCGGTAGAATCAACCTAGATGTAATAGGCCGAATCAAATTAAAATGAGTCAAATTTTTTTTTTGTCAACCATTCAGTCAAACTGATAAGAGGTCACCACTACTGTTTCTGTGACTGAATTCTGTTTACTGGAGGGAACATATAACGGGGTAGCTTAAGTATTGCCACCTGTCACCGGAAAGTAACTTGCGTGCTGTAGGTTAGTATCGTTTTCTCCATTTTTATTTAATTCAGTTAATTTGTTTTTGTATCGGAACAGATTGTTAGTGACTGTCCAATGTCTTCATAAATCCCGACCCAAAACTAAATAACTACTCAATTCGGATTGAAAGTGGTAATATTTCAAGGCAGTTACTGTTAATTTTGTTACATTTAACCATGTCTATCGTAAACTATTTAATATAACCAGCTAAAACAAAGAAAACGGGCACTAAAAGTAGTTAACAGTCCCGAGTTTTAGTAGAATCTCGTATCTACTCTCTGCTTATGAACATAGGTCAAACGTTATAATCAACTTATGAACATATGAGAAGATTACTAGTCTCAAGAAAAAGCAAAAGACCTAATATCTCCACTAAATCCCAAATGAGAGCAAATATTACTCGCATACAAAGAACATATGCATACAAATTCACGTGTACATATAGAAGGCGAAGAAAGTAAAATTACCGATCAAAAATACACATGAAAATCGACGGAAATGACAACAGACATATGAACTACGTAATGAAGATCGATAGCAGACTGTTCAACATATAAATAAAACGGATAAATAAAAAAATATCCATTGCTTCAATTATCTTTTATTCATAGTCGTCAATAAAATATTTCAGAATTAGCCTCAAAACTTAGCAGGCATTATAGCATTATACAATTGTATGAAGGATAAAATTTGAGTGAAAAGCTGCACTACCGTAATGGAATGAAGAATTGCACCCAACAAAGCTAGATGTATGTCGCTTAAAAAAGGTCGCGGGGTTCCTACGGCTACTGCCGCCTCCCATAGGATTCATGGAGGTAGAGCTCCACATTCACATTACAACCGTTGGCACTAGAGTGGATGTGACCGGGTCAGCACTATGCTCGCCATTCTTTACCTTCCCGCGGAGTTTCCTCCACGGTACTGATTGGATAGCAGGCTGAGTGGCCCCGGGATGTCGTTCCAGACGTTCAGCTTCCAGAAAAAATCCTCGGCTTCGTCGGGGATCGAACCCTGGTAGTCCGGGCCGCACTCACTACCGCCTGAGCTACTCTGCTCAAATGTAATCAGAAAAAAAAAAAACAAACCCGTAATTGGCTTTCCGTTACTAAATTCACAATCTCCGCTGGTCAGATCAAGAAATTCATCACAGGATTATGAAGATTTAATGTGGATGGTAGAAAAATTAACAAGTATCAAAAATGCGAATTTGGAAGAGAACAAATTCATAGATAGACTAACACCAGATTCCTCAAGAATGTCCTAATCATAACAAGTTTTCAATACAAATATCCAAGTTAAGAAAAGCAGATTTTCCCAACGTGACTACTACATGAATTAGTTGGACAGTTCTCACACGCCTTCGGATGCAAGAAATTAATGACGTGCACTTATCCAAAAACTTGGCACAGAATATCTGGTAAGAGCAAGTGACGAATATGCGCCGATAGTATGCACACAGGAGATCGAGAACTGGAGCCAGTAACCCAAACAAACATCCTCCCAGCAGTACGTGACTCAAGCTAGCTTTGACAGATTAAAACGAAGAGCCTCGGACATCAAACGTGACCGGATGATATTTTCCAAGATTAAGAGCCATCCATCCGACTGCCTAGTTTGCACCACAGTGATGAGGATATACCCGAGTATCTACAGAACCCGTGACTGTCCATTTATGACGAAAATTTTAAAAACGTTTAACATTTCCTTCCCTCAGACTTTTGGCTATGGATGGAACAGGATATGGGGAAACTGCCGACATTAGTGCAAAGAGACGAAGTGTCTGGCTAGTGTCCTTCAGGACGAACTAGATTGTAAAAGGCAACAAACAGACGCAATTAAAAGAGTACAGCTAAAATGATGTGAACATCTGTAGAGAAAACTACTGCAGTGCAAACCAAATCGCAATATGTAGAGAGATTGAGGAAATAAAATTCTATTGAGGTAGGTGTGTGTGTGTGTGTGTGTGTGAGAGAGAGAGAGAGAGAGAGAGAGAGAGAGAGAGAGAGAGAGAGAGAGAGAGAGAGTGTTATGTTCTTACTGTAAGTTGCTTTTGTAGATAACGCTGCTGTGTAACGGTAGAATTTAAGAGCAATTTCACTACAGAATTTACTTATACGCTAGTGGCGTTGGCGAATGGTGAATGAATAAAGTCACTCCACACGTCAGTCGTTCCCTTACTGTACGAAATATCTATTCACACTGAGACAGTTGTTTAAAAGATTTACTGCCACATTTATTTATGTTTTTGGGGGAAGAATTTAACACCACACTATATAAGACAATAAAAAAAAGAAAAAAAGGAGTATTTAGATCACTAACTGCAATTGGTGCGTGTGTTCCATCGCAATTAATTTAAATTAATTTGAACAAAGGGTCTTTACTCTTTTTCTTTATAATCTTATCGCGAAAGCAAGCTGTTGACTTGCATGTCTTTACGTTGGCGAATTAAATACAGTTAAAGTTTCTTGCTCGCTGATCCAGAGCGAAGAATGTGTAATCATCTCTCTCCCAGATAGTGATCGGCCAGAGAAAGGAAGTAGTATGAAGTGAATAACAAAACTAAGAGTTCAGTAACAGTTGAAAGTCTGAAAAGTTTTTAAAGAGAATTTTGTTCATAAACTGAACATTCCTAAGTACGAATGAAGCATGTTCATATTGTTGGAAGTATAGAAGAAACTCTGCCAGACAAAAAGTGAAGCACCCAGAACGTGAGAAACAAACGAAATATAACTTAGCGGGTTGGGATGGTATGAGGTTATTTCAGCGATTACAAAATTGAGAAATTCACCCTCTGGCCTGGATACACTCACTGATTTGATTGGGAACAACCGTTATATCCTCTCCCGAGACATGTTTACACAACTTTTGTAAGTTTTCATTGATATCCTTAATTCTGGCACTGGGACGGAGCTGGTCTCACACGTTCTGAGAAAGATCTGGGGATCTTGCTGGCCATGGGAGTAGCTCAATATCACGCAGGTTGCTTCATAGAGGCACGTACCGAGCAATGTTGAAAAATGGCACCACGATACTGTCGCATGAGAGGAAGGATGTCTGACATAGTCGTGCCCCCAGAGTTCCCTCAATCACTACCATTCGTATCCTGATTGCTCCCTACACCATGATCCCAGGAGTAACACCACAGTGCCTCTCCAAAACATTGGAACAGTGTGACCTCTCCGCAGGTCACCACCGTCCTCGCCGACGATGGTCATCCCACGTAATGCAGAACCACGATTCATTGTAGAATACAATGCGACGCTGTTCATCAGATCATGTCGCCTCATTGTTGCCAACAAGGTCAAGATCTGTCTCAGATAGAACATATGTGGAACCAGCCCGGACGTTAACACCGATAAAGTGCCATTATCAACGATATCAAGCAACAGTTACACAGATGTGGGCCAGCTTGTCTAGGGAGAGGCTACAACGTCTATGATATCCTTCCCAACCGAATCAGTGCATGCATCCAGTCCATAGAGGGTTCAACGTCTGTTGATAAATGGGCTCAAACTATTTTGTAATCACTGGAATAACATCACATACTCCGTCAATCAGTGAAGTTTCGTTAACTTTCGTCCTTCCCTGGGTTCTTCAGTTTTGTCATACGGTGTATGTATTTTTTTATTACATATAACAGCATAAATTGTGTTTCATCTTCCTAATTATGTTTTAGGAGTTATTTATGTCTAGTGGTAAAAAAATTTGTAGTCATTGGGGACTGCCGACAGAAACGAAAACTTACCATAAGTGCAACACGTCATACTTACAGCTACAGGTATACTAAATAATAATTCCGTGTGGACGTTATGACCTGGTGACAGGATTTCTGTTGGCTGCACTTTCCGCCCCTTTCTTAGCCGCCTTAACCTAACCCGATATTGCTACCGGGTACAAGGGACCTACAGTTTAACGTGGAATTCAAACCACTAATGCGTTCTGGCGTACTTCACATTAGACAGCAAGCTGTGCCAAAGGTGAAGGATGGATTAATGGTCTATGAAAATATCCGCCGAGACAGGGATTCGAACAGAGGACCTTCCGTTCTCCAGTCAGACACCTCATCCACTAAACCACCTGACCGCAACGGATATACTGTTAAATTAGCACGACGATGTAGTGAAATCTTAAGATCTTACCCATTCAAAAATTGCCCAACGCTCCAAAAGAAGTTTTCACTTCAAAAACTAAAATTCTAACTTACACAATCCGACAGTTTGTCAAATCTTCCCGAATGAAATGTACCAGGCTATTGTGTCAGAAGCCAGAATGCTAATTCCTTTCTTCAATTTAAGGTGGATTCAGAACCACGGAAAGTCCCGGAGTAGCTCATATAATCAAATACAACTCCTAAAAATTTGAATCCGCGACCGGAGGGAGAACTTTCGGAAGAAAACTTCTTAACCACTGAGCTACCAGACCGCCTCGTTTTGAATTATACGTGTGCTATTCTGCTAACTACTACCAAAATCGGATAAATCTAAGTTTGTATGAACAACGGTGACTAAGGTGAGGGGGGGGGGGGAAGGATAGTATTTAGGTTTCTGTAAATCAAACGTAAACAGTGTTTTCTTTATGGTTTAAAGTAAACGTATGTTCCATTAAAATCGGGTAGAAACTCTAAGATTTTGCGAAAAGCGCCCAATGCGTATATCATACGCGCAGTAGGTGGCGTGATGGTGACTGACGTCACGAACTCAGATTTACCTCCGTCCAAGCATCGCGTAATGCGCCTATATATATATATATATATATATATATATATATATATATATATATATATATATATATATATAATATACGCATCCATGACGTTATAACGTCTACTAGTCAGCATGATACTAGAAAGCCGGATGTAAAGTGTTGTGTATTAGAGCCAGTAGCTTGGCGCACCTGTTTGTCGGCCTGGAGTGCGCGCATCAGCGGGGTCAGCCCCTGGTCGTCCGCGGCGAGCCTGGGGGCGCCGCGACTCAGCAGAGTGCGCACCAGCTTGGGGGTTCCTCTCTCGGCTGCCCAGTGCAGCGCCGAGTTACGTCTGGTGTCGCACAGTGTCATGCGAGAGGTCCTCGGCAGCAGCACCAGCGCCGCCCTGCTGTTCCCGTGCTCTAGGGCGCACATGAGCGCGTTGCGTTGGCATCGTCCACGGCGTCCGGATTCATCCCCTCCTCCAACATTCTCTCCACCATCCTCTTGCTCCCCTTCTCGGCGGCCAGATGTAGCGGTGACCTGCCCTTCTTGTCGGTGAGTGTCACGTGGGAAGCGCTGCGGAGCAGAAAGCGCACCACTTTGCGGTGTCCGGCGCGAATGGCGAACCATCAGCGGAGTCATGCCGGCGGAGTCTCCAGCGTAGATTTTAGCGTCGGCCTCGACCAATTGTCTGACGACGTCGAGTCTGCCGTTGGCGGCTGCCGCGTGCAGGCAGTCCTGCCGCTGGTGTCTGCGGCATCCAGATAGACGCGTTTGAAGATGAGCACTTTAACGGCCTGCGTGTGACCGCCTTGTGCAGCGAGCATGAGAGCGGTGTTGCCCTCACAGTCTTTGACGTTGGGGCCCACCCTACCAGTAGCAGGCGCCAGACGATGCTGGTGGCTCGTGGGCCGCCGCCCAGTGCAGGGAGGTTCTTCCATTCCTGTCGACTCCACTCAAGGCTGTCCCCGCCTCGAGAAGGGAGATGGCAGTGGTCAGGTCTCCGGCTTGTAGTGCCGTCAGCAGTGGTGTCAAGTTGACTTGCGCCTCTGCTAGTTGCCTGGGCGATAAATACCGCCGGCCGGCCGTCATTCAGCATCAAACGAAGCCTTCCTCTAGGCGATGGCGAGGGGTTTGCCTAAGGAATT
>JARYHS010011408.1:42914005-43081743 GCA_031002005.1 Vandiemenella viatica
TTCCGTTCTCCAGTCAGACACCTCAACCACTAAGCCACCTGACCGCAACGGATATGCTGTTAACATTAGCACGACGAGGTAGTGAAATCTTAAGATCTTACCCATTCAAAAATTGCCCAACGCTACAAAAGAAGTTTTCACTTCAAAAACTAAAATTCTAACTTACACAATCCGACGGTTTGTCAAATCTTCCCGAATGAAATGTACCAGGCTATTGTGTCAGAAGCCAGAATCTTAATTCCTTTCTTCAATTTAAGGTGGATTCAGAACCACGGAAAGTCCCGGAGTAGCTCATATAATCAAATACAACTCCTAAAAATTCCTACTCGCCGCGGAATTTGAATCCGCGACCGGAGGGAGAACTTTCGGAAGAAAGCTTCTTAACCACTGAGCTACCAGACCGCCTCGTTTTGAATTATACGTGTGCTATTCTGCTAACTACTATCAAAATCGGATAAATCTAAGTTTGTATGAACAACGGTGACTAAGGTGAGGGGGGGGGGGGAAGGATAGTATTTAGGTTTCTGTAAATCAAACGTAAACAGTGTTTTTCTTTATGGTTTAAAGTAAACGTATATAAGTTCCATTAAAATCGGGTAGAAACTAAGATTTTGCGAAAAGCGCCCAATGCGTATATCATACGCGCAGTAGGTGGCGTGATGGTGACTGACGTCACGAACTCAGATTTACCTCCGTCCAAGCATCGCGTAATGCGCCTATATATATATATATATATATATATATATATATATATATATATATATATACGCATCCATGACGTGCACTAGTCAGCATGATACTAGAAAGCCGGATGTAAAGTGTTGTGTATTAGAGCCAGTAGCTTGGCGCACCTGTTGTCGGCCTGGAGTGCGCGCATCAGCGGGGTCAGCCCCTGGTCGTCCGCGGCGAGCCTGGGGGCGCCGCGACTCAGCAGAGTGCGCACCAGCTTGGGGGTTCCTCTCTCGGCTGCCCAGTGCAGCGCCGAGTTACGTCTGGTGTCGCACAGTGTCATGCGAGAGGTCCTCGGCAGCAGCACCAGCGCCGCCCTGCTGTTCCCGTGCTCTAGGGCGCACATGAGCGCGTTGCGGTTGGCATCGTCCACGGCGTCCGGATTCATCCCCTCCTCCAACATTCTCTCCACCATCCTCTTGCTCCCCTTCTCGGCGGCCAGATGTAGCGGTGACCTGCCCTTCTTGTCGGTGAGTGTCACGTGGGAAGCGCTGCGGAGCAGAAAGCGCACCACTTTGCGGTGTCCGGCGCGAATGGCGACCATCAGCGGAGTCATGCCGGCGGAGTCTCCAGCGTAGATTTTAGCGTCGGCCTCGACCAATTGTCTGACGACGTCGAGTCTGCCGTTGGCGGCTGCCGCGTGCAGGGCAGTCCTGCCGCTGGTGTCTGCGGCATCCAGATAGACGCGTTTGAAGATGAGCACTTTAACGGCCTGCGTGTGACCGCCTTGTGCAGCGAGCATGAGAGCGGTGTTGCCCTCACAGTCTTTGACGTTGGGGCCCACCCCTACCAGTAGCAGGCGCCAGACGATGCTGGTGGCTCCGTGGGCCGCCGCCCAGTGCAGGGAGGTTCTTCCATTCCTGTCGACTCCACTCAAGGCTGTCCCCGCCTCGAGAAGGGAGATGGCAGTGGTCAGGTCTCCGGCTTGTAGTGCCGTCAGCAGTGGTGTCAAGTTGACTTGCGCCTCTGCTAGTTGCCTGGGCGATAAATACCGCCGGCCGTCATTCAGCATCAAACGAAGCCTTCCTCTAGGCGATGGCGAGGGGTTTGCCTAAGGAATTAATACGTCACTACAGAATTACAGAAAAAATATAGTAATATATCCATTAATATAAGAAGCAACATGTCATGTATGTCGTCACCTGTCACGGCATGACGTCAATTTATGACGTCACGCTTTCAGTCATTCTTGGTAATGGACGTTATTTAATAACATTTCCAAGCATCTGCGAATAAATTAACTCACAGAGCACTGAAATAAAAGTATTTATTGCGTTAAAATCGACATATCAATCATTAGATGCTTATATTTACGTAATATTCTTTTGATATATAAAAATATTCCTCAGATTCTTTGTCCATATGTAAGATAAAAGCTTTGTGTTTCGACCATCAATGTAGCGAATGTTTTGGTTAGATTATTACTTCGCATGGGTCAGAATTAAACTGGCATTTGAAGTTACGGCAGAGGGCATGAATAATTTAGTTTTTTTTAAATAAAATAATTTAAACTATGTCCTATTATTGAAATTATTAATTCGTTTAAACGGAAATAGCTGCACACTGATTGCGATCTGTGCATCTTACACTACACTTGAAACAAATAAAACGTGGCATAATGTAAGTTTATAAGATTTATTTTAATTTCCTTTGCTTTCACTGTGTATTATTACTGAGCCTATTATTTCAGCAACTGTGTCAGCCATTCAAACGTTTTAATATCGGTCTGAATCACGGATAACAAAAATGAAATGTGTAAAAACCCTTTAAGATTTTTGATCAAATTTATATCGCAATGCATTATTCCACTAAAACGCGATACAGTTCATGTATTAATATGTCTGAGATTAATTCTTTTGGCGGCAAGTTATCGTATTACGTGGATGGGTTGAAATGCAACCTAGACCCGGATGGAAACAAATCTTTTGTTATAGCGCAAGGCACGAGGAATTACACTGAATTTTATTTTACAACAATTCTATTTAGTTAAGCAGACATGAATTGTCAGAACACTGAAAGAAAATTATGTATTGTGTTTAAATTGGCGTATTAATTATCAGGTTTTTATTTTCCAAAATCATTACATAGTTCTAATGAAAGAAGTTCCAAATTGATCGCGATATATGTGGTCGAAACCATAATTAAATATTACGTGATACAGCGTAAGTTATTACGATTTTTTTTAGCATCCTTCGTTCTCACTGGGGTCATTATTTCAGCCGATTTAAGCTGTCTCAGCCGTTAGAATATCAATTTTCATCACAGGTATTAAGAAAGAAAGGCTTCAGAACCTGTGAAGATTTGGGATCAAGTTTATTTCGCGATGGATGATGACACTGACATGCGATACAGGGAATGTATTAATTCGCGCGTGATTAAGCTTTGCTTTTCTATCAACAATATTAGCGGAGATATTGGTTAGGCTGAAATGCAGCCTGGACCAAGTTGACAATTGAAGCCTTTTGCTACAGCACAAGGGACGATAAATTACAATGAGCTTTATTTTATAACAATTCTATTTAGTTAAGCAACTGCATAGAAATAAATTACCAAAACACTCCATTAAACACGTCATTTTTGACGTGTTTTGTAAAACTAATCAATTACATCACGTAAGGAACGTGTGTACAAATTTTAATGCGAATAGGACAATTCCTTCTAAGGCGGTTGGCATTGCATAGGAGCCGAATTAAGTAAATTAGTAGCATTTCCACACCAATTGGGGTAACAGCGTATTTTTGGACGAGAAACGCCAATTCTCATTGCCAACACATGCAAGCTAAATGTTCAATTTTGTTTTAATTAACTGTAGTTAGTAACTTATGACCCCCAAAAAATGGGATATTAATTTTAAGAATCAAAATCACTGGTCCGAACAGAATATCACTCAATTCATTTAGGACAGTTCCTTGAAATTAACATTTAAAAACGCGTGCTATGCTTTTAACAAGCTCGCAAATGTTTTAACACATATTACAAATTTCATACAATGAAATCCAATTCAAACTCTTGCCCTACGGTACTTACAGGCCGGGAGCCGAACACTATGAATGTTACCGCTCTGCTATTGCGACCCAGAGACTAAGATTCTTATAATGCTAGCCAATGATATTATCCATACGCTATCCAAACTGCTTGTGGAACCATTTCAAAATACAAATAAATTTTAGAAATATTTTTACATAGAATCAGTCAACACTTATAATGAAAGTAAAACTTATAATAAAATTGAGAGTCGTGTTACATTTGCATCAGTATAATTAAAAATAAGTGTGGGAAATTGAACGAGTAATGGAGATTACCCCGTTTATTCCCAAAGGATAGTGAAAATTAAGTGGACACAATCTTCGGAACGAATATGTTCAGCAAATGGCCGAATAAAGAAGTGTATGCAAGAGTCTCAAAGTCAAACGTGTGTCGCATTTTAACATGTGCCTGGTTTGTTATTAGACGGTAATTCCTGAACAGGAAATTTGTTGGAAACCCTCGCAGAATCTCGAAAACAGTTAAGAAAAATCAGTGATTTTCAACTGTCTTCGAAGAGAGATTTTTCTTTCAGAAATATCAGTAGTTAGTTTTATTTGATACCATTAGAGGTCCTTGTTCGCATGGCAGTAGCAAATGTTTCAATTTAGTAAGAATTTCTAATATTCCATATTACACTTCAAAGTGCCGTTATACCACGTTTTAATATTAACAACTCTGGATCAGGGCGTTGCTGCAAATAGAATATATGAACATGAGCCAAGAAGAGTAAAACACCGACAATATTTGTAACTGTTCAAAAGCATTTTGGTATTCGATGTACTCAATTCAGCTTTAGCTACTACTGAAGGAGTCCCGGATTTCACGATAGAAAGTATCTGATCCCTTCTTTCCTCATAAAGGTATTCTTTTCTGCTACTACATCAAATATAACTCTGAATTCACGTTGACGTTTGCAAATTTCTTACGCTGGATTTTTTTGTACGTGCGAAGAGAGGTGAAATTTCAATTGAAGCAGTGTTATTAAATAAAATTGAAATTTGTTTTTAATAGGCATGACAAGTGGCTGGCAGAACAAATACGACGCTATGGTGGAAGCAGAATTTCGTTTGAGTTAACTGCAGTATCGATCTCTGATACTTGCACAATTGCATCAAATGTCCCATCACAGTCTCTTTTCGGCAGGATAGAAATAGGCTATTGCCCAAACACTTTCAACCTGCAGCTCAAAAGCCTTTACTCTTTTTTTTTTAAATTCCGGTCAAGGGCACAAATTTCGTAAAGATATACAAAGTGGCTTAGATGAATGTAGCAGTCTGCACATAATTTCATCTTCGTATCTGAAAGTGCCGTTGGTTTTTAAAATGTTTTTGAAGCAGAATATAGGACGATCCGAGCATTCGTTTCAGAGATCAAAGAGCGTGACAAAAACCATAGTCAAGACTGTGGGTTTGTAAGCAGTAGCGGGTTTTAACTCTGTCAGGTTATTAAGTTTATAAATACAGAATGGGGACACGTGAATACTCTCTTCAGTACTTGTGTAAAACTATGGATTCTCTGATCAGCAATTAAAGTTAGAAAAATAGTGTGAAGAGATGGTATTACGTTACAATGCTATGGTACCTAATCTACACCTGTATACTATAATTAACAAAACTGCAGGTGGTGGAGAGTGCTTAGCACCAAAACGAATTTCTGCTCTAAGCATTCCAATCTTGAAATGGCACAAGGGGAGATTTTTTCCTAATGGCTTTACGCTTGGCTGAAGTAATTAGTTTTTTTTTTTTACTTATGGCTTTACGCCTCGTCGACGTCGAGGTCATTAGAGGCGTACTGGGACTGGGGACAAGAAACTGGAAGGAATTCGGCCATAACCCTTTTGAAGGGAGCATCCCGGCATTCGCCTGGAGTGATTTGGGGAAACAATGAAAAACTCAAATCTGGATGCCTGGACGGAGATTCGAACCGGCGTCCACCCGAATACGAGGCCAGAGTGTTATCCGCTCACCCACGACGCTAGGTAATTACAGTCAAGAATGAACTACAGAAAAGGAACGGGCTTTTTGAAGTTATGATTCTGGCATTCACTTTGCAGAAATTATGGAAAACCGATATCTGAAAACGCAGTAATGGAGTACGAATCTGCGTCCTCCAGAATGCAAGGCCAGAGTGTATCGCTCACCCAACAGTGTTATGAAGGGAAACAATTCATACAAGCGACAATATGCATATTTCTCTCATTTTCTGTCACTGCAACCAAAATAGGTTGGTGAACAAAGTATTTCATTGCACTCGTCCGTGAAAGCGGATGTTAGCATATATGCCTATAAATGCAAACAAAACAGACAATCCCAACCCAATCTATGTATTCAATTCTATGAAGCTTTGGTAAGAGTCACAAATCGAGCCTGCTCTTCTCTGTAGTTTGTGAATACTATCAATCCCCAACAACAAACCGCACCCGGCGAAGGGCATTCAAATTCTTTGCTTTGAGTTACCGCGTTGAATGACGAACCCGTCAAGATTAATGTTTATACTGGACAAATTAGTTTAAATCAACAAGGCGAGAAATGTTTATCAGCGAGATGAAACAATGAAATTTAAAACATTACGGTCAACGAGCAAAATCTAAATGTTTATGAAATACAGTTTCATATGAGTACCACTTCTAACATTAATTGAATAAGCGTTTTACTGAAATATTAAAAACCGATTTTCCTAAAATGAACCTAACAAAACTGAAAAGAGATTCACAGTGGAATGCATCCCAAGTTGAAAACAGGGATGTAGTACATGATATGTTAGCAGATCAGATGTTGATTACCCTTATCAGTCGCTGTATATTTACCTCGACACTTTGAAAGTAATTAGAGCAATCATTAGGCTTAAACCCTCAAAATCAACGGAACTGAATATTTTTTGCGGCGATAAATGGATAAAATGCACATTTCCTCATTGTTCAAAATACACGAAAAATTATACAAAATGCACAGGAATTCTAACATTAAATTGAATGTCAATGTGTTGCATGCTCCGGTGGTTACTTCCCTAGTCTTCTATTCAACCTTTATTATTTTGTCTAACATAATTTAAGAGAAATTCGGTATTACTGGAGAGTCCGCCAGGAGTTATCATAACACTGCAGTGGTCAAAAGCAAGACGCAAGACTCCACTAGAAATTCTTTCCGAAGTACATTTAACGGTTTTATGATTGTCCAGGCTGTATTACAACCTAATTTCTGCTTGAAAATAATGGTCCAGGCTGTCTTACAACGGAATTACTGCTTGAAAATAATACGTCTTGCGACTGACTACACAGTATTCCAACGATGTTACTGAATGTTGTTGTAACGTAATCGCGATCTCCAGAAGGCCCAAAATTCCCCCCCGCCCCCTTTCTATTTTTGCCATTTACAAATTTTAATTTTAAAATTAAATTCCTTCAACGCTTTCGGTAAATTACTCATAGTTTCACGTGATAAACTAGCCAATCCTCTGCACCCTTTCTAAACACAAACACATGAAATAGAGTGCCAGCTTGTACTCATGGTTGTCTTCCCTTCCATGCTACTACTCCTAATTCCTCGATCAATATCTTCCCAGGTCTCAACATCAACATTGCTAGCTCTCTCTTCATCCTCCTCCGCCTTCCAATGACTCTAAATTTAGATCCTCTATCAGGTACATTGGTAATTTACACACACAAATCTAGCTGCTCTCCTTCTGCACGCCCTCAAACTCCTGCATCTGATACCCAAAATGATTCACAAGTAACACAATATTCAATCAATGGTCTCACCAAAGTTTATTGACCCAATTCCCTCACTTCTCTCTTATATGAAATCTGTCGCGTTTGTAAAGAAGTATTGCAGGTCAAATCGCTAACAGGTGTAATATTGGTGTGGATTGGGTTTTCTTCACTGTGGGAATGCCGTACCTGAGCAGACGGACGCACTAGTCTCTCCATGCCGTCAACAACGGAGACCTGAGTGGACGTGGGATGGGGGAGGACTGAGACCACACTCAGCGTTTGCCCGTCCTAACTAGACTCGACTCCACGTGATCGGAACAGACATCACAATCGACTCACATAATCTCTCATGTATCATCTATGGCAAGGTTTGCGGTGGAGGCTGGCAAGCTGGAATATGCCCAACACTTGCACGTCCACATGTGGGGTACTCATCATATATGGGGTTCATTAACCGAAGGGTCAGCATTATCACATTTTGGCTTGTAGCTCTTCAGCAGTGCAAATCATCTTAGAAAGAATTATCCTATTGGCATGAAAATTGTACACACGTTCCTTGGGTGATATAATTTAAGAATAGTTTATAAATTACAGCCACCTATTTATCGAGTAAAATCGTTCGAAATATGTGCAGTTCGCTACAAGTTATAATCCACGAAATAAGTGTTATTACATGTTGAAGTTTACAGGCAGATGTTTCATAGGCTTCATTCTTGGATATATAAAATAATAATTTCGTATTTGTATGGAATGTAGAGAGGCGATAACGGCACACAATACACTTATCCACAAACACAGCTGAACCAGAGACATTGTAACACGACCTGGGATGTAAATAATCGAACATGGCAGCCAACCTCATACGTGTGCGCACGAAGTCTTACCCGCGGTAGCACGGGGCTAGCGAGCTGGTTCGATTCTGGCCCAGGGCATGGATGGATTTAATTAAGTGTTGCGTTCGTTCTGTGTTGTCCTTTCACTTGATATTTTCACTAGGAAACAAGAAAATTCAAACAAAATTGAGGAAATGATACACAGATGATGCTGGCTAAAAAGCCGAATACCATTTTTTTAAAAATAAAAAGGTCTTATCCAGCGTGTTGCTGAAATATAATTTTCGCAGATTCGCTGCTGGATGATGATGGTGAAAGAAGAGGTTTCGTCGTTGTGAATGTGTGAATGGTATGTTGCTAAAATATAATCTTCGCGGGTTTGTTACCGAATGATACAGATGAAAGACGAGCATTCGGTGACGCTCGCACCTTTCCTATATCTTGTTAAATATTGCACGGAAATAAATAAATCAGTGGCAGAACTCACACTGTACCCGATGTTTGATTAACAGCCCACCCGTTTAATCCAGGGTATTCAAGTGCAGCATTACAATGACCTGGTTCCAAAAATGAGGACCACTTCAGGGCCATTCTTATTTTGTGTGTCCTTCGTAATCGTCTCGGAAATACGCGTCTTACAAACGAATAATCACTCAGCACTTTTCTGTAAAGTTTGCGCGGTTTGATAATAAATGGCAACGCTAATTTCCGTCCCCTAAAATAAATCGCTTTTTAGGACTCATGATCTCTCAGAGTCAATCCTCACCGAAGAAAATGGTTAATATTATTTTTTAAAAAATCTTCTTATTTAAGCAAGTCTAATTATTATTATTATTTTTTTTACGTTATATTCTCCATCCGAGTTTGTTGTCAGTCATTGTTCATTTCAATATCCGGCGCTGCTCTTACCGTATAGTAAGGTTTCTGTTTGTCGCATAGTCTTCCACCGCTGTCCATTGGTTCGCCTTTTTGTTTTGTAATCTTAATTGATAGTCCATAAAGAAATCTGTTAGATAGATATGTGGTTGCCAAGTCTGAGTCTGCGTAATTGATATCACGAGGATTGAAGCAACTGAGTAAACAGCTGGTGTGACAGTGTGTTTGCGAAACTCACGGGTACTGAGTCACAGAGACAGCAGGAGGGGTAGTTGCATCATCTAATTGTAACTGGTGTCGTTCGTTGATACATTAACCCTGACTCCGTACTGTCAGCTTGCTGGTACCTTACCGACTTTCCAGCGGTCAACCTACACCATGGGAGCAGTGCATGAGGAAACACGGGAGGATTTCGTGCATTTGGGAACATAATTATTATACGCTCATGGAATGTTCAATTTTTGCGCATTGTCGAGGTGGAGGTTAATAGAGGGCGGGAAAATACGGAGACATGAAGGAATTCGGTCATTGCCTTTCGAAGTAACCTTCCAGAAATTCGATGGAAGTGAATTAGAATCTACGTCCTCCAGAATGAGAGGTAAGAGGGTTACGACTAGAAAAAAGAGGGATGAGAGTCACCAAGGTTCTTAAGAAGTAGCAATGCGTCTGTAGGGTTTTAGACATATCACGAAAAAGCGAATTCTTGAATTCTGGAGCTGAACCCAGGTCCACAAAAATACCAGAGCTCAAAGTTGGTACTCAACAATCAAGGTTGATAGAACTGTTGTAGTGTCTCAAACCGAACGTGGTGGGTGAGCGGTAAAGCTCTGGCCTCGCATTCGGGAGGTCGCGGGCTTGAATCCCCGTCAGACCATCCAGATTTGGGTTTTTCACGGTTTCCCTAAATGACTCCAGTTGAATGCCGCGATGCTTCCTTCAAAAGGCCATGGCCAAATTCCTTCCAGTTCCTTGGCCCAGTCATTTCCCACCTCTAATGACCTCGACGTCGACGAGGCGTAAAGCCATAAGCAACAAAAAAAAGCATTAGACAACCTGGAGTTGATTTAATAATCAAAGAAATATGTGACGAAAAAAGTGATGATTGTGACTTTTAATTAGTAGGTTAATTGAAAAACGAAGAATTGGAAGACGCTTGAACGACCTTTCAACAAAGTTAGCTCTATCAGCATATGGTTGTTGCGAAATATACGCAAGAGCAGTTCACTGCGAAGAAGGAAATTACAGGTGGCAAAAAGGCACTTGGGTACATATTCAGGGTAAAAACATTTTTCTAAACCAGAGGTGAAAGCACGCACCAGTTAACTCTCAGCCAGTATTTGACGGGTAGCATTAAATGAAGTTAAAAGAAAGGTGAGAAAAGCAGTGTGTGAAGAATTTAACGATTTCCGCTACAATGCGTTGTGAAAAACCTCGCAAAACATTCAGAGAAATTTTTTGCAGCATACAAAAAGTCGCTCGCAGTGAGAACGTCAATGAAACGCTACATTCGCAGCTAGTCGGAAATAACTTCGGATAAAGGCGTAAAATCATGAACGCTGTATTCCAGAACAATTTTGCTAAAGGAAAAAAATGGGTAATGTGTCGCTTTAACCAGTCGCGTGTAAGCGAAAATGTAGTTTTTACAGGCCTGTATAAGCAAATTGTGCAGTGAACTGAGGGCAGATATCGCTGCTAGATATTCCAGCAGTACACAATCTGCAAAAGCAATTGTACCATTCCTCAATAATGTATCTCTTAAACCAATGCAGTTGTGATAGGCACTGTAGGGAAATTTCCATCAGGACATGAGATCCATCGCAATAAAATAAAAAGATGTAAGTGTGAGGAAAGAGAATGAAAATGTAAAGTTTCCTTGAATTAAAAGTGTTTTTAGTATATAGTCAGGAACTAGGATATTTGAAAATGTAGGATAGAGTTAAACAGAGAGATAACTACGAACAGATGCAGACAGATCCTTACAGAATATCCATGTCAACATGGAAAGAGGCTAAATGCAAAATATTTATGTTACAAACAAAATAAATAATAAGATTTTATTTAAAATATTGTAGGACTTGATCAGTGGTTAATAAGCTAAGGAGCTAGGCGGGGAGTCACTGGGAGACATGAGGTGGCGGAACAAATATAAATGCCAAGAAGAGTCAGCTTATCAGGTACACAGATAAAAAACTAAAGGTTAATTATGATTTTATGATTATAGGATGGGGTCAGAATTATTTGTTGAAGGCTCGAATTGTAAATATCTTGGCATAACGTTTTATAACAAACTCAACTGGGCAGAGCACATTGGGCAAAAGAAAAAGCATACAAAATTCTTCATTTTATGGAGAGGGTGATTAGAGGATGTACCGGATTAATTAGGAAATTGGTTTACAAAATTTTGGTCAGACCATTGGTTGAATATGGTGGCGTAGTTTGGGACCCACATTTGGCTATCAAATACAGGAGTTGGAAGGTGTGCAAAGAAGAGCAGATAGATTTGTTTATGCAAATTATCGCAGAACCCAGTCAGTAACTGATTTGATAAAGGAGCTGTACTGGGAGTCATTGGAGGAAAGGAGGAGGGTGAAGAGAGTGCTGGGAATGTGCAGGGCATATGCTGGTGATGAGGCTTGAAGCGATATTGATCAAAGAATTAGGAATAGTGCTTGGAAGGGAAAAGGCGACCATGACCAAAAGCTGGCGCTCGATGTAATGCGTAAGGGAGTGGGAAATTTTTCTTTTGTTGGTAACGGTGTCAGAGATTGAAACAAATTACCAAGTGAAGTGATGAATAATTTACCAAAAACGCTTAAAGAATTTAAAAATTAAGATTTTTAAATTGGAAAAGTAAATGGGGGAGGAATTTAACACTCCAAATTTAAAAGAATTAAAAAAAAAAATTTAAAATGGGGTAATTAAATGACTAGGGGAATTGCCACAGGAGCGTTAAGCTCTATCGCAATTAAATTAGTAATAATAATAATAAACCCTGGTGGATATTGAGCGAAGAAATTGGAAGTAATACCTAAATAGGAAGAGACCGCTTGTGTATAACGAAGGCTTTGTTTACATTACAATGTTATTCTTTTCCCTTTATACGAGATTTGGCCCATCTTCGCTAAGCTACAAAAACATTGTTGTTTTTCCTTACGATCCTGCAGTAAAAGCAACACTGAAATGAACGGTGTTGTTATCTAAACGATGAATTTACAAGTCTGTTAGAGTCTGAGAGCAGAACTACCGTAGGATGCGCTCACCCATTCACGCTACTAGAAGAGGTCCAACAGATGTTTCAAGCAGTGCCTTCCACTCGTACTTTCTCCCCCAATGTCCTTATCGCACACTTGTAGTATGTTCCCTCCAATCACGATCCAACGCCATAGCCTGTTGGACGGCAAGGACCTGTGCTGGTTGTCTGGGAATCCAACATCCAGCACGTCCTGCAACTTCATTAACGGCTCAACAAGAGTCCTACATCGGAAAATCGGGTCATCGTAGGTTCTAGAAGTTGGAATATGATTGGGCCACAAGGGCGGTGGAAAGGCGGGTGGAGGGCACGGAGATTTGAGGTGGCGCGGCCTTTTGTTTGTCGCAAGCTAAGCAAAATCCATATGACAAAGATTGTTTTGTTGACGCAAGCGATTAAGTTCACAGAAACGAACTGAAATAGTATATTACTAATGTTTTTATCACATATTGGCTGACAGAGTCAATACATTACTTGGGATTACTACAGACCGCGATTCCGTAAGAGATTGGCGGCATAATACTGGAGTAGTCAAACGCAAGACACCGTTAGATATACTTTCCTAAGTATATAATTTAATTCACTTTTGAAATCATACCACTTTTCTTTTTCTTGAAAGATGAGTCAAACAATAAATCAATATGGTAATATTATATGGAAACAGAATATGACTATGCAAAATGTAAAATTTGCGATAAAAATATACTTATTTTCATATTAATTTTATTTTTGATAAAATATTAAAATCTAAGTAATTATAAGTTGACTTTTCCACCCCAAAACCCGCTTCCGCAAAACATCCGCATCCGCGGAGGTGAAGCACTGAACCTCCGCATCTGCATACGCAAAAATATCCTCCGTTACAACCGAGAGACGACCTAATGAACTCGGGAGTAAGGGAGGGGGGAAGATTTCACTCGTAGGAAAGGGAGTAATGGGATGGGCTGAGTAATTTATCTCAAACAATGAAAAATATTAAAACTAAAAATCAGCCTACTGCATAAAAGGTTTGTAATTAAACCGTGGAGTAAGTTCCATCTCAAGTAATAATAATAACTGCAAATCACACACTACGTCATTTCATGGGGTCAGTTGGTCGGTGAATAACTTAGTGTTTAGGGCTTCAACGTCATGGTTATTAGAGGACAGAAGGAATTAGGGGCAAGAAACAGGATGGCATCGGGTCACGGCCTTTTAAAGGAACCATCCCAGCATTAGCCAAGGGTGATTTCAGGAAGCCATGGATTCGGAATTTTCAAATCCTGGTTTCGAGAAATCAGTATTCGAACCAAAGTCCTCCCGAATGCCGGAGCCGAGCGATACCTTCAGGGACTGTTTCGAATGCTCTGTGATGTTGAGCTAGTTTAAATATTAATCTGTTTCTGTGAGCATAACTGCTTTCATGCTCTAACCATGACTCTTTCCACATTCCACAAGCAACTGCAAATAACGAAAACACAATTTAAATAAGATTAAAATGATTGAAAAGGATCAGAAATAAGAAAGCAGCGCTGCCAACAGCGTCATTTATACGTTTTAATCCGCGATTAAGTTCACAGAAACGAACTGAAATGAAATAGTTAATGTTTTTATGACATATTGGCTGACAGAGTCAATACATTACTGCGGATTACTGCAGATCGCGATTCCGCAAGAAATTGGCGGCATAATACTGCAGTAGTCAAACGCAAGACACCGTTAGATATAATTTCTTAAGTACATTTATCGGTGTCATGCTGGCCCAGGATGTATTATAACGGAATTACTTCTTGAAAATAATACGTCTTGCGATTGACTATAGCAGTATTGTGACGTAATTAGCGAATGTTATTGTAGCGAAATCATTATCTTAAAATGGACCCTATTATTGTGCTATCCAACCAGAACGAGGTGAGTGTTGACATTTGTATTCCGTATTTGTTTGTTGTGGAATTGCAAGCAAAGTTTGTTTTTTTATTAATTTGTGAATATAGAAACTAGTGTTTCAGTATCCATTATCGCTACCCTGATGCTAATTTGTGATTTCGTAATTCACTGCGCATTACTCATTATTTTACTATAACTCATATTAAATTAATGGCCAGTTACTACCCGACTGAAAGCGCTTTGCAGCGAGCTGCTTGTGTGATTTCAATTACTACGTCAAATATTACATTAATACACACGGGGCTTATGTTCTCATCAGGTACAACAATTTTCGACAGGAAGGAATAAAATATATCGGTGGTACAATTACATGGAACACAATCGGCTTAATGCTTTGATCTTTACAATTTTCATCCCTGTCCGCGCATCCAGATTTGGGTTTTCCATGATTTCCCAAATCACTCCAGGCAAATGCCGGGATGCTTCCTTCAAAAGGCCATGGCCGAATTCCTTCCCATTCCTTGTCTGCCCTCCTTTCCCTTCTCTAAAGACCACGCTGTTAAGAGACGTAAAGCAGTTAAAAAAATTACAGTTTTCAGCTAATTTGTTTTAAATGTACAGGCAAAGTGGGCTGTACAGACGAGTTGACAGTGTTAATGTACAACACAGTCCTATGATTTGTGAAATTCAGCGTTGATTGTTTACTGTATGAAACATAGGGTGTTTTGTAAGGAGCTTTGTGCCTCACATTAGTTAATCCATATTCCTGATAACATAGGGAAGGACGGAACACAAATTCACTGGTCAGTGTTATGTAATGTTCAGGCTTTTGAACGCATTGTACAAAGAATATGTGGTAAATATTTCAGTAATGTACAAAACAGAAATACTTGCTCGTTAAATATAAATTGAAGCTAGCAAAAATAGTGGCCAAATTTATGATAAAATTCTAGAAATATATATAGTTGTGGCACATTTTGCTTATGATAAAGCCTGATTTGAAGTTGAAAGTCCATATACTGAATTCTATTACAATTATTAATTTATGTATTCTGTTTTTTATGTAATTGAAAGAAATTTATTTTCAAGAATGTATCCGTTCGATCTAATTGGCTTAAATGATAAATGGAGGTGCATTTCCTTGAATAGTTTTTTGTTTGAGACACGATTATTCCAAATACAAACCTAAAATATTTTTTTATTACGTACATCTCAGGCAATAACAATTTCAGCTTTCGAACCATCCAAAACATTGGATTATACCTATTACCTGCCTCCGGTTGTAATCCCGATCTCAGCTGCGATTTTCGAAAGCCTTTAATCCGATCTTCCTTTCTGGCAAAACTTGCTGTCTAGTATCAACTACGCTAGAACACTTCTATCGTTCGGATTCGCGTAAAACTATAGGTCCCATATATCCGATAGAATTACCGGGTTAGGCTGGTTAGCCCCGATAAGAGACGCATTGTGCGAAATTGAAAACTCTTTCACTTGGCGGCCGAACAATCCTTGGGGATCTACTAACCAATAGCATCGTCGATAATTTTGACCTTTAAAATTAAACCTCCTGAAAGCTATAGTTATAAATTATCCGAAAACAGTTTGTTGTTTAAATACGGGGGTTCTCGAATATTTATTTCTTCAGTTGATTAATCGGTGCTGCAAAGTGAAGTTAGCTCCAGATGAAAGGAAAGATGCGAAGGTGGTACTTCTAAACGAACAGATGAGTGCGTGTCATGTTATGATTATGTTAATGTTCTGAATAGCTGCAGTAATAACGAGAACATTATATTCTTACTCCCCAATACGTTAGGTTTTGATAATAGTTGAATAATATTCAACAACATTTGTCAAGAAATATGTATATAATTCGTAAATATACAATAATTTCGTAAGCTCACTCACTCACTACCCTCCACAGCTATTGGCTGGAGAACGGTGACGTCACACGCGCCAGCCTTCACTGGCTTATTAATAGCGACCACAAATATTAGTAGGTTATGTGCATAATTTAACAGCTAAGAATACATTAATTAAGCATGCTTTTCGTATCATTTCATTCTTAAGAAAATATGATAAAACTTTATGGCATAAACAAAGTGGAACTGTTTTTCAATAACATGTCGCTAATGAAAGCAACACAAAATAAACTTACATTACTCATGATTTCTGCTGCAGCATGAATGCCACTTGTCATTCCGGCATAGGCTAAATGTCAAAATAATCAAAACGTTCACTAATATTGCTGCTTCATCAAATATCGTACATTCCCTATATTTGCTTTTTACGTATTTTACCGATCACTTTAGTTAATTGGTCCTTGTTCGTATTCACTGCACGTGGTTTATTAGGTTATTTAAAGTTGACGTCAGGCTTCAGATCCGTTACCTAACCGAGTATTCTGAATTTGGAAGTTGCTTGATAATTAAATAACGCTAATAATCTGGAATCTGCGGGACGTTATCTGGCCACTACGGACTTAATGATCAAAGATTACATTATGAATGTTTGACCAGCATCAATCAAGATGAATGAGATGCTTTCGAAGCAACTGTTGCTGCGATGGATGATCGCACTACCTTGAAACTTAATAGAAATTCTTCAAATTTTGCAGAATAAAACTTTAGGGTCAATCACAAGTCAGGTTTGTATTTCAGCTAGTTCGAGTCAAGCGACCACGACAATTGAAACAATTAAAAAATAGCGCGATCTATCTGTCCTTGTTCAATACGTCTGTTAATACTTCTAAGTTCTTCAAGCTAAAGAGATTTTATTTAAATTTTGCGGAGTGAACGATCAGGGTCAAACATAGATTAAGTTCGTATTTGGCGAGAACAGGTCAACCTTTTATAATCTTCGACCTTAAAAGCTGAAACTGTTCTAGACCCCAGGTCACGGTCTTACACTAGTACACAAATAAATAATTACATACGCACTTGTAAGATTAACTCAGTTTGTATCGAAGACGAAATTTCTAACAAAAAAATCTTTCATAAGTACCCACTTACTAATATTTATACTGTTACAATTACGTAATTATATAGCATTTTTTAATTTAATTGCGATCTAGTGCATGCTCCTGTGGCAAATTACCTACACACCCATTTTCGACATTTCCTTTACTAATTTCACTTTGACGTCTTTTAGCGTTTTTGGTATATTATTCATCATTACTCTTGGTAATTTATTTCAATCCCTGAATGCCTGAAACGGAGTGCCAATTAGTGTTCATGGTATTGAGAAATATTCAAAACAGATATCGTTGAAAGTTATTATCAAGTGCCAAGATATTTACTTTTTTTTAGTTTCTTCACTCACGTGATTGAAAAATAAACTGAGAAAGGGAGGGTGGGGAGGTTGAATGTTGTTTAGTGACACCACGTTCGATTTAACAAAAAGTCATCCCTTATTCGGATTATTGGGGAGTACACTATATATTTTTCTCAGTTACTTCTTTCGCGATCAGTATGACATTTCTTCCTCCAAACGATGCAGACGCTATGTAGTTACGAGGCTGTCACGTTTAGGTGGAAGGACGGATAGGATGACGTTATAAATGTTCCGTTGTTTCGTTTTATATATGAAATCATAAAATAGACGAGGGAGGAATTTGCTACTAACTACACAAATAGTGGGTATAAACTCTACTCAAGAATAATACAGAATAAGCTCTTTTCTGATTCAAATTTGTTAGAAGACTAATGTGATTTTAGGCAGAAAGATCACCAACTAGTAATGTGTTTCGTCATGAAACAACTAAACGAAAAACGAAGAGAATTTAATTTGGGCTTCCTGAATTTGGAAAAGGTATTTGATCGTATTGAGAAGATTATACTACAGCATATATTGAATCAGACAAGTTCACATCAACATTGAGTAAATGTAATATAAGTTATCTATGGCATTACAAGCTTTCAAAGTGGCACGTAAATAAAGCCCTACAGTCAAGGGGTAAAACAAGGGTATAAATTATCACCCATAATTTTTATTATTTGTATTCGCAATCCTTTTATTTGACTTGAGGGGTCACCATGTTTAAACTCTGAAAGATTTACTACAGAAAAATACATGGCATTTTAAGAAAAGAGAAGCGGGGATCTGATCCAAGAAACCAAATTAATTTTTAATACACAGCTCTTTCGAGGTTACCGTTGAATTATACGGAACTCTGAAGACAATCTTCCGTGATCTGTGTACCTATTTCACCAAAGAATTAAAAAATACAAATCTGAAATTTGTGCTCGTAAAAAAAGGTTACTACATTTAAAGGAAAACATATTATTCACTCCTGATTCGATTCAAAATATATCACTGAACAAGTAAAGCGTATAACGTGAATTAAATTTAATCAAATTTCAAACAGTTTATGAATCCTTAAGAAGAAACAAAAAATTCAAGAAAGCTCGGAAGGAAACTCAGATAAAAAAAGTAGCAGCTAGACCAATCTTGCATATAGAAGCGAGACTTGGCTATGAGCGAAAAAAGACGTAAGGAGATTGGAAGTTAAAATTTCTGAGAGCTGTTAAGTGATGCTGACTTCTGTATAACTACATTGGACAGGAGCTGCAAATATCGAAATGTACACAGTGAGATCCGAATATAAAAAGAAATTGATAAAATATGTAGGATGAATTAAAACTAGAAGATTTAAATTTTTTAATTTTTTAATATGGAACTAGGCAGAACTTGGACCATTCTCTCAACCGATATCAAAATACGAAGCCGGTATCGGTTGATTGACATTATCCATGGAAGAAGAAAAAACACTATTTAAAAATCTTTCATTCACAATAATTAAGAAAATTAGCCAGGAAATTACAATTTACTCTAAACTTAAAAGCACCATTAATACATGTTTACGTTTAGAAGGATAAACGTAAGAATATATTGATAATAAATATACTATTGAAAGTGAAAACATAAGTTTTAATAGTTTAACATAAAACCTTGGTCTTGTAAGCCAAAAATACTTTTAAATAAACTAATCTCCATGACTAGAATACTTATTTTATTTTCATTATCATTATTAATGAATATTATATTTAAAAACCCCTATTGCTGTAATACTAATTATCAAACATTAAGAGTGTGTAGATTTAGAGATCTTATGATACCAAACTTTTGACTAATTGTTAATCTTTTTAGGTGATACTTATTTTTATTTATATTACTAGAATTACATCAAATGAAAATATTTTACATTAAAATAATATATATTACTTTAGTAATTGTGACATTAACATTATTAATACTAAATTATTATATAGATAAAAATGTGTTAATCTGTGGTCATTCAAATAGAAACATGATAATCCAAAACATTTCAAATACAGAAATATTAGAATTTATTATAAAAACTATATAATATTGATTGAGAATAGTAATAATAGTCATCTTTTTGTTTATCATCCTAATTCCAGTGGTAAAAGTTAGTAGTATTATGATCCGTGATTTGTTCCGTATGTTTCCATATTCTGGAACTCGGTCAGAGCTACTAAGTAACTCGCCCCTATTTCTCCTCGGATCAGATGAATTGCGTCAGGCTTCAGGATAAATTTTCATTAAATTTTAGCGCCGCGTCAGGCTGGCGCAATATAATCCTGCGGGCGCCGCGTCGGTTACGAGCGCCGTCTCGCAGACAGTCTGCGAGTCTCTTTTATTTGGAAGCCGTAATTTGTGCTGCCGTCTGTACAGCCATTCGGCCGCACTTCCGTAATATCTAAGATGTGACAGTATTCCTTCTTCTGATTCTACTCTTTATTAGTATCTAGTCAGCGTTATCTACTACCTCTGCAATACCCGAGTTGTACGAACGAAATGATACACCGCTTAAATTATTTAAACTGGAACACTGAGAAATGATACCAGCTGTCTGTGAGCAACCAAGCTGGACCAATACAAAAACCAGTGAAATAGTGACTCTAATAGAAATACAAGGAGCAAGGTTGAACCACAGCACCAAATCTGGTTTTGTAGAAGTTAAATAGAGCTGTTCCAGACCTGCAGGTAACTAACCCTGCCAATTTCTCACTGACGATGCCCCGTTCTACAAGGGTGGAAACGCATCTCAGCTTAAATAAATTAAAAGAAGCAGTTGTTAACAAACGGCATTTCATTTATAAACATTTACGGAATATTGGACAACAACAAATTTATTAAAGTGAAATTTGGTTTTTTTTTTTTTTAAAAAAAAAAAGGTCCGTTTGTTAATGAGAGCACTGTAGCCATTGACGGAAAGCATATACGAGGAATCAAGTCAACTGAAAGTGGTTCATTCTATTATAATTAAAAATAACCTTTCCTTAATATTGCTACTCGCTTTGTGTGATGCTAACTACAAATTTTTTGGCACTTTATCGTCTGTCGGTTTGCTGAGTTGTAGAAATTATAATGTTTAATAAATTCATTTGCCCGCTGACTGTGAGATTGACCTGCAGTTCGCTTATTTAGTGTAAGAAAAACTGGATCATTCAGTATAGACCGTGCGACCAGTGATTTTCAATTGTTTCGGTTTTAAAGAAGTTCTTTGGTGGTCAGCAATTCAACCTCGACGAAGAGGTGACAGCTGCAGTAATGGGTTGGGCTTCTTCACAGACGGGAGATTTCTTTGACGTGGGAATTCAAGAAGTTGTTGAATGGTATGACAAATGTTTGAGCGAAAATGGAAATTATGTAGAAAATTAGATGATATGGAAATAGATATACTATATTTTAATAATATTTACCGGGTTTTTTTTGTTGTTGTTAAAAACGACCTTAAAAATAACCCTAGCACATCTCGTTTTTTAGACTTAGTTGTTATTATTTCTGGTGCTAACAATAGCACCCATCGCACACATAATGACTTCGCCGTAGGAACATTTTAATGATTGACTATGACCTTTTCGCCTACATATTGTGTTCTGTAGAAGAGATTATTGAAATCCTTAATCTGGTGCATTGATCACTGATTCCTGTCTGCTGCCAGAAATTTTGTATTTTTCGACGTAAAGTAGTTTCTAAGCGATTGTAATAGACGTTTTGATTTCGTTTGTTCGGGATTAATTTACCAGGACGGAAATAAGGTTTACGCTGTGCTGAAAACGAATTTTGTTTTCGATTACACAGCAATAATTACTCGAACGTATGTAATTATTAAACCTTAAAGTACATTAGCTCCGAAATATCGCACATATGAGAACTCATTTATCAATGTACGTCAATGCACAAATACTCCACCGAGGAGAATAGTCAATACTTATTGCTTTTTTAAAAAGTAAATGCCAGAACGTGACATTTTAATGTTTCTCATGGTACTCCATATTAACTGAGTTTTGCCAAGGAAATCGTCATGTAGTGTAGTTGGTGGATTTCAGTTCTCAAATCCTTCTGAAATATGCTTTAAGGTATAATAAAACCTGAAAATTGCAGGCTGCTGCCAAATGAGTTATTAACTTTCATAGTTGTGATTTTCAGATAACTTGAAATGGAAAAGCGTAAGATACTTTTCATCTATTAAAGTCACATTTTCAAAATAGACATCAGACTCTTCACCGTAGATTACAGAGGCACATTAGATGACAAAACTATCGTAACTTCCTCTTAGCATTGACGCTAGTAACTCTCCTGGTTGCGACAATTTTTAAGCTACAGAGAAAATTTTAGATGCCCACAAAGACGCCACCTCCAGTTTCAAGAACAAAAAAAAATGGCCGAAACATTCCGTTGCTATTAAAAACAATTACTTGCAATTATTTGGAACTAAATTGAAATAATCTTAAGTGAAATTATAAAAAAAATACGAGCCTTTGATATTCCTTTATACAAAACAAATAATTTAATCCGTCTAAAATTCGTTCAACTGTAACAGGTGGCATAGTGTTAAATATGAATGTTTTTAATTAAAATAGTATGTGTCGAAATAAATTTAACACTGTTAGAAAATTTGACAGACTCCTTAAAAACAGTTTCATAAAATATATGGAACAAAATATTATACACATATAAAAAAGGTACTTAATTACAATGAGTGAACCATATGCTTTATATTATACTTACTGAATTAGTTGATATGAGGGCAATGAAGGAGAAACTAGATTATAGTTTTATTTCAACATCTGCTACGTATATACGAATTTCGGAATCCACAATTGTAGCTGTAAAAGTATTAGCTGAAGGGATAACAACTGGATGAGAAACCAGAAGACAGTCTGAATAGTTTAAACTATTTGTCAGCATCATCTTTCCAGAAGAAACATTTTAACTAAGATATTGTATGTTATGCGTTTGTGTGCATCCTTCCCCTCATATCTTATTAAGATTCCATTCTGTGTAGTAACAATAACTATTTTCAGTAGATATACACGAAATTGGCGTTACCAACAAGTACTAAGTAAATAATAACGCAGTAATATTTTTAAGCGTATTACTGACTTAAACTTACCATCGCTTAAGCAGGATTCTGATTAAGAGCAAGTTTACTTCGAGAAATAAACATTGAATTATTATATTCAGAGGGAAAGCTACAACGGGGAGGTAACATTTCTATGCAGTTTGTGCCCACTGCCAACATAAAATACATTTATCGAACTGAAATTTTGTTCCGAAAAAACGATTCAACTATTTCCTTAATTTTCTTGATTTAGTATATAATTTGCTGGAATGAACACTCAGGCAGCTGTTACTAATTAGTTTATTTGTTATAGTCTCTTGTTATTATGCCTTTCAGATAATTTCTATTGTTTTAGCTAGTAAGCAAAATTCGATATAACTGGTTGGTATATCGTCCAGACTTATGTTGAAAGAGATGTATAGAATGATGCAAACATTTCATTTAAAAAATGATCGATTGTATTAAATAACAGTAAGCTGAATAGATTAATCACTTCTCACATTAATTCTATAATTATTTCACCTTAACAAACGTTTAATAAACAATTCTTAGTCTACATGCCACCCACTTTTGTTGTGAATGTTTTTTATTCCACAGACGCGTTTCGTCTTTATGGTATGGGGCATTATCAGTGGCTGTAAATATATTTTTTCGCATGTGTATTCTTACAGTTATTAAATATACTTACAGTTATGGTAATGATATTCACATGACGGTATTGAGCAGTGCTTTAAGCACCTTATTCACTGTTAAGGGTGACATTTTATTTATAAAAATCTATTAATCAGCATCTGGGAAAAATGGCCTACAACCAGATTTCCATTGTGGAGGTGTAATGCCCTGCGTGTGGGTCAGCGCCGTGACCTCTTCTTGCTGATGGCAGTAAGAAAGTGGGCCAAGGTTAACTTGCGTAGTGGCGGCCCCGGGGATCGACCGCGGACAGGCTGCAGGTAGCGGCGTCCAATCAATGGACACCTGTTGCAGAGGCACCTGCATTGCGGCGCCGGACCAACCAAACATGTGTCTCAGACATACACGGCTCCTCACTTACCAGCCTCACACTCTGTCTTTAATAATAGTAAACAGCGAACTCACAACCAGAAATAACACATTAATATCATATATATTATTTCGAAAAGGTGATTTTTTGTGACTAGCTATATTTCCTCATTAATAATTACCCAAAATGGATAAATGAGGTATTATTTTACAGATTACGTTTATCGCTTTGGTAACATCATTAATTAAGGAAGGATTTTTTTTTAAAAAAAAATCATCCCGTATATGGTGAAATTATGAACAATCAAGGTCTCGGCTATGCTATAGTTTAGACTCAAGCTGCTAGGCTTCGCTGGCGTCGATAAGGAGTGATCGCATTACCGCTAGATAGCAGCACAACATTTCGAGGATCTCGCACTCGCTTGCGTCGATCACACTTGCTAAGTACTTCATCTAGAACTAGCATATATTGCAAAGGAAAATCTGAGGCACTTTTGTACATTTTATATATATATATGAGAGCGCCTATTACCGATACGTTAATAATCTATTTTTACAGTTTCGAAGCCTCTGACAATATTACATCCTTTCACACTATATGTATATTGTAATAAATTCTTAACGTTTCGCCAATAAGCGCACTTACCTTAATCAATAACAGTAGCAGTAGTAGTAGGAGTCATCGTCGTCATCAGTGCTAATAAAGGGCTGAGACTAGTCACTGTAACACTTATCTTACACTCCCGGCCTTCGTTGCCGAGCTAACAATTGCCAGCATTGTTACTGCCAACATTAACTAACAACTGCGAAGAAATGATTGCCGAAACTCTGAAGGAGAACTAGATATTTCGTTTAAATGAACATAATAATTATTAGTTAGTTTTTGTTTATTTGTCGATATAGATATTTTCGTTGATCGCTGTTATAGTAAGCTTAGAAATATGGGATCACATTTACATCCCGATGCAGTGAATGTATTAAAGCCAGTGTGACGGAAGTTTTCATTTTAGAGCACAAATATTACCATTCGATGTTACAACAGAGGGAAGGAGTTAATTAAGTTTTTTAAAAAATAATTTAAGTTTCTATCATGAGCGTCATGTTTCTGAAAATGCCATTACTTTGAATCAAAGTAGTTTCACATTTATCCATAGCTATGCGGCCTACATCACGATTAAAACTAATATTACACGGCATAATTTGAGTTTCTAATATTACTGAGGTCATTATTTCAGTTTGTGGTTAGGTAGAAATGCAACCTAGACCAGGATGACAACTGATACGTTTTGCTACTGCGCAAGGCTCGAGGAATTGTACTGAGCGTTTGTTTACAATTCTGTTTAGTTAAGTAACTACGAACAAATGACTTTCCATACCTCTCATTTTTGACGGCTAAGAGACTAGTGAATAACAAATGGAATTAATCCTCAACTTTCGTGTGGCAACTTTTTTTTTTTTTTTTTTTGCGAGGTATCCTTTTTAAATCGATAATTAAAGAAATCCTGGTTGGTGTTATCAATCCTTCCAGGTTCTTTTGCAATCTCTTCTGTAATTGATAGCACGTTCTGGACGATAAATGTGTGGACCAAGGATATCGTCACACATGTTTCACCTCGCAGATTAAATTTAGTTATACTCTTCCCTATAAAATCAAAGTATTTGTTGTTTTATAACAACTACTATTTATTAACACATCTTAATCAACTTCTCGTTGGCTAAAACAAAACAATACGATTACAAAACATTACATAACAAAACATATTATGAAAACTTAAATTTACTCCTTTTTACACATTCTACTACACTGTACGGCCTTGTAAAAATAAATACATTCATATATTGCATAAGTCTTAAAATTATCACTATTATTATTATTTCAATGTCTGATGAAGTGGGACCTCATAACATACAAACTATAGCGTTTTTGTGGCGTTGAGAGAAAAAAAAATTAAGTACCATCAAATGCCATTATTTTATCATGGGAACAGAAATAGTCTTTGCGTAAGCATCCGAATGTTATTACCGTCTTGCGGTTCGCGGAACTGGGCTGGTCGTGAAAACATAACGACAGACGTTCGCAGCACTTAGAGCGTGGCGCGAGGAATCTGGGTCGGACCGCAGCAGCAGCAGCGGCAGCTTATTATGAATAACGCCGACGGGGCTGTGCGTCATCATTAAAAGCGGTGGCGACCCCAGTCGGATCTCGTACGTAGCGATTAGCCACGAGACACCCTGCCGGCCACCGGAGGCCAGTACGTACCGCTCAGCCCAAACACTACTGCGTCAGCCTGACTAGGAAAAAACTAAATCCAACTTCTTCGGTAGGTTAATTAGAAATTAATTAAATTATAAAATAGTGAATTCTGTTATTTTATAAATTCGCCAAGAATAGAATAGATGAGTGACCAGTAAAGACTTGGAATAACACCCCTACTTTTCACGATGAATAAAGTAAACCTATATTGGTAATATATTTAATCTTATATTACAATATGAATAATAATGGCTATTAATATCTTATATCTTTAAACGAACAATTATATATACACATATATTTATATCTCGGAAACGGCTCTAACTATTTGGATGAAATTTCATATTTAGATAACGATTAAATTTTCAAGTTTATCTAAATAGGTGTATTCCCTGCAAAAAACGCTATTTTACAAAAAACGAGCAATTCTTGTATTTGGTATTACGGGAACGGCTCTAACACCATCTTGTAGAAGTTTCAAGCACCAGTAGGTATGCTGATCTTATTTAAGTTTCTGTTTGGTTACAGCAAAAAACTCTTATATCTTTAAACGAACAATTCTTGTAAACTAGCTGATCCATGAGAACATTTCGCAATGATCGTGGTCAGTTAACGAATTGTTATATAACAATGTGGAAATAAGAAAATGCAAATATGTTTATGAATGGAAGGTATTTTGTTTTGAAGAGTAATAATAAATTTCACTTTTATTACAAGAAGTCGTCATCATTAAATACTACATGTTTAATCGTAAAACATTTGAAAAGTAGATATTTAAAAAATAGATATTGGCTTCTTCAGATGTTGTTTTTTAAAACTTCTTTACTTTACTAACCTTCTTTGAAAACAATATTAGCAGTTATAATGTGATTATAGTTTACTTTTTGACCGTGTCTTTAACACAAACATAAATGTTACTAAATCTACGAAATCGTGAAAAAGCCACGTACAGGTGTCCATACAAAACACAGGATTGGGTTAATACAATACTGCGATTTGAAATTTGAGACCTTGTGCTTTATTAATGTCCATAGCGAAGGTTACTTTGATTGGGAATTGTTTTCTTAACATTTGGAAAGGTACGGTTGGATCAGAAGGTGCGAGGTTAATGCGAGGTAAGAGCATAGTTTTACCAGAGTGAATGAATTTAGCACTGATGATGTACTCCTCTAAGTGAATTACCACTAATCTTGCACCATTAATTAATCCCTGAGTAGCATTAAGATTTATATTTAACATAATAATAATATTTTTCTTTAAAAGCAATTTATGAGGTGGTAAATCGGACGATCTCGGAAATAGCTCTATCGATTTACATGAAATTTCGTATGTAGATAACGTTTTGCTTTTAAAGTTTGTAAAAAACCCGGACAATTCTTGTATTTGGAATCTCCGGAACGGTTCTAACCTCATTTCGTAGAAGTTTTTGGTACTAGTAAGCTTACTGATGGTAGTTAAGCTTTTATTTGGTTAGAACAAAACTGTGCACTTCAAAACGGTGTAACGTCTACCTTGGGGACGTTTATATTTGGGTCGCACTGTTTTATCATTAACAAAATTATCAATTTGGAATATCAAAAGTCATACTTAATCTTCAGCTTATCACATGAAATATTATTGTAATGAATAGGAAAACTGAAAATTGGGTGTACAGTTTATTATTGTGAAATTAGGCAAACATGAATTTTGTTTTTATTCTGAGGTTAACAATTACATATCATTGAATATCAAACAGCTAGAGCAAAATCTCAGGGTCATTGCAAAATCTCAGGGTCATTACTGGGTGGAAAGATTGCATGAGTTTCCGTCCGGGTCGTAGCTTTTACCATTGTTCACAGCCCAGGTCAGCGACCAGGCAAGACCAGCGCCACATGGTGTCTTCTTTCTCGACCGGCCCAGCGTGATGGCAGCGTCCCCAGCTGCCGACTCGTACTCAGCGAAGGTCACTTCGGCCGTACTAGATGAAGATCTGCCCCAGAGTGTCTCGTCGTCCGTTCTTCTCCTCCGAGCAAGACTCTGTACTTGTCGTAATGCGATGTCGAGTCCGGCTCTTGGCGAATCACCGCAATCCGCGCCAAAGGACCAGCACCACATTGGCCCCAGAACAGACAAGAAAAAAAAACCAACACGGCAATAAATTGAGGCGGCTTCTCTATTGGCTGGATCGTCTTCCTCTACTCTCATAAAGCACTCATTTACTAGGAAACGTCACTAAGGTTTATTTTTGCTAGTCTGCGCCAGTTTTCGGCGGGAACTTTCCGAAACGTGCGAAAATAGAAAGCGGGTCTCAGTTATTTATGAGGGTTATAAATCCGCTTAATGTCCAAGTTGAGTGGGATGTTGTCAGCACCCCCCAAGGTGCGTGTAAATCTGGACGCTTTAGTTCCATCACGTTTCTGTTCGTTCACACGACGCATCGGCAATATTCACACATACCGTGGGATCACTTAGTGCCTAATGGCACTGTACTTTTTAATTCATTACAACTGTTAGGAAGACTTTAAGAAAAACGTTTAACTTTAATCACACTTCACTCAAAATCTTGAATATTGAACTAAAACCGGTAAGCTACTTCAGATATGGATGCAAACACCCAATGCTTTTCGGATTAAGGAAATGTTACACCTGAAGTAAGTTTTTTTATTATTATTTATTAGCTTAACGGCTCTTTAACAGCGAGGTCTTTAGAGACGGGAAAGGATGGGGGCCAAGGAAGGGAAGGAATTCGGCCATGGCATTTTGAAGGAAGCATCCCGGCATTTGCCTGGAGTGATTTGGGAAACCATGGAAAACTCAAATCTGGATGTCCGGACGGGGATTCGAACCGCCGTCCTCCCGAATGCGAGGCCAGAACGCTCTCCGTTACACCACCACCCTCGGTCTGAAGTAAATACATCGATTAAAGTTTATTTGAGATCTCAGATGCGGTATCATAAACAATTTTAAATTGTGAAAAATTTATTTAAATTATAACTGTATTTAAAAAAGGAGTTTGAAGAAAAATATATGGATGGCATAAATCTTTGCGTTGATAAGGTCTTATAAGGATGACAACATAGTTGATTGAGATGAGTGTCTGTTAATTCTTTAATGGTAAAGTAAACTCATCTGGTTGTAATAACCTGGTTGCAGGATTTCTTTTCACCTGTGCAATCAGCTCCTATAACAGGTAGGCAACCTAACCTGGTAGTCCTACCGGAAATAGAGAACCTAAAGTTCTGCATAGAGCACCCGCTGCTTCAGTCGTGACTAGTAATGCGTTTGCCTTATGTTTTTCTTCTAGTAGCAAAGGATAAACGTTTGTATAGTAGTATCCTGTAACCCACAAAGTAAATTAAATTCCACAGTTTCGTTGTGCTTATTGGTGTGTTAATCTTTGACGTAGAGGTGAGGTGCGATTACCTTGTTTCCTTCTATTCTATTCAATTTTTCAAGATAATGAAGAAATTAATAACCAAAGTTATTTAGTCAAAAAAAATACAGGGTGTTATTTTAGCAGGCGATAGTATGCATCAAAATAATACAAAAATGTCTAATAAACATTGCGTCGCAAACGCATACTTTTGGATTTAATAACAGGTCCGCAATGTGACGCCCTTCGGCGTAAGGAATCACACACTCTTTGAAACTGTTCTGGTTGGTCCTGTACATCTCCAGTGCATGTGTGGGGAATTTTTATAGAACAGACTAGCTGTGTACACGGTGTTACCCTGTCTAGTGGGGGCTGTTTTGCCCGTACACTGTTTTTGGTCACCAAATGAGAAACATGGGTACCAAGTTTCATTCAACTCGAGGCAGTCATTTACGGAATTTATTAATGAATTACGATACAGACATTTTCTACTACTCCAGCTTTCCACATGCCACTTGAACGATGGGCATGTATTACTTGCAACGCTATAAGAAATTTCTTCTGAAACTCACTTTCATAACTTCTGGTTTATTTCCATATTTTCATGAAACCATTTTCTTTATCCAGTCACAGATAAGATTTTACAAAATGAATCGCGAGATGATAACGCCATGGCTATAACAAAATGACTGTAATTTATGCTGTATATTCACTAACCATTCTTGACTTATTTTCTCGATCTTTGTAGCAAATAAACAATTTTCAAGCTTGTATTTTTTAATGGCGTAATATTTTCTTGTAAGGCCCTGGTTTCCGAAGATATTCAAAATGCTATTCGTTATACACAATTACTCTTTTACGAGGCGCCAATTTTTTTATATCACAATGGCAATCAATTTTTGGTAAAAATTCCAGAAAAGATAAAAGAAAATAGTGAAATGCCTAATTCTGCATTGTTAAAGAGGGAATTGGAAGGCGAAGCTCAAGAACCAGTCACTTAATGCAGAATCGTCGAAGACCATCCTTGATTTAAAAAAATAAAAAAGAGATGGATATTAATTTTATCTGATTAATTGTTTAGATTAGCATTATAAACGTTTGACCCATCCAAGTAAGGAAAAAAAACAATTTATTTTACAGAATACGAACTTTATAACATTTTAGAGTAACTGCTTTTCGTTTGCAGCAAGTTGTTTTGTAATAAAAAATTGGCACAGATGGTGGTGATTTTATTTATGTACCAATTCTTTGTAATGGTTGGGGCATATTACTTGCTGGGTTACGTAACAATGAAGATGGTTTTGTATGTTGATCATGTTTATTAATTGATTCCTTGGACATAGGTGATTTATGTTTCCACCAAACTACTCTCTTGTTTGTCTGGAATCATCAAAAAATAAGAAGTCTATAATTACATTTAAATTTTTTTTAGTAAGGAACGTAACTTTCAGGTTACATCCCACTGAAGAATCCAAAGATCTTACGAAGCCCAGTGAAACAATAATTTTTAAAATACACGTGGAAGCATAATTACTCTGCAGAACTACTGTATACTGAAATAGAGCCAACGAACTAAAATGCAGTTACTTACTATACGTTGCAAATAATCCCAGAAATGTAAGCGCTTGGTAGACTTTCACAATAGAAAAATAAGATTTCGGTAGCGAACGCCGCAAACGAGTTTCATCGAAACAATTTGAAACTAGACAATTGATATAGGCCAATCCAAATCATAAAACTTTGTGAATTTACTCTCTTGGGAAGATGAGCTAGGGTGGTTCCCGTTTCCTTTCCGAGCTTGTGTTCATATGTGTTATTGTTGGTCTGTATGACTGTGAAGTGTAGTGTGTTGTTTGTGTAGTATTAAACCAGAGATGAAGTAGAGAGCGGATGAGACTCGGTGCCGGCCTACTCGTCCGTTTGGTGGTAGTCAGGCTTAACGTCCCCATCATGTCCTCGCCCCACACGCACTGCGGAGATATTTGGGATTTAACCCAAGACCTTCGCGCACAATCTGTTAATTAGATAGTATGTACCATCACATTTTATACCTGATGGTGAAAATTTTCACTACCGCCAGGATTTGAGCCAGCTAACCCCGTTCAATTGTTAACTAAGGATAGCTGATGTAAGTTGGAATTGTGTAAAGAAGAACATTAATGGTGTCTAGAAAAATTTTCCTCTGTTTTATCTTTTGTTTTTGTTAAAATAAGTAATTTTTGTAGTAAGATATATATAAGTGAATTAAATTGTGTAATAGGGCCTAATTTTGTATTTCTAGATGTTAGGTTAATTTTGTTGTAGCATAATAATAATAATTTAAAAAAATAACCGCGTCTCAGCTTTGGACACCATCACGATGCCGCAGCCAACTGAGCCAACGCAACGGGCGGAATAAAACTGTGCTACCGAGCGTGGTGGGTGTGTGGTTAAAGTTATATCCTCGCATTCGGGAGGACGCCGGTTCGAATCTCCGTCCAATCATCCAGATTTGGGTTTTCCATGGTTTCCCTAAATCACTCCATGCGAATGCCGCCTGGATGCTTCCTTCAAAAGACCATGGCCGAATTTATTATCCCCAGTCTCATCCAGCCTCTAAGGACCTCGATGACGCTTCAAGCCATAAGCAAAAAAAAAAAAAAAAAAAAAAAAAAAAAAAAAAAAAAAAAAAAAAAAACTGTACTCACTATAAATTCTAATTTTAGACGTTAATTTGAATGCAATACACAGCTCGTATGACCTCAAAGTCAAGAGGAATAAGCTCGTACTATGGTACATCTGATTAAATGATTTAAATACGTTTAGATAACACAAAATCCGTTCTTATGTTACAAAGACTGATTCATCAAACGAAATGGACTGCGGATTTCATTTTAAATGAATCAGAAAACGTCATTGCAAAACCTAAGCACCAAATCAAGTTCAATTATTCATGCCATGGCACTGAATGCACCAATTTAATCAACGAACGCAATTATATCGTCATTAGCGCTACCTGCTCAGAAGTCGTATACATAAATGTTGAAAGTAATTAATATTTGGCGTGACAAAGAACATAATGAAGTTTGACGGTACACGTACTAGGGTTGTGCAATGAATTTCATGTATATTTATGGGTGTACAACATGTTAAATACAGGACAGTCAGAGCGAATGAATATCAGAAATAAATTGGACGATCGGACGGTAAAGGTGCGGCGTGGTAGAGTGTTTGTTAGCGTCTAGGAGCTGTAATTGAAACGCCCCCGCCCGTTATTTGCGAGTGGGCGTGTTGCCCCCTAATTCCAGAGGGGGGCAATTACTGGGACTACCTGCTGGCCAGCGCAGTGCCCCGCGCATGCAAATCTATGGAAATGTGCCGACCACCGCGTGAGCCGCCGAGATCCGCCAATTGAGACTCTTACTTCTTACAACAGCTTGACTATGCTGTGAACATTGCTTGAAGGAACACAATCATTCCAAAGTCAGATCTGTCTTGATAAATGTAACCAATTGTCTCTACTACATTAAGCTCTGAGAAAACCCACCGAAAACTAGGCTTGAGGAAAATATATCGATTTATCGAAATATCGATATTTTTCCATAAAATAATCAATACTTAACGTCGATATTTTAATAATGATATATCAAAAACTCCATGTTTTACTTGGAGTATCAATTTTAATTAGATATTTTTTTGTGTGAACGCAATTGAGTATCCAATTGAATAAGTTATACTGTATATATATTTTATAAATATTCATACATATCCGATCTTCTCAAGGCATATTAAAATAGAGAATTCGTCGCAGTTTAACAGCTTTTCATCAACGGTTAACAGGTTAAAAGAAAGCTGTTAAGTTAACGGTTACGTTATTTTTATAGTTGAGGAATATTGATTAAGCATCTTTCTACGTTGAGGGTTGACGTAAATTAACAGCTTTTGTTTTAAATTTTTTTTTTTCATTGATGAATAACAGTTAATGCGTTGACAAAATACCTAAGATGCCAAGTCTCTTCAGTGTAGTCCGAAATAGTGGTTTCTGCAGTTACCTTGGCGTCACCGAAGATTGACGGGGAAACATATAAAACAGAGAGTTCTTTTGAAGTCTATATCAGACGAATACTTGTTTGGTAGGTTGTAAAAATAGATAAGTTAATAAAATTTCCCATATTTACTGCATGTGCCTTTAGTTTTCTTAAATATTATAATATGTTTTGAGAATATTTTAAAATCATTACTGACTTTAGGCAAAAATATCGATATTTTTCTCGATATATGTCCATACTATTTGTGAATATTGATACCATATTTATCGATATATTTTTTCATTTACCCATCCCTCGCCTACTTGCCCAATATAATAAGATCTGTCATAACTTGGATCTGCCCATCCACGACGACATGGATAATCAGTTTGAGAGACTTAAATCAAGAAATCCAAGCATAAAAACTACTAAACAGCTAATATCTGATAATTTTAATGGGAAAGAAGCATGGAGATTGGAGTGGATAGCCTCAGCCCCAGCAGAATGGCACTCCCTGTTTTACAGTCAACAGGCACTAAAGTTACTCGATTTTCCTCGCAAGACCTGGGCAGCTCTTAACAGAGTTAGGTCTGGTCACGGCAGATATGCTTCAGCTCTGTACACATGGGGAATGAGAGATTCACCGAACTGCGACTGTGGTGAGGAAACACAAACCATCCATCACGTGACCTTTGCTTGTCCACTTCGAGCCTTCAGGGGATCACCAATAGACTTTATTAATATTTCAATTGAAGCTCTAGATTGGCTGCACCATGTTGACTTTGAATTTTAATTATAATTTAATGTTACATTGTGTTATTGTTTTTGTGCATGGCCATAAGATAAATAAATAAATTTCCCCATTCCTACTAAAAAAATCTGCCTATTATGTCAACAAATCTATCAAATAATCCTTTTTATCTGGATCTATAATCTACACTTATGAACAGAGTCAATATATACCAATGCTGATCACGTACATCTTACATAAAAGTTAAATAAATGTCGTGATCGTCACTCAGCATTTTTACTTTTCTGGTGTTGTTAGGCAGGTTTTGGTGAAACTTTCTGTCCGAAATTAAATTCTAGGAAATTTATATACATTCGACACTTTTCTTAATTTGGCATTATATCTTAAAAAGTTAACATTTCGACTGCGAGAAGCAACATACGTTCAATTGAGATTTCCCTGGGAGTTCGGACATCTCAAGATCCCAGGCGCGATCCATCTTCATGTGACGTCGGGGAAGACTTAAAAAAATAAAGAAAACTGCGTGTCACCACCATCTGCTCGCGATTCGTGTAAAATGTACTGGTAGGATTTACATGTGATTTTGACAGCACACGAGCCACGGTCCCAGAACTAAAACAGGATATGTTTGGTTTTGTGGGAAACTGATAAATTAAGAATGAATTTTCAGAACCTAGTATCTAATTTTCGTTGAACGGGATTCGTGCATGAACTGTTGGTCACATTTTGAAAAGGTGTCAGTGAATGTACTTTTCGTGGTACAAGAAATAAAAAGAAAGGATTTGTCAGAGTTAGGTCATTAAAGAACAATTCAATAAAAATATTAAATGATGAACTTCTCAATGAGGACTGGAGCACTGTTTATAAATTAAAAGGGGTAAACAATAAATTCAATTACTTTCACCAAAGGTTTTTAGAAATTTACAAAAGGTGTCTCCCTACAAAACTAGCTCCAATTGGTCAAAAACGAGTAAACAAAAATTGGGTTACAGTTGGTATTAAAATATCTTGCAGACATAAAAGGGAATTGTATGTAAAAGTTAGAAATACTGATAATATGCTTCTCAGACAACATTACAAAACTTACTGTAGAATTTTAACCAAAGTAATAAAAGAAGCTAAACGTTTGGCCATAAACGATGAGATTAGTAGTTCAGATAATAAGATAAAAGATTAAAAGAGAAACAACTGTATCATCCCTTGAACATAAACCTATATCTATAAGCATTAATGATAAACTTGTAAATGACCCCTCTTATGTAGGAAGTGCTTTCAATAACTACATCTTAACAGTTGCTGAAAAAATAAAAGGAAAATATATTGGGAATATGGATGCTATAGCAATAACTAAATCCTTTTCACCAAAAACAGCACCTATGTCTCTATTTCCCACCAGTCAAAATGAAATTGAAAAAATTATTAAATCTCTCAAAAATAAAAAGTCATTTGGTTATGATGAGGTTTCAACCCATGTAGTAAAACAATGTAACACCAGCATTAGTAGAGTTATTAGTCATATTTGCAATAGTTCTTTTCAAGAAGGTATCTTTCCTGACTCACTCAAGAAGTCAATAATCAAAACGCTTTATAAAAAGAGTGATACATCAAAGATTGAAAATTACAGACCGATATCACTTTTACCAGCATTTTCAAAAATCTTTGAAAAAGCACTGTACAGAAGGGTGTATGCACATCTACAAAAGAATGACCTACTCAGTAAAGTACAGTTTGGTTTTAGAGAAGGCGTTTCAACAGATTCAGCAATTTTTGCTTTTGTAAACAACATAATGGAATCAATGCATAAAAAATTAAATTTCCTAGGTATATGCTGTGATCTTGCTAAGGCTTTTGTGTTGATCATGAGATTCTACTAGGTAAATGAGACCACTATGGAGTAAGTGGTAAGCCAGGACTTTGGTTTAAATCATACCTGGAAAATAGAAAGCAATGTGTATCTCTGAAAGATACTAATACAGGAGATGTTATAAACTCAGAATGGTGTATAGTTAAATGTGCTGTGCCTCAGGGTTCAATTCTTGGCCCTCTGCTGTTCTTAATCTATATAAATGATCTCCCACATATACTAGGTGATAATGAATAAGTAGTGCTCTTTGCAGATAATACTAGCATATCGTTGAAAGACCCATCAGCACAAAACCTCTAAAACACAGCAAATGATGTTATAAAGAAAATTAACAGGTGGTTTAATGCCAACAAACTAATACTTAATATAGAAAAGACACAGTTACTTCAGTTTGTTATAAAAAATAAAACAAAGGACAGCTATAATGTTATATCAGAAGGAAAAGCAATCAATGAAAGCAGTTTCACAAAATTCCTGGGTGTATGTATAGATAACAAATTTAACTGGAAACAGCATATTCAACAACTTCTTAAAAAACTGAATTCTGCAACATTTTCACTTAGGGTAATATCTAGAATAGCTAACATAGAAACCAGAAAGTTAGTATATTTTGCATATTTTCATTCCCTGCTCACTTATGGCATCTCATTCTGGGGAAACTCGTCACAAGCACAGAGGGTATTTAAATTGCAAAAGTGTGCTATAAGAACTATTTGTGGAGCAAGCCCACAGACGTCGTGCAGAAATCTGTTTAAAAACCTGGGTGTACTAACAATGCCAGCACAGTATATATACTCTGTACTATCATTTGTAGTGGAAAATCCTGAACACTTCAATCTTAATACTGACATACATAGCCATAATACTAGGAATAAATATAATATTCACAAGGATTACAAATCACTGTCAATTGTACAGAAAGGGTTAACATTTACTGAAGCTTCCTTATTCAATGTATTACCAACAGAAATTAAATGTTATCTACAAAAACCCAACTACTTTAAGTCCAAACTGAAGGAGTTTCTGCTTCAGAACCCATTTTACTCTGTGAAAGAATTTTCTTCTTGGAATTTGGTAACTAAGAATGACTGATAAAATAGTATATATGGTGTATGGAAGGGGAAGGATACAAAATTATCCATAATTACTAAAATGATATATTGTTTTTCTTTCTGTTGAAACTTTTGACAAAAGAACTAATTACACTGTTTACAAAATTTCACTCATATATAGTAACTAACATGGGATAGCATGCACTCAAAAACTGCTGTGAAAAATTATCATACTAACAGGTTTTTAAGTAATTGACTGCTTATGAGTTGTTGGTTATATAATTGATATTGCTAATGGGTGTGTGTTCCACATAAATAGCAACTAACATAATATAATATGTAGTCACAAATTACAGTGAAACTTATCATGGTAACTGGTTGGTAAGAAAATAACTGGTTATTAGATGCTAGTAACAAGTGTATACACTGTTCCACATAATAAGTATTAATTAACTCGAGATTGTATTTGTAGATTACAGGAGATATTGGTTATACTAATGCGTTGTTGCTAACTTGTTGTCAATATATAATAATATTATCAATTTTATAGTAATATTGACATTACTAATAAGTGTATGTACTGTTCCACATCCCCGAGATTATTGTCACATGGGATCAAAGTGAACATATCTATCTATCTATCTATCTATCTATCTATCTATCTAAAACAATATAAATTTATTTTGGTGTGACGTCATTGAGCTGAGAAACTAAGATAAAAGTAATTTTATAAATAATTCCGTCGAAAACAACTGTTTTGGTGAAATTTGGTTTTATTTGATTCCCCAGACGCGTTTCGCCCCTTGTGGTGTAGGGCATCAAAAATCAATATAAAATATTCACTGCAACAAGTGCAGCATGCAAGCAACTAGTGAAATAAGTTCAGCTGGACCTGCAATGAACAGTGCTGTGAAACTGTGTGAAGTACTGTTCCAGACCGGCATGTGAGGAATACCAATATATCTGTGAGTACAGTGAGTACATAATTTATTTATAAAGAGTTGTACTGTAGATAATTATTGTAACAACACATGTAAAAACGCTTTACAGCCACTGAAGATGACCTACACCACAAGGGCGAAACGCGTCTGTGGAATAAAACCAAAACTCAACAAAACAGTTGTTTTTTACTGAATTATTTATAAATTTACTGTCCAACAACTGCGGAAAGATAGCCTATTACCAGATTTATAAGATAAAAGTGTTCGAAAAATATACCGAGATACTTTTCGTCTTGTTACTCGAATTCCTATTATTCAGAACGAAAATGAAATTATTCTACTCTAGCACTCTCTGTGATTTCTATTACGCTTATACTGTAGGTATATGTTACCTGCTATAATTTAATTTAATTTCAATTGCGATGGAGTACACATGTTCTCTGGTGGTAATATGCTTCCATCCCCACCTTTTCATGTCATGGTTTTGCAACATCTCCCTGTCTTGACGAGTTGCTATTTAAACTCCTCCAGTTGTTTTTGGTAAACAGTCCATTGTTTCCCTTAAGAATTTATTCCAGTCCCTGACTCCCTGACCTACAAGAGAATATTTTCCACCCTTTCTCACTCGAGTTCGAGTGTCAGCTAATGACTATGGTCATCTCTTTCCTTTCGTGTATAACTCCTAATCCTTCAAGTAACATCCATCCACGCATTATCCCGGTTATAAGCCAGTCCAAACACTTTCTTCACACTCTTTCTCTCCTCCAATGACTTGTAACCCAGCTCCTTCATCATACTGATTGTATTCTGCCGCAATATTCGCGAACAAATCTAGCTGCTCTGCTTTGTACCCCTTCCAACTGCTGAATTTGATACTGATTAAGTGGGTCCCACACCACTCCACCATTTGCAAGAGGTGGTCTGACCGAAGTTTTGTAACCTAATTCCCTCATAAGCCTTTCCAATAAATGAAGGATTTTCATACCTCTTCCTTTTTTTTTTTTTTTTTGCTGTCGTCAGTCTTTCGACTGGTTTGATGCAATCCTCCATCCCTTCCTATCCTGTGCTAACCTCTTCATTTCTACATACCCCTTACAGCCCATGTCCTCAATTATCTGCTTCATATACTCTAATCTCTGTCTTCCTACTACCTGCCATATACATGTTGTAATCGGAATAGCAGCGATAGAGGAGGATTGAGCAGTCGGTGAGAAACTATGCCACTAGATCATTAAATCCCGCAAAAATATTAATATTTAGTGACAGTTATAACCCGCCTTACTCCCCCACACACTAAACTGGGGCCCTACAGCGGGGCAGCATCATGTCCAGGCCCTCCTGATTGCGGTGTTTAGGGGGTTTTCCGCAATAATTAAGGCGAATGGAGGACGGCATCACACTAGATATTATAAAAACAAAATATACACGTAAGGCTCTCAGAAGATAGATACGCGTTTCACAGACATGTGACAACACGTCTGTTTCTCCCATAAAACTACGACAAGTCTAACAAGCTGGTAGTGTGACAAAGGCGCATGCTTCAAACTACTACAGCAGCCCCGACCTGGTTAGATAGTGACGGCTATAATAAAAACTACCAGACCCCGCTAGCAGAGACGTAGATAAGGGCGCTTGTGAGAACAAAATGTTTGTTTACAATTGCTCTCTACTGGCGCTTACGAGTATGTATGGTGCTCCATAGTGCTCTTTTTACGGTGGCTAAATCACTCCTTTAAGTCATTTTCCTTTTTCATTTCTCATTGCATTTACGAATTTATTCACTATACACTGAGTGAAAGTAAGGAGGGCAATTCGTTGATACTAGTAACTTCGATAAAAGACCTGACTTCATTTCATAACCCTTTGTGAAATAAGAAAGCAAGTGAATGGAGTTACGAACGACAACTATTTGTAAAACTCAGGATTTTCTTAAAAAAAAAAAAAAAAAAAAAAAAAAAAAAACATCGTTACTAGCGGTGACTACATAATTGGTTGAGAAGGTGCTACAAAGTTTTCTTCCAATAAGAAAATTATACCGGGTGGGTGGGCGGTAACGCTCTCTCATTGCATTTGCGAGGACGTGGGTTCGAATCCCAGTTCGGCCATCCAGATTTGAATATTCCATGGCTTCCCAAAATCACTACACGTGAATGCCGGGATGGTTCCTTCGATAGGCGATGGGCGAATTCATCCGCATTGCTTGGCCCAGTCCTAGAAAATATCTATTTCACTGACATTACCATCTCAGATTAAAAAAAAAAAATGCAAATCTACTTGCGAATATGGTTATAAAAGAGAAGAATACATCTATGGCTTCACGCAAGGAAAACACCAATAAATCTGACTTTTCTGTCAGTATTCATGAAACTGATAATTAGGCTTCACTGGAACCCTTATTTACAATGTGTAGTACAGAATTAGTTAACCATGATAAAACTTTCTGGGAGCTTCTTTTTAACTTCAAATGCTTTGTTAACATATATACCGATTGCAAAATAAGAGGTTTAAACTATTTTCAAACTTTTATAACAAATTATTTTGTGTTTGTGGAGATAGTCAGCACCAAATTCTACTACTCTTTATTAATAAATTCAGATCGCCTATCAAGTTTAATGATGGCTAATGAAATATTTTTATAGACATATTATGACTGGTTGCTACATGTGTGGATCTCCTGCTAGAAATAGACGTTCTCTTTGCATGTCCACATTCGTTGGATGGGTTCATGTTTCCAATGGAATTATAGAGACGTTACAAAAATCTCTCCTCTTTCTAAACTCTTACTCAAGCCTCAGATGTTAGCCTTTAAGTGGATACAGATATTTTTCAGGATATAAGAAGCAACTTAGATGAGATGATCATAACAGTTAAAACATAAATAAAATTAGTGCATTAGAAAAGTGACTTGGTAAACTAGGCGACGTACAATGCTAGCTACTAAGATTTGTAATACGATGAAATAGAACAAAAAATATATATTGTCTTTTAACTGTTACAGTGTTTTAATGTTTATCTCCAGATCACTTACTACTTAACATTTCCCATGGAAAACATTCCCCTTCATCATGTTCAGCAGATATGACAATTCTTCTCGTTTAAATCGCTCGAAATTTACTATAATATACTTGGCTGTAAATTATTCATGATTAATTTCTGTCTGGGAGGGAATATCTAATTTTTTTGCTCAGGTTATTGGTATTCGACAAGTTACACCTCTCTCCGTCTGATATATTATATTTTTTCAGTGCTTATTAATTCTTCTTTTCCGTCGAAGTCTTTAGTTAGGTGGTCCTGTACTGCATTTATTCTTCTATTGTTTAAAATTCCCTAGACCACTTTCTACCAATAATTAAATCAAATGGAAAATGATGGTGGATTTCTATCTTTCTTTGAATGAGACTAAATTTACTCCATCCCGCAGTTTGATCACGCGCTTTAAAGCTAAAGTATAACATTCGGAGATCATTGGTTCAGTTCCCGGTCTGGATTTTTTTTGTGATTTGCAAAAATAACTCTATGTTAATGCGAGGCTGGTTCCTTCAAAATGACATGGTGAAATTTCTCCCCTTTCTTTGCGTCAGTCTTCTTCCTGTTCTAATCACCCCGAAGTCGACTAACCACAAAGCCCCAATAAAAAAATGTGTAGTCTTAATGCAACCTGCGAGATTAAAACCTTAGGTCCTACGTACCGGTTGTCCTTATTACAGTTTGAAGCGGTTATTCGTAATAATTTAGGCAAAAACTTCATAGATTTCCAATTTATCCCTTCAAAACTGCAAATTTTGCAGAAACGCAATATAAACTTAACATACACGATACAACTTACACGATTCACGGAAATGGAGACGTTTAATTTATCTCCATTAGGCCGGATTATACGGATATCACAAAACTCTGTCATTCACCAACCGAACGTCTGGAATTTTCCGGCCAGTTCTGACATTTGATAAAAATATCTCTTCCCTCTTCCTAAGCCTTTAGCAGTTTTTCTTTCTTTCTCTCTTTGTTTTCTTTGTTAAATTAGCAGCTGACAAAACCAGAACCATCAAGCTTTAATGGGACAGAAGCATACACAATGAATCTAATAATTTTTCGTCCTAACTGAATTCATTGATCTTTAAAATATAACAGTTACTATATTACTTCAGTTCATTCGAAGACTGAACTCCTTGTCGTAAGAAACATAAAAAGTTAGTTAACAAAGTAGCTTAAGAAATTATTTCGGCATAACTTTTGAAACTTAGAACAAGAGATATTACGTAAATTTTCGAAAGTTGTGTTCCATTTAAGGCTGCTATTGTGATGCGAAGCCACCGGTTCTGCGGAATTCGCCTAATTTGTCAGGCGGGAAACAAGGCGAAGTTTGCGCCAGCAGGTGTGTCGGCACTTAATCTGCAACGCGCCGCAGGCTTAGTAGCAACTTGCGATGTGTATCAGGTCGGTAGTAACCTCTATGGAGGCAGAGATCACAGCACCAAGAATAGTAGCTGCGACAAATAAAACATATTCCGTGGACGCAATTGAACTCAGCTCTTCTGATAGGTAGTACGTAGCTATGTCGTCAGACCCCACGAATATACTTTACTTTAGTTTTTAATCTTTATATATGGAAATCTGTCGTGGGTTGGGAATGTCTGTTTGTTTTAAATAGCATAACGCAAAAACTACGGAACCTATTTTGATGGTGTTTTCACAGTTTGAAACTCATGGTCTTGCTTAAAATCTGCGGTTTGCCTTATGATTCTACGAGAAGGGACACTTGAGCAAGAAATGGTAATCACTTCTTAACCTCACAAGATACGCACCAAAGATTCCTAATACAATCCATAAGTTGCACACTAAATCAATGATTAACACTAAAATAAGACTAATATTCGTAAAAATAACATGTAACCTTTTTAATGATACTGTTAGTGGCCTGACAAACCTATTTTTACAAAAATTCATAAAATTAAACTTTGTTTTTTCGTGACAGCAGACTTTCAAATTTGTCTTTTGGATTCTGTAGATATTCTCGTTGGCCTTTTTCCCTTCGTAGTGTACGAAAACTGTATAAACAAGTCCTGATATGCTTAATTGATGCAGCAATTTAAGAGTGAAAGTAAGCAACATAAAGTAGCTTCTTATTACCAAAATTTTACCAATTGTGTCAGCAAGTCAGATTTTTTCAAGTTATGATAATCTACAAATTTTGAAATATCAAAGTACTGAGGAAACTTTTCGCCTCAAAATTACAAGAAAAATGCAAAACAAGTCAGCGAAAAAATGTATACGTTTTGCTGACTACGTATGCGAACTGTGAGACTAGGTCGGATTTTAGGCAAATAATTCCCGTCTAAACTTCACTTCAATATAACCACAATCTTCTCTAATATTGCTGCTCCAAAATCCAAATACTTACCAGAACGACATTCGTCACGCACCTGGGTCAATGCTGCCAATGCTAGTGTTAAATATTAATAATTTTCTGATCAGTCTCCCCAGTTCATAGTCATTTAAAATTTTCTAGATCTGACTTGCTGACACAATTAGAAAATTTTTGGCAATAAGTGATGTCGGTAATAAGAAGCTAGGTATATTATGCTGCTTATTTTAACTCTTAAATATATATATATAAACATATACATGGATTGATATACTTCATAATTACTACTTCAGTTCTGTTTGAATCAAATGACAAAATTACGGTAGAAGAAGTAATAATGTTTTTCAAGATAAGTACAAGTCATTAACGATTGCCCAACAATTTTAAATGTCTGAGAGGATATTGGAATGAATTCAAGAAAGCGGTCTGGTGGCTCAGTGTTTAAGGCGTCTGCCTGGAGATTGGAAGGTCACCGGTTCGAATCCCTGTCTAACTGGGGATTTTGATGGGCTATTAATGCGACCTTCCCCTCTGACACAACTTGCTGTGTATTGTTAAGTACTCCAGAACGCTTCCGTGGTTCGGATTCCGCGTTAAACTTTAGGACCCTGTAGGATTGGCGTGTTTGGTTAAGGCGATTACGATGGGGGCGGAATGCGAAGCCAATACAACCACGCGGAGTTATTCTTCTTTCCGATAAGTATACTAGGGCAACGTGCCAATTTCAATTCTTCATCCTTTGTTGTTGTTTTTTCTTCCGTTCAGTCCAATATTCCTTCATCATTTCACTCTGTTTCTTCCGTCTTTTCTCAGAACACTCTGGAACAGATTTCTTTCCTCTCCCTCGGAATCCTTCCATACTCAATACCTTCTTTCTAAATATCTCTCATTCCATAATATCCTATTCTCTTATCTTGTTTCTTTATAAATCTGTCTTGACCTCTTGAATCCAGTTGGTTGTTTATTTTTTCCCCAGCGATAACTGAATATCTTTTTTGTTAGTCTGTTATTAATGATTCTATAGATATGTCCAGTAAACATCAATCTCCTTTTTCTTATTGATTCTGTCATATTTTCTATGTTCCGGTATATTTCCTTATTACTTCTTAATTTCCATAGTTTTGTTGTTTTAACTGCACCGAAGATTTTTCTCATGAATCATTACTATATAGTTCAAGAAAATTACTTAATAGCATCTTTCACTTAATAAAAGATTTTTTCAACGATATCGATGTATCTTGTAGAAATGAAGTATTTGTAATTCATTACATGCCGAGCGTGGGGGTGAGAGATAACGCTCTGGCCTCTCATCCGGCTCGAATCCTCGTCCGATCATCCAGATTTCGGTTTTGCATGGTTTCTCCGAATCACAACAGGAAAATTTCGGGAGGGTTCCTTCAAAAGGCAGAAGCAAAATTCCTTCAGGTTCCTTGCTGTTACTTTCGCGCCTCCGATGACCCCGACGTTGGTAAGGCTTAAAGCAATAAACAAAAAAAGCTCTACTCTAAGTCGCGTAATGTAAGAGAAGAATTCTTGTAAATCTACACTGGCCGTATTCCTAGGTAGTGCTGTGTGGTCGTATAAACATAAAGCCTCTTAGCCCTATTCATCCCCTTCCTTCCTTTTTCCGGTTTTTTCTTTCCTTCTCACACAATTTGACGCTAATTTTATGCGCTTAAATTCCACTCGTTACCTTATACCAGTTTAATCTTGCTCGTTTATAAGGCCAGCCTAGATCTCACTACCCTGTGGGACGGAGTCTGCAAACAGCTGAATGGACGTCGCAGCAGACAGAGCAAACGCATCCAGCGCCAGTCCACAAACAGCGCCCTGGTCTGCTGTGAATCAAGCGGGCTGGACTGTGATTACCTCCAAACACCGCACACGTGCCAGTCTCATTCCAGATTTACCTCGCTCGCTTTTATCAGGTATTCATTATCCTCGCGGAATCGTCCCGTAACATTGTTATGCTTGATGTCTGTAAAGTGTTCCAATTTCAGTAATGTTCAAACTCCAATGACAGTCACTGGGACATTATCTTTTGATTTGGTGCATAATTTACTGGCACGCTTCTGTGCTGTTCGAAATGACGACCTGATAGTAGCTGTCATGAATTTCGGATGAGGCGTTGTTGTCTAACAGAAGTACAAGCATGGTGAAAATGAAAAAATAACCAACTGTCAGTCATTGGCGACTGCCGACAGAAGTAAAAACTTAAAACTATTAATATCATACGAACAACACGTCATACTTACCTTTTTTTTGTTGACAGTCTTTCGACTGGTTTGATGCAATCCTCCATCCCTTCCCTTGTGCTAACCTCTTCAAATCAACATACTCCTTACAACCCACGTCCTCAATTATCTGCTTCATATATTCAAATATCTGTCTCCCTCTGCGGTTCTTACCTTCGACCGTTCCCTCCACAAACAAAATAACCAAGCCTGCATGTCTCAAAATATGACCTACCAGCCTGTCTCTTCTTTCTGAAAGCTTCTTTCACAAATTTCTTTCCTCGCCCATCTTTCCAAAACTCGTTCATTTCTTACTTTGTCTGTCCACTTAATTATCAGCATTCTTCTTTAGCACATTTCAAATGTTTCAATTTTCTTTCTTTCTGGTATTCCTAAATTCCATGCTACAGATGTAGTAAATAATAATAATTCGGTGTGATAGTAATGACCTCGTGACATGGTTCCTATTGGCTGCGCATTCCGCCCCTGACTTGGCCGCCTGAACCTAACCCGGTAGTGCCACATGGGATCTACAGTTTAACGTGAAATCCGGACTACGGAACCTTTTTGGCGTACATTACATGGCAAGCTATACCAATTTTTTTTAAATCTGCTTAACGTCTCTTAATAGCGAGATATTTAGAGACGGGAAAGGATGGGGGGAAAGGAATGAAAAGGAATTCGGCTATGGCCTTTTGAATTAAGCATCCCGGCATTTGCATGGAGTGATTTGGGAAACCATGGAAAACCCAAATCTGGATGCCCGAACGGGGATTCGAACCGCCGTCCTCCCGAATGCAAGGCGAGAGCTATACCAGAGATGGAGGTCGGGTTAAGGGTGAATGAAAATCCACGCTGAGACAGGGATTCGATCCGTCAACCTCGTTCCCCAATCAGACATCTTAACCACTAAGCCTCCAGACCGCTTCAGATATACTGTTAACATTAGCATGTCGGTGACGGGTAGTCATAAGATTTTACCCATCCAAAGATTACATACAGAACTTTTCACTTAAAAAATTAAAAAACTTAGTCCACATCCAAAAGGTTGGTAAAATCTCCCCGTAGGAGATGCACAAAGCTATTGTGTCAGAGGCAGGAAGGCCAATTCCTTTCCTAGGGTAGTGCAGCTTAACACGGAATCCGAACCACGGAACGTCCCGGCGTAGCTCATATAATCAAATACAACTGCTAAAAACGTTTGCTCACCAAGGGATTGGAACCTACGGCGGGAGAGAGAAACTGTAGGACGTAAGCGCCTTAACCGCTTAGCTAACAGTCCACCTTGTTTTGTGTTACACGTGTGGTATGTAGCCTACCATCAAAATCACTATCAGAATCGCATAAATACTATGGGTTTGTATGAACAATGTTGTTGAGGGAGGAAAGGGGGAGAGAATTTAGAATTTTGTGAATAAAACGTAAACAGTGTTTTTCCATTTGTTTTACAGTATACGTATGCAAAGTTCTATCAAAATCGGATAAACACTGTGTTTGTATAAACAACATTGACAAAAAACCAAACAAACATTCATTTTCATATATTAGATACAAGTGTAATCTATACTTTCACTGCTGTTCAAGCGCAACACGCCATACTTATAGCTACAGATATACTGTTACCATTAGCACCGTCCTGGCCTCGCATTCGGGAGGACGGCGGTTCGAATCCCCTTCCGGGCATCCAGATTTGGGTTTTCCATGGTTTCCCAAATCACTCCAAGCAAATTCCGGGATGCTTCCTTCAAAAAGGCCATGGCTTAATTCCTTCCCATTCTGTGCCCCCCATCCTTTCCCGTCTCTAAAGATCTCGCTGTTAGAGAGACGTTAAACAAATAACAAAATAATAATAATAAAAAAAACCATTAGCACGTTGGTGACGCGAACTCATAAGATTTTACCCATCCAAAAAGCCTCCAAGGCGCATATCATACACGCAACACGTCACAGCATGTCGGTGACGGGAATGTCGTCAGTTCATAGATTTACCCCCGACCAGACGTCGCCAAGCACGCCTAGATGTTTTCATTTAAAAATAAAATAAATGAATGAAGGAATGAAGACTCTAGTATATTTGAGTTTAAAAGCACGAGTTTAGACACTGAAATAATCATAATGTTTTCATTCCTTCAGATGCAGTAGCGAAAGATTATCCTTTTTCGTATCCATGGCTTCGAACAAGTTCACGATAGCCTCTCGAATCAATGGGAGTTCCGGCTCAAGCCACTTCTTGCTTAGGTGTTAGTTTGTTTGTGAAATATTCACACAAGAAAATAGTAGAAACTTACAAGCCTGAAAATAATATCACTTTTCTTAATAGTCTAAAGAATTGGGAAACAAATCCGTTCCAACACATTAGAGTGTCTCCATTTTTAATTAAACATGCTTTTATCATCTTATCTTAATGTTAATTGCTATAATGCTTCAAGATTGATATTTCTACGGCTTAAAAGAAGAAAAAAGAAATAGGAAACGACATGTGGCGTATACGGTCACACTTCGTGCGGTTACTGTATCGCTTTGGTCTTTTAGTGCATGTATCGATGCAGCTTAGTTTTTCCAGACATTTAAAATATGTTAATAGTTTAAAACATCCGTGTCTTAGAACGGGCTCGATTCGGTGACTCTTGAAACAAATCCTTTCCCCATCGAAGTAGCTGATTTCCCGAGAGTGTGGGTTCGTTATTAATGAAAGTCGTGAGAATTTGTGAGGCAAGAGGACTATTGCATTATTTTATCCAATCATCATGATATTTGTTTTTTATTTTAATATGACCGTCGGACTCTTCGACTATTTAGCCAACTCCAGTTTATATTGTCCTAAGTACTACATGAGGTTATGTTCAGCGATTGTGGCACCCAACGAAGAGTGCAACACAAGACGAATACAACACAAGACGAATACAACACTTAATTCGAACTACCAATGCCAGAGGCCGGACTCGAACCAGCGACCCTTTCAATGCGAGGCCAACGTGTTAATCTCTGCAGTGCCAGATTCTGATACTGGGCTGTGTTGCTGAGCGTTTGTCGGAGAACTGGTGCCAGCGAGCCACCAGCTTCTGGGTGGACGGTGACAGTGCTTCCCGTAGTGTCGACTGAGTGGAAGTGACGAGGCACAGACTCACTGGCGCAGCTGCAGCCGCCGCGGCTGTTCGGCTCTGTTTCAATTTCCGGCCAATAAGCACAGCCGTGTGTTGTCAGCCACTATTTCCTCGTCGCATCGTTTCTGGAAAATTGCCGAATTGCCTGTCAGGCCCTTCCTTTTTTCCCTCTCTCGCACACTCCGGACCCTGGCTGATAGGTCTCGTTGATTGAAGGTTATCACCTGTCCACCTGGGATGGGGTGACAGAGGAAGGAACTGTATACTGGCTCACTCGGGAAGTGTGCCAACCTTTGCTCCTCCTATGTGGATCATTCTGTAGGTTCCATGTCACGGGGCACATCTCCTGCCAGAAAGATCTGGCAACTGCTGTCAAGAAAAGGAAATATTTCAATGAAGTTTTATATACAAAATTTAAGGTTAGCTTAGTAACCATACCTCGCAGTGTACGCGCATTCATCACCGTACGAACGACCTTTGTTAATGTGTTTAAGGTCGCGTTTACACTGGACTAGAACGACAGTAGGCAGGAGAGTGAACTAGCGTGCTAGTAATAATTTGAAGACAGTCCACTGTCAAGATAGTTCTCCGGACCTACGTTGTGATCTTCTTGCACGTATATTCATATTACACGAATGAATTAGTATTGTAGGTTATTTTTTAATTATAACGTTGAATGATATGAAGAGCAACAAAAGAAAACGTAGAAAATATGTATATCAAAAAGAAACGCTATAGGTCCTCAGCGAATATTTTTTTTTTTTTTTTTTTTTTTTTTTTTTTTTTTTTTTTTTTTAAGAAGTTCAACATGTAGAGAGTTACAGAAATCATTTAAAATTAACTGTATTTCAGTTTGAGGGGCTGCAGTCAAATACTTCTGCCGATATATAAAAAAAATGACAGCGTTATGAAACATTTTTTCAATATCAGCATCTCTAAAATCCTTTTTCTTATAATTTTTATTCTTAAAATTTCGCAGAATCTCTTCGCTTTCATGCAGTTCTAAAAATTGTAATGTTTCTATTTCACTCCCCTCATTCGACTTGTTAGCTGTCGCCATTTTGTTTGTTGAACTCGCACGCCAAAAGCTGGTCATGAAGCGAGTCCTCTACCCACAGTTGACACGAGGAGAGTGACTATCAAGCGCTTTGCGCACCCAGGACAGTACACTCGTTCCAGCCTATTAGCATCGCATCGTGTTAACGCGGCCTTAAGCGTAAATTGTTTCTCCAGTATGTAAATGAATGATTTATTTTACGAATTCTTATCTGTGAGGGTAATCATATGGATGTACTAACGTATATACATAATTGCCTAAAATAATTCCCTGAAGTATGAATAACTAGCTGTAACCCGCGATTTCGAACGCGTGGACTTAAGGTTTCATTTGCTAGAATTTGCTAAAAAGCACGAAGTCGGTGAATCGCATCCGTTCACTCTCAACTTTCACTCACAGGTCGACATAAAACTGACTGACCAATTGCCTACACTGGGATATTACATTAAAATCGCCTTCGCGAGTCATCAGAATCCATACAGGAAACCTTTTTGTTAGACAAGTGTAGACTTGTCAGAGTTGATTTGCGGTATCTGGAAGTGATACCCTTCTTTCCCCTGTCTAAATATTATTGCTTACTATAGCGAGTCATAAAATTTATGTCAGGCACCCTGGATAATGTGTCGTCATGATCTGTATACACAAACTGACTGACAGAGAGATATAGCCTGAGCTACCGATATAACATTACACAGACTTGACACGCTACCCGTCTGTTTGTCACCGTTCGGTTAGTGTTAAAACTAAGGATATTTATCACGAATAAAATATTCTATATTTTTTAAATGATTTTATCAGTCGTGAAAATTTAATAAGCAGAGTTAGTTTCAAATTTATAATGTTAGAGTAAATGATCATAGCTTGAAGACCTAATTTCTGTTTTCAGTTTTGAGTTCTAGATTTGATTGATTTGGTATCTTTAAAAAAAATCCGAGTAGTTTTAATCTTTTGTAGCAGACATATAATAAACGCCTTGAAATATTTTTCTCTTCTAGTATCATAGATTCATTTCGTTATAATTTGTCAATGAGACATTGGATGTATTATCTTCATCTCCATACGATCCCGTTTTTATTTCACGGATATTGCAGTAAGGAGGGGTTTCTTGTAATTTTAATGACTTTCTTACAGAGCTAATAGTCCACCATTGTCGTTGCCGCTTAGCCTAGCCCGGTAATCCTACAGTTTAAGGTACTTGAAAAAAGCAAAGTTACGCAAATAGTCAAAGTCAGTTTTAAGATATGATAAAATTTCAGTTGTGACTGTGTTTCAATATGTTGCTTAGAAGTCACTTAACTAAATCAGCTAAGTCACCCGACAGTTCTAGCACCTAATTGTAGTTCTGTATTAAATGGTAACTCGGCTTTTCAGACCTTGTGAACATTACAGTACTTTTGTTGTTTTTTGCATGCAGGGTATTCGTGGCAACCTGACTGACGCGTGTGAGGACCACGATCCATGTCAACACGGCGGCATCTGCATTTCCACTGACAGTGGTCCTATCTGCGAGTGTCGAAACGTCGACTTCGAGGGCATCTTCTGCGAAAAAGGTAAGACTGTCAATTATTAACATGTTCTAGAGAACATAATGAATTCTATTTTTCACCTCTTAATAACGGTAAAACTTTCGTTAACATCATTAAGTTAAAACGATTTTTTTTATAGTTTTAGATGCGATTACCATCTGCGTTCTGTATGTTCCTCCTAAATATTCCATAAAGATAAAAAAATATAATTTAAGACAGAGACATTGATCGTAGCTAGATGTAATAAGCTGTATATGGACGTGATTAACCTTCGGTCGAAAATTTTCGTTTTATCGAAGACATAAGTATCAGCTTTCCATATCGAATCAGATAGCAGGTTCGTTTGAATTTACTGGTTAACCAGTAAATTTGTCACGGGAAAATTGTGCTAGTCGAGAATTTCGAAGAAAAGAAATATGCACTCTACAGGCGAAAACTATTATAAATACCACTAAGTTTCGTATTTGATCACATGTAAAAAAGTGAGCCCTATATATATATATATATATGTTCATCAGTTTTATACTGTGTCACGAGAAGTAGACTGATTACTGTATTAGGGTGAATATAATGGAATTCACGGAGTTCGTGGGTTGTAACTACTGGTAAGTGGAATTATGTTTTTTTCGCAAATTCAACAAGGATTATTTTTTTAAATTTTATCTGTCAGCTCTAACTGTTTCCATCATATACAGGCATTGTTACTGATTTTACTCCGAATTTTCATTGGATTGGGGCTTTATTATCAGTGTTTTGTTGTATTTTCCGTCTGAAGCACATATCATATTATACGAAGGTGTTGGGTTTGTTGACGGAGAAAAGAATATTACTCACATTTTTATTTTTCTACGAAACTGATTGTTAAGGCGGTGAAAAACTATTTTCGCCTATGTACACAAACCTTTTCTGCAATATTTGATTTTTGTGAAAAGAATCCCCTTGTTAACTTGATTAGAAAGATTTTTTTTTACCTATATACCTCCTAAGTGTTCTGAAAGCAAAGTTTCATTACTTAATAAAAATGTTCCCTACACTGTACCATCACAACAATGGAAACATGTGCAAGAGTTTACCATTCGTTGCGAAGGTTGCTACAGCTGTGGCCAGACGCATTGGCGGGCGTCTTCGAATGCGCCGTTGCCAAATTGTACACTTAACAGTTATGTTACCCTGTTAGCGTGTAGTAATAGTTTGTGCATTGACTCTCGTACTAGGCAGCATAGAACGCTCAGAATTGCCATTTTCTAGCATTAGAGAGAGCGCGCTACGTGAGAATGTTCCGAAGTACGCCAACAGCGCGATTGCACTCATCTACCAAATTTACTTTGCCAGAGCTATAATTGTGGGCAGTGCGCTTCGTTTTTGACTTATTTAATTTATTTGCATCCTCTGTTAATTGCTAACCATGGTGAATGGATTCAAGTTCACTAAAGCTTTATGCAAAACATTGGTAATCATAATAAAATTTTTAATTTAATTTTCCCCTCTTTCCTGTATGCACCTATTTTTGCCTATCTTCTGACCGAGCGAGGTAGGTGAGCGGTAACGCTCTGGCCTCGCATTCAGGAGGACGTCGGTTCGATTCTCCGTCCGGGCATCCAGATTTGGGTTTTCCATGGTTTCCCAGAATCACTTCAGGTGAATTCCGGGATGCTTTCTTCAAAAGATCATGGCCAAATTCCTTCCCGTTCCTTGTCTCCAGTCCCATCCCGCCTCTAATGACCTCCGTCTCTAAAGACCTCGCTGTTGAGAGAGGAAAGCAGTTAAAAAAAATCTAATGACCTCACCGTCGACGAGGCGTAAAGCCATAAGTAAAGATCTTCTGTATTACGAATTTTATCTTCCGCTGTCGAATACATATTTCAAGGCGTGCTTTTTCTTGCGAGGGTTGTTGAGTGGCTCCTGAGCTAGGAAATGGTAGGTACTATTTTCGTTTTGTGTGGTTTACGTTTTAAGTGTTACTTTCATTGCTAAATCAAAGTAAAACACCCTGCTGCTACATTTTCGTGGAATAAAGAAGTTGGACTCTTCACTGTTTGACGTCTCTTAACGGCGAGGTATTTAGAGACGGGAAAGGATGGTGTGGGGGGTGGGGTTGCAAGGAATGGGAAGGAATTCGGCCATGGCCTTTTAAAGGAAGCTTCCCGGCATTTGCCTGAAGTGATTTGGGAAACCATGGAAAACCCAAATATGGATGCCCGGACGCGGATTCGAACCGCCGCCCTCCCGAATGCGAGGCGAGAACGCTAACCGTTACACCACCACGCTCGGTAAATATAAATAAATTAATTCATGTATTATATGTTCGTTTGATGAAAACAACCTCGGGAACGAGTCTTAACTCTTAGTTATTTCATTGTTAGTAGTGCAGAAATTGCCAACGAAACTTTTAAACAAATGACTTTATTATTTATACCCGCCCACGTACTAAGGCGTCACCCACTAGGTTATGGGACCAGGTTCGAGTCCAGGTTGCGGTTTCTAGATGGTTTTCCGCAATCATCAAGGCAGGTTCTGGGATGGTTCCCTATCCACACCTCGTCAACTAGACATTTCACAAACATAAATACAGTTATTATACAGAACACCTACAGATGGCTACACAAACATTCCTTCTGTAGGCCAAGTGCTCTGGGTCTCACTAATCGATTCTAGTTCGGGTAGAGCACAGGTCCTCCCCCAGCTCTTATGATTCACACTAGCTTCCTGAGTAAACAGGAGGCCGGTGGCCCTATCTAGAAAGAAAAGTCTGTTGCTACTAAGAGAAAGTTTTTTTTTTTCTTTAATTGAAACTAATCTGCTTAGTGCAACGTTCAGACGCGACTTGTTGCAAGACTGTCCACTTTATTCATGTAGGATGGAGCACCATCACGGAAGTCCTCTTGCTGCTAGGTGTTATCAAGCTACGTATTCGGCACCCCGCGTGGGGCACACAAAGCCGTGCGCCCGCTGAATGCCAAATGTCAGCGTGGTCAGTGGTCCTACAACTCTCTCTTCCACCTCGTATTCCTTTCGAGGCAACAGATTCCTTAACGAATGCAAGATAAATCTCAGATACGCACACTATTTTTGAACGTCCAATGATTAAACAAAGTCTACGGGCAGGCACCTCAGTCATTATTTCTGAAAAAAAAAATCTGAAATTATTGTCTTATTTTGGCTTCGTGAAAATCCTTGATAATATCTAATATTTCAGTTTCATAATCTTGGTAGTAGCAATGGTTTACGAATAATTTTTAATTTAGAGTACCATCGCATTAAGAACAACCTTAGCAATAAAACACAGAATCATTCGTAACGTTTGTTTTAAAGAAAAATAAGATAGAACTGAGATTTCTTACCTGCATTTTTTCAAATGATCTGTGTTGTTTTTCTTTTAATTTCTATGTTACTGAAGATAGTATAGGGCAGCCATCAAATTACAATAAGACTTTAATATTTGTTGTAAGTGTAGGGTTTGATCTGCCTATACTAGACTTGTGAGGTAGCATTAAAAGTAAATTATATCGTTTCAGCTCTGCTAAAGTGATTGACATCTGGAAAACGTAATATGACAGAATTGGATAAATGGCTTTTCTGCAATTCCACTACTTTTTAATTCCTAAACAATTTTTATACTGTCATTACCGAAAAATCATAAAAAAAACGGCGTATAGATATTCAACTGTTATGCTCTAATTCGAATGCTTCTGCTGCATTGCTCGTAAATGTTAAAAAATGATGTTTACTGTAGAATACCTAGATAATAGACAGAATAGCTATTAATCTTGTTCCATAACAAAGTAGAAACAGTTTCGTAGCTAAGCTTTTGCAAAATTCATTAATTTTATTTCTTTCAAGTGGGGCTTTAGTGGTTTACCTGAAAGCTGGTCATAAATTACAGCAAATCTACCTTAGCCGCTTTGGAACGCCGTCCGACACATTAATATTAGTTGCGGATCTGAAGTACGCAACATTAATACAGTGTGAAAATTAATTATGGTCCATAACTTGTCTTGAGGGAGCTGCGTTCATCAGCATTAGCGGTCGACAACATTACCACTGCGCATGCGCACTTCTAATTAATATAGAATGCAGGGCAGCCCCGTCACACGCTGCGCACAACCATCCATTTACCCCCCCCCCCCCCCCCGCCCCCTCTCCTGTCAGCGGCATGGCAGTTTGTCGACCCTGATCTGACTCAACTGAGGTCCTGCAGGGACGGCTGTTTTCTTTCCTGAAATACGCAAAATTCATTCTGTGTTGAAAGGTGTGACGTAGTCTTCGCGGGTTAGTTCTAGATCACGATACCGCTAACCCTACTTTCCACCTCGCGGTCAACAACTATGTAAACACCAATTGCCACTGTTACTTATGACGTCATTACTTCTGGTTTGACGTATTCAGTACCTACTCTGGCAGCTACAAATGTCAGTTAAGGATTTTCTCGGATGGGAGCAAACCTAATGTAATATACCAATAATTATTAATTGTTAATATACTAGTTTTCAGTATTAGTGGTGTCATAATTTAAAATACGAAGAAAGGTTTGCTGGCGTATAGATCGTGATAATGTAACAATGTTGAACCTTCAGGGATCATAACAACCTAAACTGTTTCTTATTTTTTTTTTTTTCTTTTTTTTTTTTCTGCTGGTTGTGATTAGGTTTAAATACAGCCTGGACCAGGAGAAAAAATTCGTAAAAACGATAGAAATGTGGTATTTATATACAGCGAAAGCATTCGATCTCTATAGATTCAACATGGCGATACGCATCCATCATTAAGCCATGGAAAATATTTTTTTATCGTTAATTTATTGTTAATTCAACGGAGATAAGCTGGAATGTGAAGTAAGCTGAATATAGTTTTTTTTTATGTTTTATTGGCAAAATAAATCGGCTGCTTCAACTGCAGATTATTTATACAGATACTCGTAGCTATGCGTACAATTATAGGTATCTGGCTAGAGAAATTTACGGAAGAGATTAGTTCTAGATTTCAATATCGAACAACAGAAATTTTTAAATTCTTATCATATAAATGTCTTTTTTGTTTGGCCTCACTCCGCCCCCCCCCCCCTCCCAAAGATAAAACCTATTTTCCACTAGTAACATTTGTAGCTGCCCGCGCAGTATATGCATCATATCTGGCAACAGAGTGACGTCATAAACAGGATTGGCGGACGTGTTTAAATCGTCATTGTCCTCGTGGCGGAAAATAGTGGTAGCGGTATCGCGATCTAGAACTAACCCATCTTTGCTTAACTCATTACTCAATTACTGCATTGTCTATAGACAATTTGATATACACTTATTTTCTGAAACGATTGGAAAGGGCAGAATTTAGGGAATGTGTCTTAAAGGAAGAAGTGGCAGGCTGGTTGGTCACATTCTAAGATAGGAGGACGTGGTTAGTGTGTTTGTGGAGGGAACAGACAAAGGTGAGAAATGTGGAATCTAATGGATATCTTGAGATGAAGTGATTAGTGTTGGTATGAAGAAATGGATGCTTGCATCAAATGAGTTGAGAGAATTATGATAAGAAAAAAATTCTTGTCTTCTTAATTGTAAGCTAGAAACATAAAATGTTCGTTAGTTAATGTAATCAGGTTTGTTGCTATAACACATTTTCGGTTGCAGTATTCCGGCCCTTAAGGAGACAATTTGGTTGCAGAATATATTCAGTAGATCACCATACGGAAAGATCTTTCAAATGTATAATCAAACATTTGTGTATGTATAGGCAATGGCATGCTTAATTGTTATTTCTATTGCTAGGCTCCACTGTAATAAATGTGCTATCTCCAACAAATATACCGAGCGTGGTGGTGTAACGGCTAGCGTTCTGGCCTCGCATTCGGGAGGACGGCGGTTCGAATCCCCGTCCGGGCATCCAGATTTGGGTTTTCCATGGTTTCCCCAAATCACTCCAGGTGAATGCCGGGATGCTTCCTTCAAAAGGCCATGGCCGAATTCCTTCCCATTCCTTGCCCCCATCCTTTCCCGTCTCTAAAGACCACGTTGTTAAAAAGGGACGTTAAACTGTTAAAAAAAAAAAAAAAAAAAAAAAAATCCAACAAATAGCACATATAGCTTACGGATAATATGTTTGCTAACTGCAATCACAAATATAATATTTGTCGTCGTGAAAGAAACATTAAGATAATAAGTCAGAAACTATTCAAACTAAACAACGTTACATTTAATAAACATGGTTAACCAGAGTTAATATATCACTCATTAAACGTGTAGCTAGCTTTTTGTACTTATCTCAGGAGTTTTTCATTACTGGATGGCTATGCATGGTAGAACACACAAATAATAAAGTGAGCCGCTTTACTGCTCAACAGAAGTCTTCACCATTCGCGATTTCAGTGTCACTGATGTCATACACTTAGTGACGCGCCTGAGTTACTGGTTATCGACTGCAAAAATCGGATGTGAGCCGTCAGCCATTTTCTCCTCGCATTAAATTCCTGCTCTCGGAGTTACTATTCTTAACTATTGAAATGAAATCATTCTTTTTTTCCAAATTGGAAAGTGAAAGTAGTGATTTTTTCTTCCTTTCAAACATGCTGGAAAGCGATATATAACTATGATAGCGTGATCAGACATTTTTCCATAAAACTGCCGCCAATCATGACAGATTCGTTGTGTTATCTACTCATACACTGCGAGAATTTTTTGTTTTCCGAAAGATGTAAAGGAAAGGGAAGGAATGCGGCCGTGACCATGAATTTTTGGAGGAACCATTATCTGCCTTGGATAACCGAAATCTGGATGGTCGGAAGGGCATCTGAACCCACGACTTCCCGATTGCCAGGACTGAACGTTGCTGCTCACCCACTCAGTATTATTGAAACTGCTCGTATAGTAATGTATGTTGCCTTCTCACATGCTTACAATAAATTTAACAGCAACTGAATGATAAAACTATGGGAGACAGCGGCAACGTGACAATAGTATCAGATCCGGTCGCATGATTTCTTCGTCCATCCTTTTTTTGATTGAAAGGCAATTTTCATGTATGATCATTAATGGCAGAACACGTTTATGCATGGTTGCCTATCAAAATACGGCCGCAAGAACTTTTAAATAAAATTTCAATTTTGTTCACTTGTTTTTTAAAATAAATTATAATTAATTTAAGCGAGAGACATGTAAAGAACTTAATAAGTTTGGATTGCCTATGTAAAAATGGCCGCCAGTATCTGTTACAGTTAGCGCACTACTCCGTCTGTCAGACAGTGTGATGCGCTAACTCTCTCTCTCTCTTACATATCTTTAGCAGCCGGTAACCCCAGTCACTTTTACATTGGCAAACCAACTTTTTAATTAATTGTAATATATTTAAAAAATAAAAAAACAAGTGGATGAAATTTTTTGAAATTTTGATTGAAAGTGTGTGCGGCCATATTTTGATAGACACCCCATCAGAACGCTATTCTGCTATTAATAATTCTACATAAAAATTGCAATTCTATTAAAGAAAAAAAAAACCAGACGTACGTAGAAATCACGAATCCAGATTTTTTTTTTTTTAACTGCTTAACGTCTCTTAACAACGAGGTGTTTAGAGACAGGAAAGGATGAGTGGCAAGGAATGGGAAGGAATTCTGACATGGCCTTTTGAAGGAAGCACCCCGGCATTCACCTGGAGTGATTTGGGGAAACCATGGAAATACCCAAATCTGGACACCCGGACGGGGATTCCCGAATGCGAGGCCAGAACGCTAACCGTTACACCACCACGCTCGGTCCCTGATCTTAGTCTATCGGGTATCTGAGAGATATAGAGCCGAGTCTGCTACCTCTCATCAAAACGTATGAGGCATTGATGTGTGTGCCATCGATCTACCGTCTGTGCTACCCCAAACGAGATATCTGTTGAGTTCATTGTAGTATGGAGCGCAGATAAGCCACTGCTTGATTCGCAATTACCCGGCTGTTTTTTCCGTTCGTGAAGTTGCGATGATAAAGAAATGCTAATATTTCTTAACGTTTTACTTTAGTTTCTGACACTTTTTAAGGGAGCTGGAAAAAAATCGATTATCTGTTTGTTCCTTTCGCATTGCCCCAGACGCCAAATAGGAGGGCTTTGTGTGAGCCAGACGCAGACATGCTTTGCTGGCGTCAAGAAGCCGTTATCTGCGCTGGCGACCTCCATAAGGGGAACACCCCATCTCTTCCGTGGTCGTTATCCTGAGACGAGTGGCAACGGGCAACCAGAAGTTACTGCTTGGAGACGATCATCTCCAGAATGAAACTTTCAGTCTATTGCTGATAGTGTAGCAACAGAACTACGTTGTTTTTAAAATGCTCTCGGGTAATTAGCAGAGTTAACGAAGGGGTGTCACAACATCGTGTGATAACACTTCGTTAACTCGGATAGTTAATCGAGAACATTTTATAAATTCTCAACGCCGAGAGCAACTTCGTTCTTGTAATTGGTCAGTTAAGCTTATAGGAAAGTAAGGCCAAAACATTTACAAGAGAGCGTCCATAAACCAATTTTTGTTTTCTGTGAAACTCTCCCCCCACGTAGCCCTACGTGACTTTTGCCTCTACCCCCCTCCCCACCCACTTGTCACGTAGCTTTATTCCCTATTGATTCCAGAAGACATTTTGTACTGTTTTCTTTTGTCAGACTATCGTAAATTACATACGGGGATAATTAAAGGACAGAAATAAATATCCACATGCTGTTGTGTTGTCTACACATTATTTTAACCGTCACAAATAATACGAATGAAAAGCTACGTGACTTGGTTCGAAACTCCCCCTTCTCCCCCCTCCTCCCCTCCCTTCAGCCGTAGCACAGCTTAGCTTTCCAGCCAACACCCCCCTTTTCCAACCCATAGACCGGACCACGTAGTTTATGTACGCTCCCTAACAGAAGATGCATTGCGATCAAACAGGTATTTTTGTTTCATTAGTCGCATTTGAGAGTTGACAGCATGCAACACTGTCTCTACGCTTGCAGAAGGTGGGATTCGCAAAGTGTAGTGTACTGACCCCGAGGATCAAAAACAGCGTGCCTGATCTTCGTCCTCTGACATCACGTGTAGAGACAAGAGTCGGACATGCTGTATTCGCCGTGTTATCTGAGAGTATACTTGCTCTTCTCCTTCAATTTTCACCTAGTAACTCAATAAGACGTGGCTTTCATACACAACGCAATTTATTTAACAATCAGTTCAACGCAGTTGATTCATATTACATTCAAATTGATACAAGGCCGATACTTTGAATCATCGTGCAAATAAGCTAATTTATGGTGTCTCTTAAGCAAAACAGATTTTTCTTTTTTGTAATCTTAGGCTTCCACCGCAGGAATCATTTGTCTCTTGGCTCTCCGGATGATGCCGCGTCATTGTGAATAAAGCTAACGTTTATACCGTCATATTGCAGTCTTCGTCTTGATTGTTGTGCTAAAGAAGAATCCCGAAATATGATGGTAGAAACGTCGGCCTGATACACTGTAACTCGACGTCACCAACAGACAAGACATTTGTTGTTGTAATAACAGGAGCCTTAAAACTTTGCAATACGAAATAATAATTAATTTTTTAATCTGGATTATTCATTGTTTACTAGTTGTTTGCTCTTTACGGACGACTATTACTTTGGATTTGTAACTCAGATTATCAATTAAGTAACACAAGTGACGACAAAAATGATATGTGACACTTCAAAGTACTTGAAAGAATTTCAATTTCCATAAAATAATTTTTAGTTATAATTCTCACAGTAACCTTCATCATTCACGTCTTCTATACCATAGCAGCATTTTTGTGGCTCATCAAAAAGATTCATTTTGCTGCTTATGGCTTTACGCCTCGTCGATGTCGAGGTCTCTAGAGGCGGGAAACGATGGGGGAAAGGAACGGTAAGGAACTTGGCCATGGTCTTTTACAGGAAGCATCCCGGCATCCACCTGAATTGATTTGGGGAAACCAAGCAAAACGTAAATCTGGATGCCCGGACGGGGATTCGAACGCGCGTCCTCCCGAATGTGAGGCCACAGCAAAGTTCATTTCAGAGGTTGGCATGATGTCTCTTGGGTCCTCTGCTTTATATTTAGCATATTTCTTACGGCCAGAAATCTGGGCCACACTGCATCTCAAATACGTTGATCATCGACCCCCTCTTTACTGCTACTCCTCTTTAAGTATATCATTACTTCTCACGCTACTAAATCAGATATCAGTTAGAAAGTTGCAGTGAAAATATTCGTTTGTTTGGTTACACCTAAAACTGAAGTCGGCAAGATAACATAGAACAGGTCATACTCATATACTGTACGCGTTGTCTATAGTCATTGTGACGTTTTGCGTCGTGTGTGCCGCTGTAACACACGCATTAGCTGCTATTAGCGCTCCTGCTAATTAAAATGCGCCGCTCGGATTGGTTTTCCCAGCACGTGTCATTCGATATTCCACGTCGCGTCGGCCTGCGTACTGCTGCCCGCTTTGTATTACCGGTGTGAGCAAGCTGTTTTATTCCTAACATCAAACAGTTTAATTTATCGCTTATCGTAAGATCACCCGACTGATTTTTCTATCAAACATGACAGAATATATTTGATTAGTTTGTCATCGCGCCGTCCCTCCACCTGTTTGTTAAAACGTACACTGTATTTAATACTAATTACCATAACGTGCCAGCTGCAAGCCAACAGTCAAATTTACATCAGGGTTACTGAATGTTCATATTTCCCGAATAACCAATATTTTAAGGCAAGGATTTTTTTGGTGGGGCTTTATGGCTCATCGACGCCGAGTCATCAGAACCGGGAGAGAGTAGGGGGCAAGTAACGGAAAGGAATTCGGCCATGGGCTTTTGAAGAAATGATTCCGTTATTCACCTAGAATAAAATCGGTAAACCAAGGAATACCGAAATCTGGATGCCCAAATGGTGTTTGAATCCGTCCTCCCGAAGTAAAGTTCCTAGCGTAACTACTCTCCCACCAGGTTGGGAAGGTAAGACTGGTAACCTCTCTAATTCTACAGTCACCTAGCTGAAAATCCATCTCATATTGCGTTTGTTGCGAAGGGGGATGGACATTTAAAATATTTTCCTGAAGCCGCGATTATATTGTCTTTTTACTGGCTTCGTTGGCTACTATAATAATTGATGAATAAGGTAAAAAATGTGGTAAATGAGAAGAACTAAAGAATTTTAATACTCTGAGTTACTAAAAAATAACAGATCAAAACTCGATAAATAAAAATTGTACGTTTATATTTAATGATTTGCCACTTCCGGCCTAGAAATATAAATTTTATGGTCCGATATTCCACATATTTACTTTAAAAACAAACCCCTTTGTTTGAAATTAATCTCACTTCAGAACGTCCTAAGTGTAGTTCTTAATCAATAATATCTACACTGTGAAACACATTTTATACATTCGCTCGCATTTTACCAGTTCGTAATGAAACGGTCTCATCAGATGATAATAGCATTTAAAAGGATCGATTCAGTTTTAATTTTCAGATCTTCGCAAACTTGACAAAGTTTACACGTTTAAAAAAAAAATGTTTTCAAGTTTAAACTAGTTGGATATCACGGCCATTGAATCCGGAAGAAGACCGCAGGAGAAGACTTCTCTAACTGCAGCTGCCGAAGAAAATACAACTCACCGAACGACCACGCTGCAAGCCCACAAGAAGCGTACATTGTGAATGATCGTTTAAAACAGACTACAAGAAGCATGGATCTCGTATCTCGTATCCAAGAAGTCTGTATCTTGTATCTTAAATCTTTGTATCTTGTACCACACTTTGATTTTGTGGCTTGTATCTTCTACATGGCACTGATACCTTGAATCATACAACTTGTATTTTACCATACATACATCTTCGAATTTTGTAACCAATAGCTAGCAAAGTAATAAACAAAAACAAAACAAAACAAAAAGAGTATTCACTTCATCCAAAAATCTCTTGAAAGCGTAATTTATTTTTTCCATATAAATAGTTCTCCATTTTGAATAATGTTTATTCAGAGCTGATAGTTTCTAATTAATCAATATTGTTTTACCTTGTTTTTTTTTCAAATTTCTAATCGATATTACAAACCAAACTGCACCGGAACTTAATATCAGAGTGAAAACGTGCTGATTAGTCGTGTAATTATAGTACGTACAAAATGATTTATCTGGGCGCCTCTTAGTTCCTTATATACGGCTCTCTCGATTTCTACTAGTTACTGGCTACCCGAAACGCATAGCAAGTGGATTTTTCTTTGCCGCAGATGAGTTCACATTTACACCATGTGAGAGCAGTTTCTGGTACATGGAACATTATGTAAAACCATTCTCAAAAAATAACATTACTGAACAGTGAATCATAAGCTTGTTGCTTACTACTTCAAAATCATTTGTTATTTACAGGGGTAGATTAAATGCATATAATATACAGATTTCCTTGTTCCATTTTGCACCTAGTTTTAAACTACCAAAGTCACTTGGTAGATCACACAATGATCCAGTGAAACAAAAGGGCGTGCGACATTGTTGGCCTGGAGACCCGAGTTCGACCTGTGCTTGATAGTTTTTCTATTTGCCATGCGTGCGCCTCTGTCGTGGCTGTCCTACACTATGCTGTTAAACCTACCAGGTATAGGGGACCTACAGTTTTACGTCGAATCCAAATTACGGAGCGTCCTAGCGTATTTTATTTAACAAAGCAAGGCTTTGCCGGTGGTGAAGATCATTTTTTGAAGCATTAGAAATGCCAGCCCAGAGCGGGATTCGAACCTGGAATCTTGCGTTTCCGAGGCACGCGCCTTAACCAACTGAGCTATCAAACAGCTCAGCAGCCGTGTGAAAGTGAGTAACTCAAAATGGAATACCATTCCCTGTAGCAAGTTTGCTACTCGAAGCCCGTTTCTAGGCTACGAGAAAAAATACTCATTAGGAGAGAATGAGGAATTGTGATGAAACTATTTCAGTTTGGACTTTTTAAAAAGAAGTTTTATTTGTTGTGAAAATTGAAATGAAAAGCTGCAGAAAATGAGCAATCTTTGCACATGTTATATCCGTTTGTCGTATTATGGCAATCTACTCGTATTTCATATTTAAAAATGAGAACGCATAGATTATGGTGACATTGTAAGTATACTTAGCTATCTCAACAGTCTTGCGTACGATTTGTCCGTGTTTTCTCTATAAATTATTATTTGAACGCGCTCTTCTGACTTAAATATCTTTTTGTATAAGAATATGCCACAACTAAGAATGAAATTGAAATGTGCAAAAATATTAATTTACGTACAGCTAAATCAGTAATGACAGCAACCGTTTTTGACGATATGGTTCTTAAGAAGTGCCCGTACCGTATCGTATGGCATTGCGAACAGTAAAGTCCAGGTGAAAATAAATACCCTCTGTTATCCCCAGACACCTGATTTACGAGAAACAAAGTAGATGTCAACATACGGCCGGGAGCTCGCAGAGTGTTTATGACGCGTAATGGGAAATATGGGTGGGACGTTTCGGCGCGGGAGTTTGCGCGCGGAGTGGTTATTCAGGCGGCTCCGTAATAAGCTGCCATTGTATTTCACGCCTGCTGCACGCCCACGCCTGCTTTCCCTCCCTTCACGGGCTGTGTCCCATTCCGCTGAATGCCGCCGTAAATGAGCTTACGTTTCTGTAAACATTTCTGCTAAACTTGGCGGAATCTGCCTTGAAGGTACGCCTCGCTCGGTCCAAACGGCAGAGCCTTTTCCGTCCAATAAACAAATTCGAAAATACTGTCTCGCTTTCAAAGTTTAGTGTATATCCTGTTACGATCATTACTGCAGGCGCAGAAACAAAGAATACCAGGGAATCAGATCTGCATTCGGGTTCGCGATAGATGAACTGCTATTTGGTGTTAACTTTCTCTGTTAAGATCATCGAAACAAATAATATTCATATATTTTAACTACATTAGCTGGCGGTTATACTGAGGCATGTATGAAGTAATGCAGTTTCATTAGTTGGTGCGAATACGCCACTACAGATCCTTCCTGGTGCAAATCACATCTGATGGATGCTCTATGCTGTGATTTTTTGGCAGATTGATATGAATCATCCTCATTTCCAAATTGAATTTTCGTCATTTACAAACAGAATAAACACCAAATTTTACTAAGTTGGTGCATTAAAATCATTATCAACGCTTCCTGAATATTTGGTTACTTGACATTTTCTCTAGTGCAAGCAATGTCGTCTTTCTAAATGATTTAATAATATTTATGAACATATTAAAACGGGCTAGGCATACAGCTGTCCTAGACAGATCGTAAAATTTTCAGAGAAAATATTGCGAAGAGCGCCAGATATTAATTAAAAACAGCTTGAAATACGCTTATTTCACGTGAAGTGAATTAATTGAACCGCCAAAAAAATTAGGGAGTGTTGATTACTAATACTGTGATAGTACGTCGACTTATTCAAGTCTTGCAAAATCATTCTAAACATTTTAAACGAATTTAAATTCTGTTTACGTTGTCTGAAAGTGACGTGAACGTTGCAAAGGTATTACAAAGGATCGACTTTCTGTGTGGTTTTAGCGGCTTTGTGGATAACCAATGGGTAATTTCTTCAGAAGTGAATGGTTTCATTTCTGATCTTCACGGATTGTCGGCAAAGAAGTAATTAGACTGTCCAAGAAGAAATAAATAAAACAAAAATCATCTTTCTTTGATTCTAAAACCGCATTAATTTTTACCTAAATTGATTTCGATTTGTGGAAGACGTAATTAAAGGTGACTAGGTGCAATTCAAGAAACACGAAATTATAATTTCGCAATTATGCAATAGCTGTTTTTGCGGTCTGTTATCAAGATTGTGAGTATGCGCTATCTGCACTATTATATACGTACAATTCGTCAGATTGTTGTGTGAGGTATGCAAATGCATCCAGAAAAACTCCCTCAACGAATAACTATAGAAAAATAATTTCAAAATTTTGTTGTAACGAATGTAGAAGTGAGAGAAATTTCCAATAACCCAATCACGACAAATGTAATTTGAATTTAAGGATGGCAATTTTTTGGACTCAAAGTTGTGATGGTTGTTGAGTAAGGAATTTCACCGCTTTAATCGTCATTTTCCATCACAGTCATAAGTGAGCTTGAGTTATGTAACATGGTGATGGTAACCGATGTAGTGTGGCCCATTACAAGCCTCTGAATTGTACTGCACAGTAGTGAACACCGTAATCGTTCTGAAACCTCATTTCTGTGTTGAATGTGGAATGACCAGTGTCACTGTGCAGTTTTCGCCAGCTGCAAAATTTTAATTCATATTCTCGCAACGACTATTGCAATCACGTTAAAGCAGTCTTCACCGTTACATTGAAGACACTACACTTAAGTAAACCTAGGACGTGTTCAAACATGTGTTTTAGGTAGGTGCAGCTGCCACGCTACTGGACCAATCCCACGCTTCTACCACATTACCGCCGACGAATTACTTCCGCGTTTCTCATTTAACAGGATAAGTGGGTCTGTAGAACCTTCTTTGTTAAATCTATCATTGATCTGGACTTTCAGGTATTTTATTGCTTAAAGTGGGAAGAACACATCGGTATTTATAATGGCCCTAGTCCATCTCGCTTTTGACAATTTGCTTTGCCGTCAGAAGAAGAAGGACAAAAGAACATTATGCTGTGAAACTGAAAAGTATATTGTTGAGATTTTACGGCCATCGGCTGGTGGGAACTGCTTGACCAGTGGAGATACTTTCTGAGAAGAGAGACGCCATGAGGGCCCTCCTGGAGGCAGGTGGGCTCCAGATTTACGACGTCGTTACATCTGTGTTCCTGCAGGACGCCATTTCCCGTCCGCTCTTCCGCTACTTTCACCTGCGCTCACATCTCGTGGCAGCAAACGAACACGATAGATATCAATAGAATACACCAATACATAGCATGCGTAATAACACAGTTTGTTTAAAGAAACAATACTAATAATGATTATTTAGAAGTTAGTAACCATCCAACTAGTTTTTGCAAATCATAACGAAAGTGGCAATGTAATATGTCAGATTCCAAAATATTGTATGATTTAATATAAACAATATTAAATGGAGTGAAAGGTACGATTCAGCGTATCTTTTCAAGAAAATATTTTGCTGAGAAACAGATTTTGCCGTGTTCAGAAGAGACTAATTTCTTGCCTGGGATGGTTACGCAACTGGAGGCGCTCATTCCATCTTGGCTGACAGTGAAAATAGGGACTACTTTTGAAACACCAGCCTTTCGAGAGGAGACAAAAGCCAGATTGATCTGTTGGACGAAGCACAGCAGCGGAGGTGCGTGTCCACTCAGGTCTATAGATTTAGCTCTCTGACAGTGACGCATATTGGATATTGTGTCACATATAAGGACATGTAAACTGCTAACATGGAACGTTACGAACTCGACCCTAAACGTATTCTGCTGATACAGAAGTACCTTCTTCGCTTCCTATTCCTTTCTTCTTTTTTTTTTTTTTTTTTTTTTTTTGGCCCCATTTCTTCATAGGAGGTAAAACATCACTCTCACTTTTATCTTGACATTTGTGAATTATAATCGGTATTCGTGTTTCTTGCATCTGATTAAAATTATCTTCTAAATTTGTTTTGCATTCGTCCGTTCTTTCATTTATGCTCTAAAAATTAAGTTCTTGAAGCATGTCTTCATTTTATCGCTCCTTGTGCCGCTTTTAATTTTGGCAGAGATCTCATTTTTTCTCATTGTATTTTTATTTTTACCCCTGTAAGTTCAGGACTCTCTATACCGTATATTAGAACTGGAAAAATCATTGGTTTACGAAATTTCGTTTTGTGTTTTTCCTTATTTTGTTGTTAATGCCAGCTTTATGGCTTCTAAAATTCGCTGAAATTAAATGATTTCGTTTTCAATCTCTAAACATTTATGATCATCTGAATTTTATACATGAGTGTAACTTTGCCATTGGGAGAGATTATTTTGGCTTTATTTGTATAAATTTTTAAATTGTACCGTTGTCTTACCACCTGCCGTGGTTTTACTACAGCTATTTGCAGATCTTGGTGTTTGTTTTGTATAATTATTTTTTCAGTCATAAAATACACCATAACAACCATTACAACCCATTTTTCATTACTTTTCGTCAATAAAGGTACTTGGCATATAAGAGCTCTTTTATGTCGAAAGACAAAGGCAAAAACTATTCAACAAAGAAAATTGAGTTACAAATTTAAAACTCTTTCAGATAGTACTCAGTTTATCATTGAAATTTTGTTCGAGAATAAGGGCTGAGACAAACGGCTTCGAAACGTCCACAAGTGTGACATCTTAACACGACTGGAAGCCCGAGAAGAGTTTATTTGTATACAACGCTGTGAAAAACTTCGATATTACAACAATAATTTCGTGTTGTCTCAAGAACCTGGTGACAGAATTTCGTACCAGCTGTGCAATGCGCCTGTATCGTAGCCGTGTAATCTGACCTGGTAATCGTACCAGGTTTATCTAAAATCGGAACCACGTAGCTTCCAAGCATCCTCACATTAACAAAGCAAAGCTTTGCCACAAGTGAAGGTCAGTTTTAAGCTCAGTAAAAATTCCATCCAAGACCGAGATTCGGATCGCAATTGACAGAAGCTGTAGAAACTTGTATTAATTTCTGTACAATGAAACTTTCGTTAGATAAATGTTATTCTGTAACTTGGGGCTATGTATTTTATCATTGAGTTTAAAATAACATGGTACAAAACGAAGTGGAGAATTTATGTATGATGCTTATATTGTAAGTAGCCCAAATATTTGAACAGAATTCCACTACGTCTGTGGCCTTACTATTAATTCTTAAACATATTTTTGTGAGCTTAATGTCTTCCGCGGTTATGGATAACTTATCCGCAATCTGAACTACAGTTAAGATATGAATTAAATATTCTAAATGAACTAGATTTGATTTATCCACTTCATCTCATGTGCGGATTATTCATATTACAATAATAGTGTTGCAGAAATAAGTGTTTTGAGGATTTGTAGAATATTTGATTGCAATTTAAGGTTTTAGCTAAGAATAGGAAGACGAATTCACTACAACTAAGAGTATTTCACCGATTGCTTTACGTTTGACGTAACGTTGTAATTAACCTCTATTTCACTTTTTTTTTCACGTGAATTGACTGTTTTCCAATCGAATTGTAATATCTGAGTCTGAAGCGACTCTATCTTTACTTCATATTAACATGTGTCTCCTCTCGATAAGTCATAGCGCGGAGTAATGTCTGTAAATGCACTTTGAGCTTAGCCATTACGAAGAATCAGCAAAACTGAAGTTTCTGAAATGTCCTTACAGAAGTTAACACTTAGTAAAATACGATTTGAAAATGTTCTGGAGATGGGGGTGAGGAAATGACTTTTTGAAAGAAGGTTACATAAAGAGGAGATAGGATGGAGCTCTTTATCAGTAACAGCTACAGCCTGTCAGAGAAAAATTGTGGGTTTCGTGACTACATAGCCATGTCAACTCTAAATTTTTTGGTACATTTCATCTCTGATTCTTGACAGAGAGAGATAGACAGAAAAACAGAAGCCTGATATGTAACTAGGATGTGCCACAGAGAATCAAGGGAGTAATCTATCCCACATATTACGTTCCTGTCCTCACATATGGTGCTGAAACCTGGACAGTAAAGAAGCGGGACCTTAGCAGGATACAAGCAAGTAGTCTGAAATTTCTGAGAGCAAAATCGATGTTACAAAAATGTATAGGATAAAAAATTACACAATTAAACATACAGTAAAAAAGACACCAGTACGGGAAATGGTAGTGAAGGCCAGACTAAGAAGAGAATGGGGAAGCAGAGGAAACCAGGAAAAATTTACGAAATGTAGATTGAAGCTAAACGACCCAGAGGAACATCAATGGATCGATGGTCGAGAGGAGTCTTTACCAAAGAGAGGAGAGGACTGGAACAAGATCGTGATAGAGAGTGGATAGGAAGAAGGAAGAAAATGGTAAGGCTTGTGCACAAAGCAGATCCAGTCAGTAGATGGAAACTACTGTTGATGATCTCTGATTCATGAGAAAGAAGAGACTCAGAATAAAATTTGATTCTACTACGATCAAGTAGCGGTATGATGATGCAGTATCCAAAATATTTTCATTTTGACTATCTAAACATACTCAGTGATTTTATTTATTTATGGCTATGTACATGAATGACAATACAAATAAACTTATGTACTGAATTACAATATTATAGGACAGAATACAAGTAAGAAGAATCTCAGAGTTGAATGTGAAGCTGTCTAATCAGATCGATTGCTCCGACATTCTCTTCTCAAATAACCATGATTCGTACGGATTCTGTTTAACGATAACCAAGATTTCGTGGGGATAGTTAAAGCCTTCAATCGGAATATTGGCATGAAAGACGGAGCTACACATATCTGAAGATTAGTGTGTCCACTGATTTAGCTCACCCGTATTGTTGTGATAACTGTGTAGTGAAAATATTGTAATTGCTCTGGATATTATTTGCACTATTAATTGTAGAAATGTATGTAATCTTTCCGGTCAACGAAAACTTAATAATACAATTCATATTAACAATCTCAGAAAAATGAATTACTCTGTTTTCTTTCTAATAATGCAGTAAATCTTTAAAATAAATATTGTATAAATTATTAAAGCATTACACTAATTCAAATTGAATGCATTACAGTTATTATATAGTTAGATGTTAACAATTCGACTGCGAAAACTAAATTCATGCAAGAAACTAGACGGAATGTATAGGGTTTAGGTATGTAGCAAAAGACTTACAATGCCTTACGAAACAGTAAGAAAACAATTTTGGACACGTGAAGCATAACTATGACACAGAATGGTGATAATTTACAACATAAAACAAAATTACAATTTGCATGTAATGTATTACCTCCATGCTGGACGCGAAAGTGAAGCCAAAGTCAACAAAGACTCTAAACTTTCTCATTTAGTGGTTATTGTTTATTTCTCAACTGAAACAGGTACGTAACAAAATTCTTACAACGTCTTACGAAACAATTAGAAATCTTTCCCTAACAGAAACGAAAATCTCCTTACTCTAGAAAACACACCAGTTTATCAATATCTATGATGTGTTAATGCAACAATTCATTATCAACACCTACGAAGCCTAGCAGCTTGAGTCTTGAACTATCGCATATCGGTGAACTTAATTGATCATAATTTTTCCATTTACGGATTGATTTTAAAAACTTCCTTTCTTAATTAATAATGTTACCAAAGCGGGGAACTTAATCCTCAAAATCATACTTCTAAGATTTTGGCTAAGCATGTAGGGAAAAGTATGGCTCGTCGCAAAAAACACTTTAAAAAAATAATATATGAAACATATTTTACATTGGTGTGGCATCGGGAAGTTGAGGGTATTTCAGCTTTATGTCGTAGATAGTTTGGAAACAAGATATGAACAAAAATATATTCAAACATGCACGTAGGCTTTAAACAATGTAGTAAATAGCCGTAAGATAGAAACAAATTATAATTAACCTCCTTTCTCTGACATTGAAGTGGAGGGTAGTGACATCCAAAATTAGAACAGCCATCGATGATATCCTATGACTTGTCGCCAGGCACCTTTGAAAACGCTAAGTGCTAAATACCAGTGGAACGAACCTTCGTTGGCAACTCCTGACAATAATAAAGTACTACAGTAAGTCCGGTAAGAGTGAGAAATACGTCCCGTCTGGGCCGAATCCTTCTCTCGCCTCTGCCGGCGTGTCGCTTCCGGTATTTACGACGTCGTTACGTAGTGCGCTGACCGGAGGAGATGGCGGCCTGTCGACCGCTCCCACAGGGCTTCCAGCTAACTACCACCGCGTACTCTACTCAGAGATATAGTCAAATAAGTGACCAACGGAGGTTATTTATTTCATTCTTGTATTTACATAACTTTCCGTGTCCGGACTGTTTCAAATTGCGTTTTTCCAGAAACTAACTGTTAGGATTTCTTTGTCGTTGGCTAAGAACGGGTCATCTGCTTCTCACACGGAGCCCATGTCTCTCCACACGAGGAGATGCTCAAGTGTCTGAATGGAGCCACAATCACACTTGTTGTCGTCGGTGTTTCCTCACTTTTTCATAGTACTCCTGCACCTTGACACTCCTATTCTGAGCCTATTCAAAGCCTTCCATTTCTCGTATGGAAGATTCCACCTACCGCCCAGTATTTCTTGGGCCCTGAAGTTCGAACATGTAGGAAGCACCTCCTCCCATAAGGATATTCTTCTTTCTTCTGATATTTTGTCTAAGGCCGCAATTCTCTTTAAGAAATTTCTCCGTGAGTGGAGGCTTGTTGGAGCCATGGTTTGGTTGTAAATCGGGTGCTTCGGCTCTGTCTCCTGTTCGAGCTTCTCCTTCTCTGTTGCCACTTTCTGTCTTATATCCGGTGGTACTATTCCCGCCAGTGCATGTACATATAACACAACAACAAATATCAATTTATATTGGACCAAAACTTGGCCAGTTCCAGTGCATTTTCCGAGTCCTCATATACGTCATCTTCCGTGCAGGAGGCTGGACACAGTCGACACTGTAGCATGTGGTGAACAGTCTGATCCTCACCACAGTCGCACTTGATGTTATCGTCCTCACATAGCGCCATCTTGCTAGGTTAACCTTAATCTGCCCACTTCTGGTGTGAGCCTATTCAGAGATTTCCGAATCAGGCGCTCCTTGTCATAGCCAGGTGGTAATGTTTCATAAACTCTTCCCCAGCCAGGAATGAGGTGGGGGAAGGGCGCTTAGATTTCCAAAATTGTAACCTGGCTTTCGCAATTGTAGTTATAATTTCTTTGATGTTCTTGGGAAACTTTTTCACGACTTCAGTCTTTACCTGTGAAATAAATGCCTATCTAATAGACGAGTTCTTTCATGGTCTACTTTCTTCCTTTTGCTTGGTCTGAGATGAAATTATTGGTTAGTTAAAAATGTTTTAAACAGTTTTATGTGGAAAGTATTTATGTTTAAAGCGATATTCAATGCAACTCAGAGTATGCGCCAGGTGGTGGATAAGAGGATGTCCCAGGAAAATTAGCGCATTGGGTTCCAAAACTTTGGCCAGACGATTGCTTGAATATGGACGTGTAGTTTTGGACCCACATTTTGGGTATCAAATACAGGAGTTGCAGGGCGTTCAAAAGAGATCACCTATATCTGATTGTTGAAATTACCACAGGGCCCAGTCAGAAACTCATATGATAAAGGAGATGGATTGAAATTCATTGGAAGACAGGAGGAGGGTGACGAGTGTTGAGTATGTACAAGGCGTATACTGGTGATGGGAATTGGAAGGATATTGGTCGAAGAACTAGAAGAAGTGCATGGAAGGCAAAAGAGGGCCATTGGCACAAGCCGACATTCGTTTTCATTCATAAGGGAATGAGACAATTTTCTTTTATGGGTGTGTCAGGAATTGGAATAAATAACCAGGGAAATTATGAATAATTTATCAAAAACGCCGAAGGAATTTAAAATTATAATTCATAAATAACAAAAGTAGATGTGAGAAGCCATTTTAACGCTCAAAGTATATTAGATCGTAAAAAAAAAATTGTTAAGAAAGAGGTAATTAGGTGGCCAGGTAAATTGCCAATTCAGTTCACAGTAAACTTTCAGCAAGTTCTAACCAAGTTATAATTTACTATCATAGCTGTGTTGCCATATTGTAGTTCGCATTTTAAGGTACTTAATGGCTTGGTAATTTTCACCCTGTATTGGTAAATATTCCCTTCAGGTCATGTAATGTACAAAGTTGTTGTTTACTGTTTAAAAAATCCCCAGTGGAGCTATGGAAAATACAACATCCAGTTTCTTTCATTCCACCTATTATTTACTATCTGATTAGCAATGAACTTCAACATCAGTAGCAGCAGCATAAGAAACTTATTAGAAAGTTCATGGAATCACCTAAATTCAAATAACTTTCATCGACTGGGAATTATTCTTTAAATAGTGACCGCGCTTGTTGATATACACTGCCAGAAAAATAAGGGCAATACCTACAAAGTCAGGAGGAAACGAGATGAAACTTCAGGGGTTGAGACGATACGTGACGTTATTTCCGTGGTTACAATGCAGAGTCAAATTTACAAAGAACTTGGCAATATGAATCCACTTACCAGTATGAAATTGCCCTTCCTGTGGTCTGTATGTTTGCACTGATTTGGTTGGGTAAGGTATCAGAAAGCCATTGTATCCTCTCTTCAGGCAAGCTGGTACACAACTGTTCTAACTGGTCATTGATATCCTGGATATTGGCACTGGGATGGCGTTGACGTCCGAGTTGGTCCCATATATGTTCTATCGGGGACATATCTGGGGATATTGCTGGCCACGGGAGTACTTCAACATCACGCAGACATTTCGTACAGACACGTGAAGTATGTGGATGAATATTGTCCTGTTGAAAAATGGCACCACGGTACTGTCGTATGAGATGCAACACAAGAGGATGCAGAAAGTCCGTGACGAGTCCCTGTGCCGTCAGAGTCCCCTCAATCAGTACCTGCCGTGACCTGAAGTCATCATACTCAATGGCTACCCACACCATGACGCCAAGAACATTGGAAGAATGGAACCTTTCACCAGCTCGCCGCCACATTCATCGGCGATGGTCATCCGCTGTTCATCAGCAGTCCATGGAGTTCCATTCGTTCAGCGAGTACAGAGGTTACCATCGGAGCCGCATTAAAACAGCGCGGGGCCCATAGCAAATGTGAAGAGGCCCTTCGTTGTCACCGACACGGGCGCGGGGGTAGAGCAAAAGAAGAGGCAGGGCTCCCAGAAGGCGCTGTGCGGGGCCCCCCAAAAAGACGTGAGGGCCCTCAGAAGGCGAGGATCCCGTAGCGTTTGCTAACTCTTGATACGTGGTTAATCCGGTACTAATTACCACAGCTTTATTTCTATCAAGCATGAAGTTGGTCATAACTACATATTGGACTGGTTAATTATTACCTAACTAACGTATGTTAGGAGTAAATTATTTCATACTTTCTGGTTCATTTGTAAAAATTTTCGGGTTGCCAAAATAATATGACGTAATAAGTGCCTACATGAAAGGATTTAAAACAGAAGCACAAAAGATTTTTGTCATATCGAAAAATCATAACTGAGAGTTTTTGTGTGACATTTAACACATACGAATTCAATATTAGCAAATAGACTGACAGAAATTACAACTTTTTATTTTGATCCAATACGTGATATCTGCTGAAAACGAACACATATGACAAAAAGAGGTTTTTATGAAAAGTTAGGAGAAGCACTGACGTGTAGAGAGCGCGGAAAGCAATAAATTATGACGTAACACCTGTACAACTAATGTCGAAGGAAAAAGGATAGGTATAATACATTACAAATGGATTAAGATTTTGTAGTACCATTAGTGCTTTATATCAGCTTGTAGTATAGCTGACAGCAAGGAAGATGAGTTGAGCCGTGCGAACTAACCAGAACCTAAAATGGAAAGATTCAATTGGTTGGTTGTTGGTGAAGATGGCAGAATAATAAAAATAAGGAAGATAACTGGTTAGCCTAATATCCACGGATACCAGATACGTAAGTACCAACAGCGAAAGAATGATAAGGCGAAAGGTGTGTGGTCCCACTTCGTAAAAACTCAAATTTATGAAAGGAAACGATTGAAAGACAGTATGTATTAACATCGGTCGCTAGACATAAGGTTAATTACTGTCATTAACCCTCAGACTAAGTAAGTGAAACCATGTATCAGATATGTCTGGCACAAATAACGTGGCTTACCGCACAGCCAGAGTGCTGGTAAACGCAATGTTGTTATTTTTTCGCGATATATTATCTCGATTTTTTTTTTTTTACTATAAAATTCTATATCCGTTACGTTTCCATTGCAAGCTATTTTATTAAAAAAACGCCAATATTTTTCAAAGGTTCCTCTCCATCATTCAATCAGTTTTTACATTCCATATCAAAACATTACTTCGAAACTTTTAAATCAATTCTTCTTCTCTTATTAGTTTTTAGTTCACAACTATTTTACAAATACTAAAAACAAATTGTCAGAACCATGGTCTACGATTATTAATAGATGTTTATCACCATTAAAAATTATGGAACGTAACTGAAACAATAAGGTAACTATTATTATACTTGGTTCTGCTCTTTAAATCAGTTTCAGAGGTTAGTGTTTTTGTAATACCACGATACAAACAAAACAATTTTACGGTAACCTTGATGCAGCTCATTTTCGTTTGCTCAGTCAAAGGTCACACATTCCGAAAGCATAGTTCTCAATCAAACACGAAAAACTACAGTTTCTTGCGGTTATATGTGGGGAACGTGTTCCGGGAAACTGGAAACATTTTCGAAATTGAAATAGTGACCACAAATGTGGTTAAATCCTCCATATTTGGAACGTGATGACTGATTTGAATGGAATTTTAAGCGAATGGTCTCAATTAAGAGTTCTCTAACTGCTCCCCTAAATTTTTTGTGAAGAATTGTTTTATTCAAATTTTTTTTGTTAAATTACTGGCGGAAGTATAAAAAAAAGCCGCAAAACCTTACACTGTAAACACATTAGAGGGAGTACTAATATAAAGCTACCATATAAAAGCTAGTAATATGGAGAATCTTTCAGTCTCATATAAGAAGAGAAGCTTTTCTACTGTGCAGACGACGATATCAAAGGATTACTGTATGTACGTGTATATTCAGAATAAATAAGGAAAAAGAGAAATATGCTGCAAAGTCGTAAATCGTGGAAAGAAGAAGAAAGAACAATTTTTTGGAAAACGTTGCTTGAATTTGAACAAAAACACTACTTCTGCATAACCATACATGCTTTACTAATTACTAAAATTAAATGTCTTTGTGGCCAACAGACAGAATTCTTGGTGATTAAACTATAGACACCTAATAGTTATCGAGATGTCACAAAACTATTTCTAACTTCTATTTATTCGTTCAAACGCTATTTACTTTCAGGCAAAACAGTAGTGAAATTCAGTTAGCACTTTCATTGTTGTCAAGGCTAACATTTATCTGTAACGACGTGTTTTGTTACAAACGCCTTAGAAGGTTACGACTGTATATATGTAACAGAGTTTAATTTTACACATATAAATTAAATATTGTATATTGCTACTAGAGGATAACCAGTGTTTAAACAAACCGGGAATTCAGAACATCATTGTTGGCGGAAAATCATCAGCCTGATTACTCGCAATATGTAGTACTAACATACTGTACAGGGAGTTTGTGATACCTGCGATAGTGTTGAATGCTGACTTCAGTTCTGTCTAAATCTTCTGCACTGATGATGAAAGAATCTTATAAAAACAAAAATGTTAAAGAACTATTTAACTCTCCACGGTTTCTGTGTTTCAGCGATAAATCTGATTTTGTATTAAGATGGCAATTACTAATGTAAGGAGCGATGTTTCTTCGTTTTTATTTTTGTTTTGGTTTGTTTAAGAGAGGATTTTCGACTAATAGCAGAACCATGAAACTATCGAATTGATTCCGTATTTCGCGTGGTATGAATGAATTAACTGAGACTTTTTTCATTCGAATCATTCTTTTATGAGAAAAAAAACAATTATTTCAGCTACTAAGATGTTGAGTAGCGCAGGAATTAACATAGCAAGTAGTTAAATATAGTTATTGGAAAATATTACTTTGTGACATAGGTAACTAGCTATTTTTTAGAAGGCAGAATTTGTATACCACAGTAGAAAGAGTTTTGGAATTGTCCAAACGTAATACCTTTTAATGACGGAGGTAGTGAAATGAATGCTGCTAAAATGGTGTTTGTTCAGCGATTTACTTTTTTAAGTCAGAGGACTTGCGAGAATGCCGCGTAGACTGTCGAGCTTTGCGCCCGTGCGGTCTATAAAGCGTGAGATGGATGTCTTACTGAAGTTGGCCCAGTTTAGGCCGAGGCCATTAACGTTATCTCTGCTTCTCCGCTCCCAGCTCCTCCCGCGAATACATTTCAGCTCTCTGCTCGCGGCTACCCACTCGCTACGGAGAGGTTCTTTCTGACAACGTTCCTGTAAGCTCTCTTAACGCTGAATGATAGTCGTTTTCCGTCGATCAGAAAAGAGGCAGTTCTCTGGCCCAGTTTTCAGATGATTTTCGTTAATCACATAGGTGTCTCCAACCAAGGCACGTGATAAGATTTTACGCTGCTCATTGAATACAGAGAAAAGCAGCGTTCAGATAATTTTAAAACCATTATGTCGTTCTTTGTATCCTCAGCAAGTCTTATTTCTTATATTCGAAGCCTTTCCTCCGTTAGCTAATAGTTCCACAGGTGTTGGCTAGAATAGGAAAATAATTCATTTAAGACAGTATCATTGAGATTTTGTCATCAAATTTTTTATTTATTTATTTTTTTATTACATTTTTGGGTGTAAACTAATTACTGAATATGATAATACCAGGTTTCATCTTTTTCTCCCTCGATTTTAAAAAAAAATAAGTGGAAAATACATCTCCAATATGTTTAATTATTTTCCCAGTGACGTCGGCTAAATTAATATGCGAATTGTAAATAGTCGTTTACGGGTTATTTTTTCAGTGTTCTGTGGGTGGCAACTGGAAAACTTAATTTACTGCCGGGCTCCGAAAACATGACATCAACATTCATACATTTTTTTGTATCTGTTATCATTCACCCAGCATGAAATTCCTTCTTGACAATATGTCTCTCTTGTGGGTGGCTTATTCTCTGAGGATATTTTTTGGTATCTTAGACTGACAAACCATTCATTGGTAACTGGGTGTAACGTTTCTTAGTATTCTACCTTCTTTTTTTTTTTTTTTTTTTTTTTTTTTTTTTTTTTTTTTTTTTTTTTTTTAGTTGAAAGTTTGACACTTTGAATGGTTTGTTTGTTATTTGCCATTATTCCACATGGTACTCTACCAAATCATTTCAGCAATTCGGATATTTAAGCATTTTTTTTATTATTATAGTTGCAGCTTGAATCTGATTTAAAGAATGTGGTACTCATAGTAATTCTCTCGGATTAAACTAAGCACTTTGTAACACATTTATTCAACACAAATACATTGGGCGGCAATGAACTGTTACATATAACGGCTCAAAAATAATTCAGTATGAGACACTCTAAACAGTCTGTCTCCACCACATCACACGAAGGCGGCTGCCGCTACATGCGTGACCATCTTCTTACTCGAGCAGAGGTTGGCCTCGGACCCGGCTGACCATTATTCACGCCTGTATGTGACTTCCTGTTGCCTCCCTACACAGCTGAGTGGCTCTGGCACTGACACTATTTAATTTTACTTTTTAGGGTTTCCTCCTCAATTACGAATAAACAAATATTTCCAGTATCTGATCAGTACTACAGGATTTTCACTTATCCTCTATATTCATTACTAGGCTAAAATCACGGCTGAAAGTAAATTACCTTTTATATGAAGTCAATTATTTTTCAGATTTCAGCTGAAATAGTTTATTACAGTTTCATAATAAAATTTACTATCCACTTATCTTTTGGTATCCCGTTTACAGACATTATTCTACTTGCACTCAATTGTTTCAGTTCATTCATACAATTATACTCTCCTCTGCCCATTGGCTTACATTTTTCAATATTAAATTACAATTTTGCGTTCCTTCCGCCATGATTTTGGAATGTTTTTTTTTAATGCCTCTCAAGCCATCTTTTTTTACCATCTCCCACTCGTAACCAGAGATCTCCTTTGGTCTGGCTCTAGGTTATCTGACCTCAAAAACTTAAATGTCCAAAGTTACTATACATAATCATATTTACTTAACAAATAAAATATTTTTATAATAATAATTTTCACAGTTAGTGAGGTTGTGTATCTTACAACCTCCACTAAACAAAATATTCCTCACGTGAAATCTCAGATACAAAATTATACATCGATCTAATATATACATTTACGTCTCAACATAGAAACACTTTTTTATTGCATTATTATAAAAACAAAATAAAAGTGTTATTTTAAATAAGTATAAAATTTAATGAAGGAAAGCAACCGTTTTGTTTTAGTAAGAATGGCAGAAAATAAGCCAAGGGTAAGTGGAGCCCAACAAAACAGCAACAGTAGCAAAGGTGGACGAGGGAAAATAGATATCCAGAAGTTCCGCTGATTCAATCCCTCTCCGCCTTTCTCGTTGTATATGTTTGTCTAGGACCCCATGAATACCATATTTCAATTATTTCTTACAGTGTATGGAGTATGTACACTTATAAAACGGCAAAGCGACTGAGGTGAAGGAGTTTCCTTTGTCATCAACAACCAGAGAACCTTTTGTATGGTACACTGACCAGCGATGGGTAGAGAGTCCTGATTGGGTCGCGCTACAGGAAACGGCAGAAGACTCATTAGCGCGGACCCTTAACACCTGCAGGAATAACAGAAGAGAAGCGCCATGTACGCTATGTCACTACCAAGGGAAGAGGCGAGAAGTTTAGGAAAGTACTGGCGTCTTCAGCGATTTAGAATATAAATTTTAATCTGTGGCTATATAGTGAAACTTTATAATTCATGATTTTCATTTTTTATTAATATTATTAGTCAATTTAAGCCACACAACCAGATAAAATATTCAGAATTAGCACTTTAGTCTATCAAAGTGAAGAATAACACGACACATAATTATAAGATCCAATAACCTTGACCGAATGTGGCGAATGAGCGGTAACGCTCTAGCCTCGCCTTCGGGAGGAAGTGGGTTCGAATCCCCTTCCAGCCATCCATATTTGGATTTTCTATGATTTCTTCCAAGCGAATTCCAGGACGCTTCCTTCAAACGGCCATGGCCGAATTCCTTCCCGTTCCTTGCCCTCCAGTCCCTTCCGATCTCTAATGATTTCATCGTCAACGAGGCGTAAAGCAAAAGAAAAAGAAAGAGGCAGTAGTTTCATGATTCTTATATGAATTCTTTTTCCCTCGTACCATTCGGTATTGGAATGCACAACAAAGAGATTAGGGAACGTGCATAAACGACGTATCTCCATTTTAGACTCCTGTGAACTCTCCCTAACCCCCACGTAGCCCTACTTGGCTTTTGCCTCTACCCCCCTCCCCCCACGTAACACTACTTTTTTCCACCCTTTTGATTCCAGAAGCCATTTTGTACTGTTTTCTCTTGTCAGACTATGGTAAATTACATACGGGGATAATTAAAAGATTGAAATAAATATTCACATGCTGTTGTGTGTTCTGTTCCTCATTTTAACTGTGTAAAATATAATGAAAGGAAAGCTACGTGACCTGGCTCGGAACCCCCCTCCTCCCACCCAAGTACCCCAGCGTAGCCTTCCAGCCAACCCCCCCCCTGGAACGAGCCACGTAGTTTGTGTACGCTCCCTTAGCTTTGGTGCTGAGCAACCTCTGCCACCCACAATTTTGTGAATTGCAGAGTAAATATGTAGATGTAGATTGTTGACGGCCGTGTAGCTCAGAGCGTCTGATTACTGCCCGGACGACCTGGGTTCGATCCCCGACGAAGACGAGGAATTTTCCTCAAAGCTGAATGTCCTGAAAGGTCCCCCAGGCCCACTCAGCCTGCTGTCAAATGAGTACCGTGGGGGAAAACAGGGAAACTAAAGAAAAGAAAAAGGTCCTGACAGTGTCGCTGACCACGGCACGTCCACTCTAGTACCTACGGTAGGGAAATAGGAATGCGGACCTCTACCTCTGCTAATTCTACGGGAAAACGGCTTGAAAGCTGTGAAAACCTGATGCCATTGTGTATGGGCAGTTAGTTAATGATTAAATACTATTAGTCGACGTCGAGGTCTTTAGAGGCGGGAGACGATTATGTACAATAAACGGGAAGGAATTCAGCAATGGGCTAGTGAACGAAACATCCCTGCTTTCGCCTGGAGTGATTTCGGGAAGCCAAAAGCAGGAAAGTGTTTTATCGCTAATAAGACATGTGTTAAATTAGGTAAGCGACGGCAGGAAATATCTGCGAAGTGTTTCCAGAGATTCGTATTTCGAGCGATGACAAAGACAACACTTAGAGTACGGGTATTGAGTTGGCGCTCCCTTTCGACAGAGTGGTGTCTAATTGCTAGGTTACGCCAATTATTGAACTCCGGCTCGCCTGAAAGCAAACTCAGGTTGCGGTCCACAATTACGCGAATTGCGGGCGGCAACTCGAGGGCGGGCCAAGTTGGCGGGCATTCCGATAATTATGTCGCGGCGCACCGTCCCGCGCCGACAAGTCATGCGCAAAAAGCTGTACAAACGTCCCGGACTTTAATTACCACGGGACTCAAACGAGAATCTTTGACGAACTTCGCCAAACTTGCACGAGTTTGCATTCCGAGAGGTAGCTTTGCCCGAGTATTCAACGCTCTTGTAGCGTTCGCCGTCCCTGTAAAGAAAAGTCGTTTCGTGTATTTCAGTTATTTAAAACGCCGTTTCTTTTTGCCAAGTTCCCTGAATAAGGATTCGGAATTTACTCTCCCATGCGTCTAAATTATTTATATTCTATGCAATTCACAATTATGACTCTAGCGGAAACTAGTTTATTCTTTGTGTGTAGATGCGCAAATGACAGGTACAACTTTAATTTTTACATTTATGAGATTATGGTCAGCTCTGAAACTGTGTCAAAGTTCGGTTAAGAGCGTAAATTTTCTTTTTAATACCACAAATGATTTTAAAAAACTTCTGTTACATAAAGGATTGATATCTATGATTGTAATTATTTTATTCATATTTACTTGCTTAAAATATTTTTTTAACTCTGTAATTCTAACCATAAGGATAAAACTTTGGTAAATTTTGGTATGTAACTTCTACTCTAAGAAATTTAGAATAAATGAATTCGTCCTATTACATCTTAGAGGGTAAGACATGGTTGAAACGATTGGCTTGTATTATCGGCAACTTATAACCGTACGTATACTCTGTGACGATTTCCCCAATGAAACAACCAATCTCGCAAGATTCGGTAGAAGTTAATCGCTGAATTTGTATCAAGAGAGTAATAAAATACAGAAAATTTAAGTGAAATAAAGTTATAAAGTAGGGTATAGAGAAGAAACATACTACAAGAACTCGCTATTCCACCAATCATATAATTTGGAAATATTATTGCCCTAACGCTTGCTTTCACGGCATTTTAAAATATTCTTGAAAGCTCATGCCACTGCTGAATGGCTCAAACTGACTATTAAATAAATAACATGTAATAAAATAGAATAACTGATTTATATAACCATAATATTTATGAGGATTTTTACGTAGCTCTTCTTTGGTATTTGAAAACTGAATTACAAAATGTATTTTTGATCAAATCACAACTGAATTAAATTAAAACATAGTTGTCCCACTGACTGTGGCATGTCTCAATAATATGATGGCGATTTTTTTCTTAAGTTCTAAACACTGCAATATATATTTTTTTTAAATCAAATAATACTTCTCTTATCCCATTTATTCTTCTCTCTACACTTAGTGAGAAAATATGTTTCAGCATATGCTGGCAAGGTTCCCAGTCTCCGCCTCATGAACTAGACATTTCACTAACAAAAATACACTTATCGCACAAAATACAAAGTTTCACGTTTCGCAGAAAAATGGCGACACAAACATTCTTACTGTAGGTTAAATGCTTAGAGTCTCGCAAATCCTGTTCTGAATTCGGATAGGACACAGGTATCTCCCATCTCATGATTGACAATGGCCGCCTGTGTAAAATGGTACTGGACCACACAATGTGACCATAGAGCGGGATGCCCGCCGTAACTGACGGAACAGCTTCGTTCACAGTGTTGTCTCGACGTTGGAGCACTGCAACGGGTATGGACATGTCTGCGTCGACGGTTCGAAGCTGTCGGCTGAGGGCTGGAGTGGTGGCACGCGTGCCATTGCTCCGACTTCCATTCACCAGAAACCACCAGCGCCCCTGACCACAATGGGCACGTGAACGCAGTCACTGCCATGCTAAGTGGCAAAAGGTAGTGTTCCGGATGAGTCCCGTTTCACCTTGTCCTACAGTGATGGCCGGGTACAATTTAGACGCAATCGGGGAACTGCATTGTTGGGGCGCCATTGAGTATAACATGCGATCTCGCCTCCTACTTGTTTTGGGCAATCTGAACAGCAACCGCTGCTTCAGGGAGGGTTTGGAGCCCGAGTCACTGCCCTTTCTGAAGACAGCTTCACATGTCATATTTAGCAGGAATCCCTAGCCACACGAAACGAAGAATGTGAAGCCATCTTCGAAGGCTCTGATTGATGCATCTGGCAGTTGCACAACGCACCGTACTGAATTCTCACTGCCTATGTGCATGTACGGTTTAGTAATTCTAATTATTTTTTATTGCACACCCCTAATCTGTGGAATAAATTTAATTTTAACGATATGTCTCATTCTTGATGTTGCAATTTTCACAAACGGTAGCGTATGTTCATTGTTGTGGAAACTGTAAAAAGCCTGCAATGCTGTGGGGTGAGTTTTATGAGTTTGTTTACGATAACATACTTGGTTTCGAATGTAATTTGACTTGTTCACTCCATTCTTTTCTAATGGTTATTGTTACTATCATAAGCGCCTCCATTAACTGGAGTGATGTCCTGGCCGCTACTATTCGGCTGGATGACGGAAGAGGGTGGTGGTTGATTGATGTAATCCGGCTACGTTGCCTCCACACCCTCTTCCTTCTATGCAATATCATAGAGTACCATCAACCCGTTCGTTGGTTGGGGATAACATGTCCAGACGGATGTACAATACAGACTGCTTTAAGTATCCTGTATCACAATTGAGAATAGATGTGAGGTATTCTGACCTACCAGAACAGTTAGCTCCTTATTTAAAAAAATAATAATAATGATTTGAAATTTGACTCAGCGTTAATATTTGTTCACAAAAGATTTGTGTATACCATTGATTAAATTTCGCTAGGTTCACGGTTCCTGGAACTGCATATATTTTCCGAAAGAGAATTGCTGTTGAAAAAAGTCTGTCATTTGTGGTTCCAGATTGAGATAGCGTCGTATTGAACTCCAGTAATAGAGTTTTAAGATACCTAAATTTTCAAGAGTGACTACCAATGGTTGGTAATGTTTGAAAGTTGTATAAAAATTAAACTGTGTCTTTTAATTGGGGTACGTGCAGTATGTTACCGAAAAACGAAGAAGTAAAAAAAAAAAAAAAAAAAAGCCAAAGAGAGAAATGATACATAATCGACCACTGTTCTGACTTGGAACAAATGCTGGTGATAAGAAATCCATTCTAAATCTTATCACCGGAATGTGGAGACCTGTGTACCTGAGAAGCCTATACAATTTCTAAAACTCTGAAAGGTTCAGGACAGATCTTAACGAAGATGTAAGCAAAAATCTGCCCTGTATCAGCCATGTTAGCCTTGAAATACCAAGAGCCAAGTAGTTGGACTTTAATTCTGAACTCGGAAAAAAAAGTAGTGCAGAGATAGTTCCTCCTAGTAAACGGATATGATGGTAAAGACAAATGTCGAAAATGTTACTTGTATTTCGTTTACGTACTCCTAAATCAAGTTTATGGATTTGATTAAGAACTGCCATAACAACCATTGATAGTATAACATAGTTTTAAAATATTAGGAATGAATTCCAAGAAGGCTTGGTTCATTATAATCCCTTAATTAATTTATCTTGTATCAGTGAAGTAGCAGAAAGACCATGTTTTACTAGTACGAAAGTTTTTCAGCCCAAAAGTCGTTTCCTAAAGTTATCTCAGCCAGTTCGCTTCAATCTAATTTTTGAATGGCATAAAAATATTAGTGATCATTTCCAGAATTTCTAGGATTTTTTAAAAAAAATTTTTGCCCGTAGATACAACCTGAATATGCCCTGTAAACTTCTTTGAAGGTTGTTCGCTTAATGTGTTAGTATTCGATATCTGCTGTAAGCTGGATAACACCATTTATTGTCATTCTACTTGTCGTTTATTGAGTCTGAGTAACAGCTCACTACGATAACGCTGAACCTCAAATTACTGCCAGTAAATGTTACCCACTTATGTCAAGCTATTGCATCCAATGTTACCTCGTAACAGAATGATTAAGTTCTAATTACTTCGATAACAACATCAGTCGACATGCTGAGTGTTTGGTCTGTTCCCTGGAACCTTTGCCAACATCATTAAATATCTCATATGGCTTTTAAATTCAGAGTGACATCTTCATTACCAAGAAGCACATTTGTCTTTTCTCTGAGGTGGTAATAGCCATAAGCTCAAATTCACCAGAAGACCAAAGTGTGGGAAAATTTGTCACTTCTTCAGACACCAGTGGAAATTTTATAACATTAAATGGTTTACGTACAAGATGTAGATAAGAAAGGGGTCAAATTATATGCGTCCAATGCACATTTTTCACTCAGACTTCGATTTTCCACGATCAGAAATTTGTTCCAAGGAAGTTTAGAGAATTGGTAAGACGAACCACGTTTCAGATATTTATCATTCTTAACGTCATCTTGACAACAGTTTCTATGCAGTGTTCAGTAAAAATTTAGATAAAAGCTGGGTACACCGTAGACGTACAGTTCCATAAACAAAATAACAAAAAGCATATAACCATGAATGCCATATTATTCGCAGGTGGGCATCTTCATTCTATACAAAATTATTATCTTAATTGAAAACTTATCTTTGAAATGGACGCAAAACCATAGAAATAAGGATCTGGAGTATAATTTAAATTGCTGTCACTCAAATATGAACTTCACGAAGAGCAATTATCCAGTTCTAAGTTAGTGGCACAATGTAATCTACAAATGTTACATCAATAATCAAAGTTCTGAGTTGTTTGATAGTGCATCGCGTTTTAGAAACTTTACTTTTCAGCATATTTCTGCTCTAATAGTAGCTTGTACCTCAGAATGCTCCTTTGCTCTGTGTTTCACAGAGTTGAGGCTTAAAAAGGTAGTAATCGAAGGTGACATAGCTTAATTAGGGGAGAACAACTGCTCGTAAATTACATTTTTCCGAATCCGCTATTAATTCTGATGAGCCGATGGTGCGATTTACTTTGTCTCTGCAATCAGTTTAATGAGAGTCCGCAAACTCTATCGCAGACTCCTATCAAAGGTTTCCAATTAACGAGCAAACTGTCAGCAGAGGGGCAGGAAAATATTAGACGTCCTCGTATCTCGTGAATATTCTCAAACATGAAGATCACAGAACGGGTCAGTAACCTAACATTAAAATACAAAAAACGACAATAATGGTATGTTGCATATTACTCGCGGTCTACGAACATTTTATCCCGCAGCCTTGAATGTCATAGCAGTAACTCCTCTTATGAATACTCTTTTATATTTGAAACATGCTGAGTCTGTCACAAAGAACTGGCAACTGTGCTAGTATGTAATTACGATATTTAGCATTTGGAAGTTCATTTCATCTCAGAATGAAAATATTAGGATATTTCATGGAATTAAAATCGATTCAGCAGCATTTCGTATTTTAAACATACGGAGCTACCTTCTTGTTAATTATCGACATCGTGGTTTTCGATACGAACTATTTCTTTCGACAGAGCAGACAACCAAGAATATGGATGCTGTAATACCGTTCTTGAATACCTGAGAATTGCAAACATGTCCCTAATAATTATGACGAAGAATAAATAGTATGAAAATTATTTATACGAAATACTATGACCCTCCCACCAATATAACATTGCAATATATATATATATATATATATATACATATTGCAATGTTCAAACCATAAAACGAAAGTTTTCCTGCAACAATCTTTAATTTATCGGTTATCACATATAAGGATGTCACGGAAATGTACAAAGTAAACATTTATACTTGGGATATAGAGGGGATCTTATCCTGAGTCCAATAGTTACAGAAAAACTACATTTTTTAATCTTTAGTTATATACAATGATTCCGGTAATTTAAAAATAAATAAAACAAACATAATGGGTGCCATAACTAGTACATTCTCACGCAAACAAACAACATACACACTTGAATATTACCGGTGTAAGGTCAAGGTGTGGCGGACAGCAATTGTACTAACGTTTTTGTTCTCAGTCAAATGTATGCCACGACTAGCTTACACGAACCGTCGGCAAGAGCTAGAAATCTCTCGCAATACGGCACCGCAAGGAACAAAAAATTGCGGTAGCCGTCTGCAATTTGCCTGTGTTAATAGGCTCAGGGCGCTTTCTGGGAAGGGCACACGAATCACAGTAGTTGCTATATCACCAAGTGTACATTTCTAGCGTGACGCGGCAGTTGAGTCCGGCGTCCTGAATCGACCGGGTTCGGAAAGCGCGGCGGGCACACGGAAACCGAAGTTTCCACACCCTCAACACAACAAGCCGGATGGACAGTGTAAAACAAACGATCACTGCACGAAAGCGAAACCGCACGCAGCAGGCGGGGTCGTCCCGTTCCTGGTGAGGTCGCTGGTTTGCGACTAGTGGCGGCAGCGGCTAGCGGGCCCACGTCGTCACCCCGCGACGGTCGGCCGGCAAGTCCCGTCTCGTGGTCCTGGCCGCGAGGTCCCGGCAGAGGCCGAAGTTCCCCGCTGTCACTCATGTAATCCGCTGGCATGGAACATCCGAGACACATGTGTTAGTGGCGTGGGTCGTGAGACTCACACCCACTGGTCTCTCATCAAACAGACAAGTGCGCGAAGTCTTCGGCGCTCCTGATAGGCGGGAGGGTCTATTGCGGGCGGAAGTCTGCTTACGCAGGAGTTTTTTCTTGCTGTCGCATCTCATGAGCATGCAACAGTAATGACATCCCTACCTGTCGCCCATAGAAATGTGTCTGAGCGTTACCCAATACATCACAGATCATGTAGTATAATTTGAGTTTATTTTAGTTCTTTATTTGAGGAGTTCTGATCCATGGTTGGCGTATTTAGTACATGGCGCAGTGTTTACTATGTCGTTAGGGGCAATTGTTGCACCAGAAGGGTTTAATAGAAGAACCGCGCCTTGTAGATGCGTCAGATCGTGAAATTTGAGAAAAGTCATAAGTAGGAGTTAGGGCGATATGGCGGGTTTTTTCGTCTTACAGCAGTGAGAGAGCGCGTATGGTCCCCATGGTTCGGACTGGAGTCTTTATTTGGAGTGAAACACACACTTGCTTGGTAGCTGAATTCGTTCATCGCTTTTGCGTGGGGATTAAGTGGTGGTCACTGAAACAGTAATGAGCCAAAGTGAAGTCCAGACGAGTGTTATTTTGTGTCGTAACTTTTTTCAGTAAATCCTTGAAGGTTCAGAATATTTTCATGAGACCGAAAGATTTAATGTGTAGTAGAGAGTCAGTTTAAATTTAGCAGTATTCAGGTTCGATTCAGCAGAGCTTTATTTCATTTTTAAATTATACGTTTCACAACCAGAAATAAAGGTACGAGCGAGGAAGATTAGTGAAAACTAAATGACTGTGTGATATTTAATATTATCGAAATTCGAAATTTAAAATTAAATAAAGTTACATTGGTTATTCAGAGAAGTGAAAATAATTGTTAATTGTTAGAGACAAATGTTGTGCAGCTCGAATGAAACTGTTCAGGGATACAAATTTTTGGGATTTCAGTTAATGTGAATATAAATGGGGAGCATTTTGAAGTATTTACATAACAGTCAGATAATAGTTTGAACCGAACATTTGACTAAGCAGCTGATTTAAATAGTTTCCATTGTGGTGTAATTTAGCACTGTATGCGGTGGAATCTTCTGATAAATTTATTCCTATTTTAAATATCGGTCAGTGCGCCTGTTTGAAAAAGAAAGCATAGATTTAAATATGAGAGTATCAGACTATTATGAAAATTCAGTTGAATTATTTCAGTTGATTTGGTAACCTTTTATATTTCTGTTAGTATTTTTTTTTAATTTCAGGAGACTGGAGATGCCTGAAGTTGTCTCTATTGAATGCAGCCAACGACACTATAACACTTAATACTCTTTTATCTACACCGCAACCTGTAAGCAATTAATAAAGCGGAAGAGTATCACAGTATTTAGTAGGGATGTGTCTTTTAGAGTTCTGTCTTCCCTAGAACTCGTGGGTTACAAGACTTGTATAGCACGGATACTTGTTATTTCCCTAATACTTACTCTTTTTTGGCAATCCAATCTTCTGTATGATCCTTGATATCTTTAATGACATTCTATTGAACCTATACGTGCAGAAATGCTTTTCTAATGTAATATCGTGATGTTCTTGCTAATACTGGTTACATCGCTTCTCAATAAAATTGGTCTGATGGTCGTTAATGTGTTTTCCTCGTATTGTTGCCTGCATATCAGGATTTGTGTATCGATGTAATATCTCAAACGTTCCCTGGCTGCACAAGTATTTTAGCACAAGCACGCACAGAACTCGTTAACCTAAAATGGGACAATATTGACAGTAGTAATACGTCAAGTACAAAAAATAGTGTATGATAATTTTGACACGAGGGACAAAATAGCGGTACAGATTGACCATTTTTTTCTTAAATCAGTCTATGTGGCTTAACTCTATGGTACGAAAGTAATGTACGTGAAGTGAATGTGTAAAAGTGTTTGTAGTGAACCTTCGATCTATACGTATATTGCCAATAGTCGTAGGAGTCTCACGCCGTCAAAACTGAAATAAGACTTCATAATTTTCTAAAACTATTTGTATCATTGGATTTCAGTATCTTTATTGTAGAAACGAAACCCCACCATCGCGGTTAATACTGGGAAGGATCAATTTAGTGACTTTAATCTAAGCATCGAGCATATGAAACATGAAGAATCCGATTTATTCTTGGGGCAACTTGAGAAGTAAGTAAACAGTTTGTAACGTCATAATTAATATTCCTGTCCACGGTAAAGCCATGTAAGATAATAATTATGTTACCAGTGAGTAGATTAGAGCAATTAATAATTGTCATAAAAACAGTCATGTAACGTACTAATTATGGTTGATGGTGATTAATAATTCAACGAGTCCAGATTCCGGTAGCTCATATAACATTTCTTATCACTGCTGATATAGCCTTCACGGGTGTTTCGGTCGGCAGTCCAATGAGCTATTTCTAGACGCATGCGTGAGTATATTAAATGTCAGGTGCTATTAACTACACCTCCGATAATAATCACTACAGAGATGTAGTTAATTACGCAATCCACAAGTAGGTATTACTGAACTCATCCCATCAGTCATAAGAAAAAGATAGCCACTAGACTCTCAATATCTAAGGTGCCAAAGAAAGTACCGATGACGCAAGGTCCGTGGATAAAAGGTAAATAAAAATGAGTCGAAGGCAAATTAATCTAAATAACAAACCACATAAATGTTCCTCACTCACAGCGAGAATCAACAATCCACTTATCATAAGTCAAATCCATATGTAAAATACGATCCAAGATATGTCTACTGTTCGGTACACGGTATACCTGCCACCTCTGCACTTTTTATCGCAGTTGTCTGATAGATAATACTGTCTTAATTTGACGATGATTATTATTCTCGTATCACAAACATCAAAATACACAGTTAAATACATTGAGCAAATCAACAACCTTAAACACACTTAGCCCAGTACTTCGTAACCTCAACTGCATTGTGTGTTGCTTGAAACAGGTCTCCGTTGTTGCAGGATCATGGGCATATAGTGCACTCGAGCATATGATTCATAGTTTGGTCTTCCAAGATTCGCACTTAATACTGGTAGCATCAGTATAACCCAACCTTACTTTCGCAATCGATTTAAGGACCACCAGACGTTCCAGTCCTCTGCATGACCAGGGGGCAAGCGCTCTGCAACTGTCAGTGGTCCCGAGATGTTAGGAACCTTCATTTTTCACAACTGTACTCTTGCCTTTTCAGGTGACCCAATTAGTTCCCGTGATGTTCTCAGGAAGCTTTTCCTGGATTTGAGTCTCTGGGCTGGTGGTGTATGGCCGTGCAGTGGATGAGCGCTTTCCCGTTCTACTTTGGTCCTCTCCTTGTTCGCAGCCACTTCTCTGCGGATACTGGGTGGTGCGATACCCGAAAGCTGGTAAAGCTGGTTGACTGCCCCACTGTGATCCAATTAGTTTGCGCAGTAAGTTGTTTCTTGTAGAGATATTGATTTTGCAATTCATGCAGTGCATGTTATATGTGAGGGTTCTGTCGAGTGTCACTCCCCGATATTTTGGGGCGTTACATGTATGCAGTTCGATTTCTGACCACATTACTTTTAACTTACGCTAAGCTTTCCTATTTTTTAGGTGAAAGGCACACGATGATGAGAGCGGATCACAATTGATTTTTTAATGTAACACACCCGGGGCCATGTTTTGACACGTCCTTATCGCACACTCCCTAACTCCCACTCCGTCCAGTGATATTATTACCCATCGCACTGCGATGTTCTCTAGTTCAAAGCTTACAAAGAAATTTATAAATCCGAAAGTGACGTTACAAGTTCCTCGAATGAATTTTGTCTGCAGACACTAAGACCATGCTAAACTGCCGCGTAGAAAAAGTACGTCTGTGATTGACGTAAAAGGTTTTGCGCTTTTTACGTAGTTTCAAAGCGTCTAAAATACGTTTCTTATGGATAGTGCTCCTTGCTAACTTTTTAATAAAAAAAAAATATTTATTTTACTGTAGAATGACTATGCTAGAGAAATTATGAAGACGACGGGAGGCTAAACCTACCTAACACTACATTCTGCGAAGCTGAACATTTGAGCAGTAAGCTTATTTGATGTGAGATGTAGTGTAGGTTGTACCATAGTGTAACTTAAATGTATTCGTGCGCCGTCGAAAGCTGCAAAGAAAAAATTAAATTTCCATTCAAGTTTTGTGTGTTTGTAGGATGGAGACGCAGAGGAAATTTCGGGAGGTAGAAGTTAAAACAGAGCTAACGAGACCACGACCACGACAAGCGAGCACACTGCCGGCCTTAATTAAAACTCTGGCCATTGTCAGTAAACATATTGTCTGTGGCCGGTGAGCTCTCGCATTGTGGAGCCGCTCTCACGCCATTGTTATCGAGCCAACATCATCCCCAGAGCGATGAGGGATAAACCCGCCGGTCCGTTGCCATCCAAAACGCAATCCGGTCACCCACCAGTGATTAGAATACCGCAAACATAAATGCGCAAGAGATTTGTATGTTGCTTATCTCATGTGTTAGGAAATTAAACTTAGGTCCTGTTACTCTGAGGAATAACTTCACTTCTAATGCGTCAAGAGAAACATTTCTATTTGTATTTCTAAAAAGATCTAGCCGTGTAAAGATTTCCTTTCATTACACATCTATGAAGATGAAATTTTACGTTTAAATGTCTTCCTTATTCGTAATGAAATTAAATTTGTTAGGTACTGCAGATACCTATCAACGCCGAGCCTCTTGGGAAATACAGATAGTACAATTGTGCAGGTAGTAGGAAAAGATTTCAAAATCTTACATTTGGAGAGAGTGATGAGGAGATGTACCAGAGAAGTAAGGAAATTGGGTTACAGAACTTTGTTCAGACCATTGTTTGAGTGCTGATGTAGTATTTGGGGTTGGAGCGGGGACAATCAAGGATTGCTAGATTTTTCTCTGAAAATTAACGCAGAACACAATCAACAGCCGCTATGATCAAGAGCTGGAATGGGACTCACTGGAAGACAGGAGGATCTCGAACAGAGTCGTGGGAGTGTACAATGCGTATGTTGGTGATAAGGCGCGGCAAGATATTGATTACCACAAGCTGGCACTCGATTCCAGGCATAATGGTGTGGAAATATTCACTTTCATAGGTAAGGGGGTCAGCGATTCGATTAAGTTACTAAGACAAATGTTGGAAGTATTTAGAGTTGAAATTGGTAGAGGGTAAAAGTAGGCGGTTAGAGGAAAGGGGGATAATGTGTGCGTAGGAATTTGCCACAGGAGCGTGCATTACATCGCAATCAAATTAATTTCCTTCGGAAACCCAGCTCTAATTAAAGAATGAAGATTTTCCCGGGGTATAAACTGTATGAAAAGTTCTCGGGCTTCATACAGGGGGAGCGTCAATATGATGTGACGTTTCGAAGCAACTCTCCAACTTCATCTTCCGGCGAAGGGTCGCGTTTCTGGAGAGGTGGCGTGAGCTATATAAAGGCAACCACTCACGGAACCCGAAATTTCGCTGCAAGATAAGTAGGAGAGCGGATTCGGAAAGTCGCATCAGACTGGTGGATCCCCCATTGGGAGATCCGAGAACATTTTATACATTACGAGTAAATGTTTGTCACTCCGGTTTATAAAGGGAAGTATTTCAGACCTCAAATTAAACGGCGTTTGTGACAGGGAGAATGTCCAAGTGAAATGTTGACGTCGGAATAATTCACGAGTGAGAGATACAAGGCACCAACTACAAAATTGGGGCAATTTGCAGAAATGGATTCACAGAATGGTTGATGTGGAGGGGAATGTCGCCATTGAATGAGAGTATGAGCAGGAAATGCCAAAAGATAGCATTTCAAGTAGCGAATAGGAACATTGAATTATAGTAAACGTTATAAAATTATTGTAGATTTGTTTTGTCTAACCAATGACGACGGGGTAAATCTTTCTTCCAAGAGAAAACAAGGCATCCTCGTGGGGATATTTAGACGAACGCCGTTGAGATAGAACTTGTACGATTTTAATTCAAAGGGTGAGCAATTTTGACGTGTATTTAGTGACTGAATGATTTCTGTTGAGTGAAGTCTAAACAAGTATTTAAGTTGAGACTTGTGGCTGGCACCACGGCCAGATTAACACGTAAGTTATGTGAAGAGAGCTTACTTAAGAGCTTACTTAAGGTTTAGACTGACTTTAATACTTTTATGGGACTTTCCAATTTCACTGATCACCAAAGGCCGCGACTTTGCTTCCATCGCCTCTGTCATTGTTTTGTGCTGCTACTAGATCGTAATATACCTTGAATGAACGGTTAACTGCAATCAAGTTTTCTGCGGGACCTGGAGCAACTCTGCTGATTAGAGATGGGTAGGTCCGGATGGATGCAGTTCCGCGGACCCGTATCACTTGCGCTAGGGATGGATGTACATCCGAGAGCTTTTCTGATCTGCTTCCAGCCGGACCTGTAACAGCGCCACAGTTCTCGCGTGGCCGGAGGTTGAACCACGGCCGGACCTGCAACGCGGAGCTGGAATGCAATTTTTCATTACAGTTTCGATTTGAAATCTATGTTTTGAAGAGTTTAATGTCATTTACTGTACGATTCGATTACAGTTCTGTTTAAAGATGAGATTATAAATGAAAAACTATTTCTTAATGTCTGACTGCTAGTAGATAATTACAATAACTATTAAATGTCAATGGGTAGCTAAAACCCGGTAGTACTTTATTGGTCGGGTTCATGCTTCTAAGGTGAGGAATGTTTTACGTGCTAAATAAGAATGGACTTATAATTTAACTTGTAATTTTAATGCGTTGTAGTATTATTAAACTTTTAACGTTCAGTTTGATTGATCACAAAGTCTCTAGAATTTTTAACTTTCTGAATTCTGATGGCTTAAGGACAAATCAGATAATACATTTAACATCTCTTTATTGCATGGTTCGTAGAGTTTCCAAGGAACATTATACATATCTATACTAATATTATAAAGCGAAAGTAACTCTGTCTGTCTTTATGTCTGTTTGTTACGTTCCTTGGGCTAAACGGATACTCCGATCTTGATGAAATTTGACAGGAAGATGCTGTTGACATTAGGATCGAGATGGGATACTATATTATGTATAAATAAGAACATATTGTCATTAAATTATGAAAACTATCTCAACTGTAAAAGACAAACGCATAATATATATCTATATTTGTAATGCGCACCTTTCTCACGTAAAGTTAGGGTGGCGTAGTGGTAACGAGTTTGCTTCTTATTCATCCTTCAGTGTTGCTCCGGGATCTAATCCCATTGAGTACAAATATTTTTATGAATTGTTTTTCATAGTTTGAGCCAAGCCTAGGATTTTATAGTAAGGTTATCATGTTCTGGCAAATCTTTGGCGGTAGAAAGCGTTAACTTTATTCACGGTATACTGGTTCCACAGGTAGTTTTTGTGTGATCTAAACTAATAATATTGTGTATGTGAAAGTGAGTCTCCATCTTTTTTTTTTTACGTTTTGATGAATATATGTGTATACCGATGACAAGGAAATACTTTGTATATTTGGGAATGAAATAGGATGCTTTTTCCGATATGAATAACAGTTTTAGTCATGAGACAGGTTCGAAGGTAGAATGGTATATCGATTGCGTTCCCGTCATATTATGCCGACTCAGTGTTATTTGGGACATCTTAGATAATTTTCAGCTTTGTATATGCAATACTAGCAATCAAATTCTAAATCCACGCGTACGAAGTCGCGGTTAACAGCTAGTAATATATATAAATGATTATGTGACATTATTGCGAGCTACTCTGCTGGCCGCTTTTACAGAAATATTTTATAATCCAGCCGTTTCTAGAACGTCTAACAATGGCTCAAACAATCGGTTATTATTATTAAAAATTAAATCTTGCTTAAAAATACTTTCAACTAAATTGGAAATAATTTTAAATAAAATTACAAAGAAATTAAAAGTTTCTGAAATTGCACAAAATAAAATAAAGATTTTGAAAGCACCAAAAACACTTTATGGTAGCTGGCAAAACATAAATATTACTGTTTGATTAAAATGCATTGTATCGCACTCGATTTAGCATTCACGACAACGTTTTATTCACTCAATCAAAACAGTTTCACATAGTATACAGAGCAAAACACTATACATAATATAAGAAAAATCTCACGTAATTTATCGCTCACAATTTAAAATAAGTTATACTTGAAATTTTGTTTTTTGTTCATTTTTAGTAAAAAAAAAAAAAAACTAACAGTTAACAAAGACTTTCGATTTTTTTTAGTAGTACTTAAACATTATTAAGAAATGATTTCATTTTATTCTTATAGAAGTCCACAGAAATTTTACTTTTACTTTTATCATTATCAAGTCTGATTATGCTGTGATTTTCTAATATTACGTACAATTGTGAGTTTCAGACAAAAATAAAACAAAATTATCAGAATTAATATTCTTTCATTTCATAAATTAATGGATAAACACGATATAACTCATACTGCAGTTCTCCTTGGTAGGATTTGTATCCACCATACGCTCGATTGTAGGTTCGGACCCATACAGGTCCGCCGGACACGTATTTGGATGTAGGTCCGTACACATCCAGTTCCGCCATACACTCCGCGCGCTCGATTGTAGAACCGGACCCATACAACTCCGCCGGACACGTAACTGGATGTAGGTCCGAACAGATCCAGTTCCGCCATTCACTCCGCCCGCCCGATTGTAGAGCCGGACCCATACAGGTCCGCGGACACGGAACCTGGATGCAGGTCCGCAGCGCTGGATGTACATCCGGACCCGACTCCTTTAAAATCTCGGACCTGCCCATCTCTACTGCTGATTAACACCGACTGATAATTGTTTCGTGTTCTCCAATTTTACACAATACAATACAATCCATTCATTTCCCATAGATCCCGCTATAACCTGATTCTGTGGGATTTGGAAAGTAGTCAATTTTTAGCAAAATTAGTTGAAATGTTTTAGTTATTTACGCTATTACTCGTTCTGAAACAAGTAGTGTCGCATCTCAAAATTTTAGTACTTACTTTAAAAAAATTAGTAACAGTATTGTTATAGAAGCTGCTGCATGTGGTTTATTATTGATGTGAAATGAAAATATTAATATAAAATGATTTTAATACTCTGAATATTGGTACACGTAAAAATTATCATCATTCACAAAAGCTAAGCACTGAAATGCATAATACGCAGATAATGATACTACAAGTTTTCTATCACCAATACAAGTTTAAATGTAATATAACAGATCCCGCAATAAATGTGATTACAGTCTGAAATTTTTATGAACCGCCGAATATTACCTCTATCAACCGGTTAACTCGTCGCTAATATGAGATCTGAACTTAGAGCCGCTTTCGGGTCACTGAAAATTGAGAAAAATTGTTCGTTGATAAAATCTTGACTGTATCTTCCAGTTGTTTCGACACGCCGTTAATTGCCCTACTGATGGTTCTGCACAATAGTTCATTGAAAAACGTTATTCATAGACATCAGCAATGCGCTGACCAGTTTATCTCGTCGTTATGAAATTTAACAAGTTCTCGTAGACTTTTAGTTGTCTGTAGTACCTATGTCATTGTTTCTTTGTTTAATCTTATATGGCTCAGTGAAACTAAACGAATACCCAAGTTTACACTTCTAAAAAGACTCCACGCCAAAAAATTATTTAGTTCTCTAGCAGCCACCCCCTCCCCTTCGAGGAAAATTATGACAAACTGAAGAATTACTCGTTATTACCGCTTATTTTTTGAAGGATATTTAGGTTCTAATAATATGTATAGTCTTCGGTAAAGAAATGCGGTAAAATAATTTGACGCAAGAGACGAAAATAAAGTGTTGCGACTGGAGAAATTGCAACTGGCGATACAATAATTAATTAAACAATAATAACAGAAGGGGGAGGATACAAGAGGACAATGCTAGCGAAATAAGACGCAACACTTGCCACAGATGACGGCGACTGGGAACGACCAACACAAAAAATACCAAGACATGTAGAACGCAATATTTCGGTAGCTACCCTTCTTCTTGCACAGGGAACTGTAATAACACGACAAAGCAAGGAAAAGATAAAAAGACCAAGGATTACCAACAGCGAGAGAGGAATGAGCCGGACAATACAGAAGTATTACAACAAACAAATAATTAGCAGGAAGACAATGAACTGAAATTAAGGAAGGATAGGGAACTTAGTCTTTCCATGTTTTACTTGATTTGTCGTGTTATTACGGCTCACGCTGTAAAAAGAAGAAAGAAGGATAGTCACCCATATATTGCGTTACTTGTGTTTGTCTTTTTGGTGTACGTCGTTTCCAAACGCCACCATCTGTGGTGAATGTTGGGTCTTATTTTCCTGTCCTTCCAATATATATATATATATATATATATATATATATATATATATATATAGAGAGAGAGAGAGAGAGAGAGAGAGAGAGAGAGAGAGAAGATTCTCAACTTCAATTTCGTGCCATTGTTTTCTGGTCAACTCAAGAAATTAATTAGTTACATAATACCACAACAGGTGTGACAGGAGTGAGGCAGTGATAAAAGCTCAACAATTTAGAAAGCAAGCTGGGTTTAGCAACCTGGTTTGTCGAAGGAACAGAAAGGAATAACTCTCCATTAAGCAGGCTTTGTGTGAGAACAGAGGGCGCTTATTGCTCGGCCGTATTCGTCGCTATGTTGATGAGAACGACAGTGAGAATGAGCGTCAAATTGCAGTGCGCGTTCCAGTGCACCGCTTTCTCCGGGAATGCAGCCCGCCTGGCCGGGCCCGATATTAATCAGGCTGATGCCGTCTACCCTTTGATCAGATGCCCCTTTCCGTTCTCGTCAATAGTTTCCGGCGTTTCGGAACTCCCGTGCCTGATGCTTATCGATCGACTTCTGCAGCTCCGCAGCTATCTCCGAACTAGTCTGTAGCCCGAGAAGCATCTTTGTCATTCCTGACAAGACAAACAAGTAACGTTATTACATGTGGAAAACATGATTTTATAATTTAATACAATAACTTAGTTAAAATGAAAAGTGTATAGCGGGAACTACATCGTTTAAGATATATATTCTTCTCGGGTTTGCCGCCGAATCACATTTTCTACTGACGAGCTTTCGGCGACTTTCACTGCCGCCATCATCAGGTCTGTTGTGTTTGAAGGAACAACAAATGTGATTCGGCGGCAAACCCGAGAAGAATATATATCGAAGATACGCCGAGAAAGACTTATTTCTCATACATCGTTTAAGACATTGTGATTTCTTGAGAACGAAGTTTCTCTCGGCCGGCGTTGAACTAGCTGAGTTAACCAAGTGTTATCACACGATTACCAGAAGATGGTGACAGTGGATGCGATCGCTGAAATATTGTGTGATAGTATTTTGCTAAGCCGTGAGACCATTTTATTAATTATGATTTCTGTATTCAGTTTGTCTGCTGATTTGATGCAATCCTGCAAATCTTTCTACCCCACACTAATATCTTCATCTCAACATACCAGTTTATCATCAGTCCTCAGTTCTTTGTTTGCTGTGCCTGGAGGGTGAATGGTTAACTTTTGCATCACGTATTCTGGAGAACACGGTGCGGCTATTAATATTTTATTTTATTTGTTATCTCGAAGTAGCGGCCTCGTGACTCAATGGTTAAGGCAACCCCGGTTCGAATCCCTGTCTCGGAGGAGATTTCCACAGGCCCTTAATCCGACCACACCTCTGGCACAGCTTGTTGTGAAATGCGAAGAACACCGGATTCCACGTCCTTTATACAAGGTAAGTTACCGGGTAAGGTTAGGTAAGGGGAATAGAACTGGCCGCCCTACGTCCAATACTAAGGTAAGTATACCTCCTTCGTGAGATCCTACAACCTTCGGGTTTAGTACGAAGCTTAGCAACCTCGCAATCACTCCATGCAAATGCTGGGACCGTTCCTTCAAAATGCCATGCTAGAATTACTTTCCACTTCTTACATATCATCCTCTGCCGGCTCGTTTAGTTTTCTATTTACAGATTTCATCCGATATTCAGATTCTGAGGCCCAGTTAATTCTTTTGGTCTCTATATCGATATTGTGTTTACCTGCAGACTCTGGCAGCAGGGTGCTGTATTAAAGTTGGTGCGCAGACTTCCGCGGTCGTTGTCGACGCTATCTTTTCCTCTGAAACTCTGAAGAAAGTCGCAGAATGATGGCTGAAACGTTAGGTTTCGATAAACTGACGCGGTTCCACTCGGACAACCAATATAACAGGCTACTGTATTCCCTCACTTGTATCGGGTTTAGTTACGTGAATATAGTCTTAATTTAAAAGTTCGTTTGAGGCGATTTCTCCAGTTTCAAAAACATGTAAATACTACTCGATCTGAGTACTTTTGGCAGCTATGCAACTTATAAATTATTGGGTATGGATAAAAATATAACAGATTACATTAATTTCCTTGTATTGCTACTATAAATGACACCGCTGAAATTCCAGCGTTTAATGATAAGCCTAGTTAATCCTCGAATAACCATTCGGTTGCCATTATCCAGCACTCTCGATACTGAACAGATGTGTTGTGAACAATTATTGGATAACCTGTTAATTACCGAATGAGGTTTTTTTTTATTTTTTACTAAAGTCAATCGGACAGCGTCGTCTTTCATAACACGTTCTTTCTACTAAGCATTTTGTAAATTATGTCTGTTTATTTACTTTAAGATAAATTTAATAATGATCAATTACGATTAAGGGGAATACATTCGTTTCTTTAAGCACAGTGCAACAACTTTATTGTAGTTTCCTAATTACAATTATTTAATAATTACGTACTATTGACCAGGAAAAACCAATAAGTCACTTTATAGGAAGAACATTTTTTTTCTAAATTTTCTCATCAGATAAAATTTTAGCGATACCTTCGACCCTCACCTCGACACATGAATAAATATTTACCTTTACCTTCTATAATTCTTATATTATTGAGTTTCATTGCACTAATCTCGTTAGTTTCTGCACATAAAATATCATTTATATCAATATTAAACACGTCACGTACTTAAAACTCTAAATTCAGACAGTAAATTTCTTCTGTTTTAGGGTAGTAATTGAAACGAATTTCCCAGTTTTGTAAACTCGTGAAAACACCTGTCGCCGTTTCAGTATTCGGGGAGTGAAGACTTGGTTTCGTCAGGTGGGCAGATGTTTTGTTTAAGCGACCATTTTGAAATGTTTAAAGTAAATGCACTGTCCGGTCGCGTCATAATGCTGTAATTGTATGCTTATTTTTGGCTGTGAAACATACGATCTTCAAAGAAAGATTTACTAGCGATTGTGTACTATACTTGCGTATTGTAAATTGATGTTTGCGTTAACATTTTAAAAGTAATTTACTGCTTCGGGTCATTGTTTCCTTGGAACTGTGGGTTGTTTCTGTGAGGGTATTACTGTAATAGATATTACCGAGCGTGGTGGGTGAACGGTTAACGTTCTGGCCTCGCATTCCGGAGGACGCGGATTCGAATCCCCGTCCGGGCATCCAGATTTGGGTTTTCCATGGTTTTCCCAAATCACTCCAGGCGAATGCCGGGATGCTTCCCTAAGAATGCCATGGCTGAAATCCTTCCCGTTCCTTATCCCCCATCCCATCCCACCTCTAATGACCTTAGCCGTCGACGAGGGGTAGTGCCGTAATTAAAAAAAAAAAAAAGTGGTAGAGATTATCAGAAATCTTTACCGCCCCGTTTATCCTGGAACCTTTATTTTAATTTATTGTATCATAATATGTATCGTGGTCGTCGTACTATAGAATATAAAAATAAGTGAGTGAACATTAATTACCGGTGTGACAAGCTTTCATTTGAACCATTTTCTGTTGTCAGTATGACCACGCAATTTCCAAACCGGTAACTGCACGGAAGCCGAAAATACTTCCTGGGAGCAGTAATTAAAATCTGGCACCCTTTTTCACTCTAATCTTTGAAATACTGAAAACCCAGCTACGAGTGGAATAATCCGCGATAAAGTAAAACCAAACAGCCGCTGTAACATCGAAGAGGCGGAAATAAAACCTGTCGCTGTATTTGGTGTGGGAACATAAATTAACAGCATACCTTCACTTGAATTACGCTCTTTGCGTATAGCCAATCTAATATTTCTGTGTGAAAATTATTAATTTGCAAAGGGAAAATATGGAATTTTATTGAGAGACGTTTTAATTGAATCCCTTATCAGCTTATGATTTAAAAAGAGAAGAACAAGGTATCTTCCTGTATGCAGATGAATTTATCTTTGCTTCAACTATGAATTTTGCTCCCGATGGAAACATTTTGTCTTTTTAGAAACCTATATCAGTTGTTTTTTATTTATTGATAGTAATATTTTGTAATTTTAATTTTTTTAGTCACTCTGCATTATGTCGCCGGTTTTCCAAAGTGATATTTATATTGAAGGAACATTTAGTAACGCAATAAAATAATGTACAGTAGGGGAATCTTTTTTCAAGGTAGCAAACTACAGTTAGTTTACACGAGACAATTGTCGTACAGACGTAACAAATTGGGCCAACTATTCTCCGCCTTGTATCAATCAATTTCCTTTAGCGCAGTGTTAACGAACTGCCACTATTGTGTTGTTTGTTTCATTCATAATTTGCTTCAATGCCGACTTGCTGAAAACGAAGATCTGTGCCGGCAACAAGAAAATGTTCGTTTTAATTTATCGAAACATCCCATATGTGGGCAGTGCATTATAGTGATCTGTTTTGCAAAGTGTATGATTTTTTAGTCGTCATTCTGTTAGCTGATATAAAACAGTAATTTATCTTTTTCTTAATCCGAAGCAATGTTCTCACCTGCATAACCCATTTAGTAATTTTCTTCAATTTTTATTTTCCTGTTCAGTATTTTTCTTTATGACGCTATGTTAAAAATCATTTCCACGTGTCAAGTTAATATCTTCTCTTTCTACTTAATTCTCAAAGTACTTGCACAGCTAAAAAATTTTGTTACCACAGTCTTACAACTCTCTGCTATACCTTAAGACCAAAATTCACCGCCTGAAGGACCGTGTTTTATGCAGTCATTTTTTCCTGAATATCTGGTAATAAAAGTTTGTTAACATGACAGAAAATTTGTTTTTGCTAGTACTCCATATCGTCCATATCATCTTGCTCTTACAATTTTGTTTGTTAAATAACAGAAGACTTTTCCCTTTGCACTGTATCTGTCCAGGCATATTAGCTTATTCAATTATTCGGATATAACATAGTAAAAGTATCTATTATACAGCAACATTTCTGTTGATTTCGTTATGATAATAATAAGGCGTAACATGTTACATTAATAACTTTTTATGTTTCAGGTAAGAAGTATCTACATGAAAGATGAAATGGTCCTAAAGAGTAAGTACTTTACCTTCTTTGCGAAGTATATATGAAATCATGCAAAACATATGCTTTAAATGGAGGATATATCACAACCAGAAACAAAAGATTCGGTTTGATTGCAGTCGAAAATACGCAAGTACAAGCAGAAGGTGATTAATCCGTGGGTATCATATAGAGGAGTTGGAGGAGGTGTAGAGAAGGGATGCTAGAATTGTCTTTGGAAATTACCGCAGAACAAAATCAGTAACTAATATGATAAAGGAGGTGGAGTGGGACTCATTGGAAGAGAGAATGAGATTGAAGAGAGTCACGGGAGTGTACAAGGTGTATATTGGTGATGAGGCACGGATAGATATTGGTGGGAGAATCAAGAGAGTTGCATGGAAGGGTAAAGATGACCATGACCACTGAAAGAATTTAAAGTTCAAATTAAAACAGGACAGGTGGGAAGAGGAAAGGAGAGAAATGGGTGTAGGGAGATTACCACCGGATCGTGCGCTCCATCGAAATTATATCAAATTAAATTAAATTAAATTTTAAATGATTAGAAACTATAAAATAAATCGAAATAATTATGGAAAATAGTTTTATTTGATTGTACATATTATTTAATATGAATAGGAGCCATGATTTTTATTGAATAATACCTGACGTTTCACCTTCTACCGCAATGTGGATATTTGAATACTTAGTTATTCTTAAAAAACGTAGCAGTACTGCGCCCGTATCACCTAACGTTTTAAACCTGTTCTTTGTCTTCTAACTCAGTGGAGCAGGAAAGACGATTATAAGAATAAAGCGATGGCTGTTCTGCGGATTCCAGGCTGGTGCATGTCCATCCGCCCAGGTATAATGACAGCACTTGAGACCGGAGACGCAGGGGGAGTAAGTCATCTACTGAAATGACTGCCACCACTTAGCGAACCCCTCTCGACGGCAGAGCACTGCGAGGGATTCAGAAACCCAACCCCTTTATCCGAACAGCACTTAGCCAAAGAAATTGTTCCTGCTGAAACGTTTTGAAAAATACTCCGACAGAGCCTGTTGGGGGAGCGCTAAAGCTCAATCCTTGCATTAGAAAAGAGAAAGATTCAATTTCGGGTGCGACCATCCAAATTTCGGGTCTGCATCATTTCACGAAATCATTGTAGGATAGTTCCAGGATGATTCCTTCGTAAGGAAATGATAAATTTGCTTCCTGTTCGTTATCTAAATTTCTTTTAACTCTTAGGACATAAAATCATGTTAAAAAACAATGCTTAAATAAAAATTTTTAAGCAATTTTCATGATTAACCATCTTTTTGAACTAATATGATGAAATCATATTTAATGGTAAATAGATTAAATAGAATCAAACTGACAAAGAAAAACTACCATACACAACTGAACAAAATAAAGGAAATAGCAACAATAAATGTACCGAGCGTGGTGGGTGAGCGGTAACGCTCAAGCCTCGCTTTTTGGAGGACGCGAGTTCGAATCCCCGTCCGTCGAACCATTCAGATTAAGGTTTTCTACAGATACCCAAAATCTCTCCAGGGCAATACTGGATTGGCTCCTTCGAAAGGTCATGGCCGTATTCCTTCCCGTTCCTTGCTCCCAGTCCTTTCCCGCATCTAATGACATCGACGAGGCGTAAAGCCCGAAAAACAAGAATCGTCATCAAATTCCAGCTACACGAAATCCATCACTCGAACACACCCACAACACAAAAAATAAAAATAAAAAAGAAACTCACAAACGCAAAGGACTCTGAAAATAATAGTACGTTGTTCTCAAGGACCAATTCCAACAAATAGGTACACATAATCACTACCACTTAAAAAATAAAAAATAAAAACGAGGCATCAACAGTGAACTCAATACAAAAACAAATACAGATTCACTTAAACACGAACTATTAACACAACTCAGGCATTTACTAGCTTACATTTAAAAAATATCAGGTAATATACATACGACAAATATGAAGATAGTTCCAAATCAGGTATAAACATCACCCGAAAGCCCTGAACTACAGAAACCATTCATCATCTAATACAATGATTATTCAGCAACAGACGTAAACACAAAGGTGCAAATTTTCACAATTAACAACTGAACTACCACATTCAAAAAACAATAAACATTGGTAAACAAATACTGAGCTACCACCGACAAACCAAACGTTATTCAAGCTAATACAAACATAGTAATGCGATAAACACGAAAATACAATAAATAAAAAATCTACCTCACACAAAGAGACACATTAGGGGAACAATACTGATTCACAAACATCAAAAACAGGAGCTGTCAACAAGAAACTCAACAGCAACAAAACAAGATGGGCACGGCAATCTGCTTGCGATAAAGCGCACTGTTTTTACCCATAAGTATTTACACAGTTGGCTCCAGTCGGAACTGCTTCGCGGTAAAAGCAGAGGTGTGCAACTGCCAGCCTTAACTACACCAATGTAAATATTAAGCAGCAAACATCCAGCAAAATGTTACAACCTAATATTGAAACGAAAGTAGAACTCCCATGTTGTATTTTACTGGTCTCGTCTTCGATTTAAGCTTACATTAATTTTAATCGAATATGTTCTTTGGTATGTTTTCACATAACGTGCATGATAGAAGTTGGTAGATATCAGATTTAGTAGACTAATTCATTCTTTAGTAAAAAAGCTACAAAAACTTTATCTGAGAAAAATGTAGCCAAAGTCAGAGCCTTCTTAAGAACATACACAAAATTACCAGAATTAAAAACAAAAAAATACATGATGGCGTTTTATTTTAACATTTTACCATGTGGTATAAGCAATTTAGATTATTTGACATTTATAATATTTGGTAATTTACCATCTAAGAAAAAAGAGAGAAGTTTTCTGCGCCAGTTAGTACATCACAAGTGAAAAATTTCAGCGCTAGCGAAAAAATTCACCGATTTTGCTCGCCAAGGTTTCTATTTATTTTGGCCATCTGAAACAGCATTTCAAATCACTTTAACAAATTGACGAAGTATTAATTTTAATTACGGGTGGTGCGACATATGGAATGCTGAGAGGTGCTACATATGACGTCTTTGACTTTGCAGTATCAGGCATGGGTACATATCAAACCAAACAAATGACACAGTGAAACAGAATAGTATTTGCCCGTTTCAGTGAACAGATTGTTGCTTCCTCTCTTTGGAACATTATAAAAACGCTATTTAATGCAGCTACATGGTCAAATATACGCTTCCAGAATGCAACTCCACCCAAGAAAAATAAATAGGGGGTTTGACTTAGGGACCAGGATTTGGATTCGGTTACTTTCCTTTAAGTTGTAAACTAAGTGTGAATTTCAACGCAGATTCTTCGCTCACGGCGTTTTGACGACAGGTGAAATACGTGCGGCAATAAACAAATAAAGAACAGTTAGTGGTATTATATATTAACAATGAATCTTTATCTTTAAAAATTTGATCACGAGAAGGTAACACGGTAATCTGACTCGACATAACGCCGCCGAGTCAACGGCGGCGCTGCCTACCCTTGTCCCGAAGCGATTGAGGCCATTTTTCATCGGTAGTATTAATGCTACATGTCTCAAATTTCTGTTATGCATAAATATCAGCAATGGTAGCAAACAAACTAAATTTTAATTCGTACTTAGTTCGGATGTTATTCGTATGCAAACTACAGCGATTTTGTCACTAACTCACTCACTCATTCACTTATTAACTCACTAACTCACTCAATGATGATCACCTAACCTCTATGGTACTTCTGTAGTCGTCGAAAGCAGAAATTTGGCACACATATTGTAAGAAAAGTCTGAAACTCGTAAATTTTCATAAATCTACCCCATACTTACTTCTCGTGAAATAGCTTTCTTACTCTAATAACTTTTTACCCTAATAACTTTTTACGCCTCAGGTATACATCTAAGTTTAGCCAATGTGTTAAATTTCACTTTTTTTCCTTTGGAAGTTATTGAAATTCAAAATTTTATTTCGTCCACGACCCCCGACATCAAAATCCAACTGTACTTACAGTAACCCTAGAAACATGTAATTTGGTACACATGTATCCTTTCATCCATAAATCATAATAAAAGTCTAATATTGGTGTTTTTCTCTCCTATTTATTTAATTACAATCCAAAAAAATGAAAATGTCTGGCACATATTTACGGTTTAATTGCTTTGCTCCGGATGAGCTATACGGCTTCGAATTTAACTAATATCTTAAATTTTATTTTGTTCCTATACTTAATATGGAAGTTACTAGATTTTTATTTATTGTGGTAGTTAAACCAGAGGCATCTACATTGCTCAGCTACGGCGCACACCCATTGTTTTCAGATAATGGGGCATTGCTGGTAATGTGTATTGATGTCTTCAATTCTGAAATGTTCTTATTCGCCAATTATTAAATGGAACCATTACATTTGAGTGACGATACAGAATAAGCGATCATCTTACAAAAAGAAATGACTTCCAACAAAAAAAAATCTTGTAAAAATAGGGGCCAAGTCTCGTTCTCGTGTAGTGACAAAAAGTTATGAGATATTTTTCTGAGCCAAGTCTACACTTTACAGTGTGTATTTACATTGTGAAACAGAATGGCTTCTCTCGGTGTTATAGATCGTTCATTTAAATTTAAAAAAATCTGGTTTCTTGGCCAATACGCACGTCATAATTTTTTCTGAAATGGAAGGCATAACATATACGTGTCAAATTCAAAAAAGTGCGAGGGGAATCTTGGCTTTTATGTATTTGTATGTTTGGTAAAGGAACACATTTAAGGTACTTAACTAAAACATGGCGTGCATAATGGCCAAGTCACCAGATTTTTTTTACATTCCAAATAAACGATCTATAACATCGAGAGAAACCATTCTGTTTCACAAAGTGAATACACACTGTAAAGTGGAGACTTTGCTCAGAAGAAGATCTCATAACTTTTTGTCACTACACGAGCACAAGACTCGGCTTATTTTTCCAAAAATTGTTTTTGTGGAATTGTAATTGATGTCATCGCAGCCGTACTGTAATTGTATCTCCATTTTTCACTCATCAGTTTCTCAGCGAGCAACCGAGGAGAATGGAAGCCAATATATCTTTGGAAGGAAGGAGTGTGGCGGCGACTTTACAAGGTGAACCCCTCCCTGGACCTGCAGAGAGCTAACTCGTGTGCAGTTAGGCGATGCAGCAGCGTTGTTGACGCGTGCCAATTCCGGCGACTCTATTAATCACGGCCGGAAGCGGTGGTGTTCCCGTCTGAAAAAAAAACGCGTCAATAGCGAACAGCAGTAGCCCTAATTCGGTTGACGTGCCGTCAACACAGGCACCGACAAACGTTCTTTATCCCCTGGAGTTCATTCGTGATGAGGCAAAACGAGAAAATACAGCCAGCAAATATGTACAGGTCTAAACTGGAAACCATACAACACAAAGAATGTGCTACAGAATAAGGGCACTTGCTGTTTGAACTGTGAAACAAATAATGGGTTTAATTATAGATGGCGATACCGCTATGCGCTACAAAATTAAAACAAATCTTACGAAATATGCTTTAATTCCTTTGTTGTAATGTGTTTCTTAACATTTAAGGTTCTCTCAGTTACTAAAGGTCACAAGAAATTTACGATAGCAAAATATTTTCTACGGGGAATCGAGTGTTGTCGTTGTACGTAAATATCGATTTTCCATGACTTTAATGAAATTCTTCCCCCTCGTTCAGGCAGCATTTCTACCTAATTATAACGTCTATGGGGAGAACAAAATTTTAGGTTAACATGATCCAAGTACTAAAAATGGTATAATGTATATGAAAGTGTTTATAGCGTTGTAGCGGTATCACGATCTACAATTAAACCGAGTAGTGTAATGCAGTACTGTTTTATCGATCTTGTTTCAGTACCTCGTTATATTAAGCTCCTCTGTTTCTGATGTATTCTGAAGAATTAAATATAGTCTACTTGATAGCATTAGGAAGTTATCAATTCTGTGATTATAATCATCTCCTACCTCATAACATTTAGAATTTATTTTTTCATAACCTCTATTTAAACCATTTCATATTTGGACTTAATTTTTCGAGCCAATTAAGCTTTCATAATATTCTGGTGGCGCTAATTCTCTAATAAAATAAGGTTTTTTCGTCATAGGTGAAAATTCAATTTTCCGTATTGTGTCACGAAAATATATGTTTTACCTTCTCTTCGATTTAATCAGAATTACTTGCTGTCTAAAAAGTATATGGCTTGTAATCACAAAAAAAAACTTTCAGAAAGTCTAAGAAGAATGCTAAAGGGAAACATTTGCTTCTTTCCAAGGTTCTCCTCTTCATTTTTTTAAGTAGTGTAAAAAATGTATGAATGTCTACAATCGGTATCCTTGCCTTTACAAAATCATCACATAATTCCTTAATGTCAACCGGATCAGAACCTTCTGGATGTCTGTAAACAAGAGTTTGGTTTCTGCACTCAAACTCATGACAGTTCCTATAATTTCTCTCATAGTGCTACCTTTTAGACAGTATTTAAACTATTTTTTTAAATCACCATCCATATTATTTTTAATTTTCGCTGTCATCCACAGTAAAAATGATGCGAAAATGTATGGAAATTTTTCAATTACTTACTCTTCAGTGGCATGCAATCTGTTACATATTTCTCTGGAATTACTGTAGTGTTACTAGCCACGGATAATGTTGACTAAAAATGATTTATACCTCTTAAATATTTCACTACTGTTTTTAGACGCCAATAGAGAAATAATCCGCTTATAGGCAACAAGCAGGGAATCAGTTAAAAGAGCTGCGAATAATTCTTAGGCAACAAGCAGGGAATCAGTTAAAAGAGCTGCGAATAATTCTTACTGTGGAAAATAAAAATATTTATTCTGTTTTAATAATTCTAATCGCAGAATTTATTACATTAATAGATTCTTGTACTAATATCAAACATACTAATTCGAACATTTATTAAATATATTGTATTATTGTTGTAATAGTAATTATTTGGTTTATGTTTGTCAAAGACCTATAAATTTCGGTGTCCATCTCTATAGAAAATACTAAGAACTCAAAACTAAAATCCAAGCCATGGTATGTGTCCTCATCTTCACATTTGCTGCAAGAGGAAGAAGATGTTATCGCTGGAAATTAGTAAATCCCCGTTTGCCGTGTTAGAATAGCGAGCTCTTCTAGCCGAAGAAAAAGCAGAAAGGTGTTATTTTCCCTGACAAGAGGCTCAGTGCAGAAATAAATAAATTACTATCTACATCTTAATAAATTGAACTTCTTCGTTATTTGTTGCGGGATTTTGATGTTTTAAAGACAATCAATTATATGAACTTCAAACTAGTAGTGCCAGCAGTTGATTCAGACCAATAATATATTCATTATAGTAGTTTAATACTCTCGTGGGATACGACCCATAATGAAGCGGAAGATTTTTCTTCGAAACTGAACGTCCGGAACGGCTCCCCAGGCCCATTCAGCATGTTGTCCAATGACTACCGTGGAGGAAACTCCGCGAGAAGATGAATCATGGCCTGAGCGTGGTGCTGACCTGCCACCTCCTTGTAGTGCCAACGGCTGTAATGAGAATGTGGACTCTACCTCCGCGAATCCTGCAGGATGCGGCAGGAGCCGTAGGAATGCCAACATTCTTTCTGATGTTCTGCTTTGACTTTTTAACACTGTTATACAAGAACGGAACTTGCAACACCCCAGACATTACGTATCGTTAGTCATCAAGCCTGAAGATTGTTTCTGAAGCGCAATGAAATAAAAAACTGCGTGTCTGGGCAAGTTACTCTCCAACAACTTCGCTGGACTGAGTTTTCCTAATGTTTTGATTACATCAGTGGCAGTGTTCTGAATGTCAGTAGAAGAAATACTTGTTTTTACGAAGGATTATTGTCTTAATGTGAAAGCCTGACGTCACTGCTCTAATTACTGGAATGAGACGTTCCGATTGTGCTGAATGTCGCTGGGCCTAGCTCATTAGCTCTCCAGTCCGCTTCAATTAAAGGCGAAGAAGAAGCCCGGCGGCCGCCTCCGACAAGTGCCCACTTTATCGACAGGTGGATGCGCACCCCAGACTAGGATGCTTCTGGGGGACCTTCCAGTGAAGGTGGCAAGGAAACACATGCCGGGTATTGCAACATTATCACTAATCGGCCCAATCAGTTTATCATCAATTTACTATTATTATTGAAAAATTTACATTTATTAATTATAAGAATCCTCAATTATTGTATTTGTGTTTGTAACTTGATATGTATGATTATTTGGTTTCCACAGACTAGTTTGTACAGTAAACGGGGTAGCATGGTGTTGTTAAGTTACTATCTTCGACGCTGGCCAGTCTGGAGTAGTGCGAATTCGCACTACTACCTGCCTGACATTCGGTAGGAGGGAGGTCAAATCCCGTCCGGACATCCTGCCTGGGGTTTTCCGTGGTTTCCCTCATCATTCAAGGCGAATGCTGGGATGGTTCCCTACAAGCTCACGGCCGACTTTCATCCCCCTTTCCGCCCCTTAGTTTAGTTCATCCAGCAGCCCAGCTGGGAGGCAGCCTGCATTGTAGCATGGCAGGGCGTGGGGCAGTGTGTGTTCTGCCGCTTGGAGACGGTTGTATGGCGCTAGTTCATGCTCTTTGTACGCAAACTAAAATAGCATGGGAAATGTGTTTAAAACTTGTTTGAATGTAACATGAGTTTTTTCAGTTGTTTAAAAGAACGTTATTAATTAAGTTCAGTAGTATTTTCACCAGAATTGAGTTTTTCTTTTCCAGATGTTGTCATAATACCTCTCAATTTGTTTGGCGGATATATGACAGAAAATTGTGATTAAAACAATCCCGACTAACGACTTGCATGTGTTGAGAGAGGAGAATTGGGACGTTTTCGTCCAACCTCATCCACTAATGGAGAGGCTGACCATTTCCAGTATGATTGGTAGCTTACATTTGGCGACCATTGCTTAGATAGATCACAATATATAAATGACTCATTAAGTTATCTTGTGGTATTACACCTTTTTTTTATCCTCGCTAGCATTAAAACCAGTTTAAATTTACCGAATCAGTATGAAAATCTTCAGTGGAATACAACACAGCATATTCAAACTGATGCTACAGTTTATGTTTGTTTTCGCTCCTGATGATGTTACCAAGCATTTCACAGTTACGATCGTGCTTCCAGATATTTTTCTTTTGTTTACCGTAATATTGGTCTAATTGGTTCCTCAAAATAGCCCATGGGCGCTTCCTGCCACACTCCGTATATCCGTTTCTTTGCACAAATGGTCACACTTTAGGATAGGTGCAATGCACCCTCCGCCACCCACTTTTAGTAAATCGTAGAGTAACAATGATAGCGATCACTGTTACAGGAATAGTCAATCATACCGTACGCCAAATATTTCATGCATTTTTTTATTTTCTTATAGCTTTTCGCCTCGTTAACGTCTAGGTCATCATAGGCGTAAAAGGATTTGTGGAAGGAACCATCCACGCATTCACCTGAAGTGATTTCTGGAAACGATGTAAAACCGAAATCTAGATGATCGTACGGGGATTCGAACCACGTCCTTGCGAATGCAAGTCAAGACCGTTACCACACACGCACGACGCTCGGTATTACATGTTACAGCCATTACAAATTACCTCTGATGTAAATACTCGTATTTTACTGCAGAGAAAGCCGCTCCATCCGAATACGCATTTTACTGTTGACTGTATGAGTTGTACTGTATTAACACGTATAATAAAACTTTAAAAAAGTCGGTTTTGTGCATTAAAAATTGAGCTTAACTAATAACAGATAACACATACTTACAAGAAATACAAACACTGTGGAGTATTTTACAGAGCGATACATGTAACATTAGTGACATATATTTTTAAATTCTAAACAAGTCCTACCACCAAGCTTTTTTTTCGAGAAGATTAATTTCAATGTACACTGACCGCGGTTTTTAGGCGAATGCCGGAACAGTCCACATTATAAACATTATAAACAACACAGTGTATTTTTTGTTTAACGAATAATACGCTTAACACAACCAGAACGTAGTTACGCATTTCGCTGACAGATGGCAACACTTAACTTCCTCCATTAATATGCAGTACGACTCGTCAATAAGTATAAAATGCTTGGCGTCAGGAAGGACATGCTGGCGTAAAATCAAAGCTACAGAACCGACGAAGGCGATGATGACTAAAACTCATCAAAGGCAGCCGACTCGTAATGTTAGTTAAAACCTGGTGAAGAAGGAGAAGTGTGATAATGATAGAGAGACCATATCTGCATAATTTGGAATTTTCGTCTTTCTAATTTTCTGTGTATTTTTCTGTGCCATTTCCCCCAAAAATTAATAGACGAATTTTAACGCAAATACACGTTTGATAGTTTATGAAATCAGTTATCATACAGGATAATTTTAATTCCGGTAAGCTAAACAGTTCCCTATGAAATAGAGGCCATAATGTAAATTTTGTAATTTTTGTACATTTTTTCAAGCCTTACTTACTTAGGAACGTGTTTCTAATAAAATGAAACATATTGATATCCTTATAAGTTAGATAGTGGTTTAAAAAAACGTCAATATATCCACGCGCCTCATAAAATGTTTGGATTGAATTAAATATTACACAGTTGTAGTTACTTTACATACTAATAAGTTCACATAGTAATTATTATCAAATATATGGAAGCAAAGAAAAATCTTCTAATTGTTTACCATTGTATAGTATAGGTCTCGTATAGTTCTCGTATCCTCATATATTGAAAAATATTTGGCAACACCTACCTATTATACATGATGAAGGTGTATACATATCCTGTAACCTATAACAGATAGACTTTCCACCACAATTAACGATTTTTCACGATAATTTATATACATACCAATAGGTTCGTGCAGTAATAATAATGAGCAAGGGGCGTGAGCTCAATACGTGATGAAGGTGTATACATATCCTGTAACCTATAACAGATAGACTTTCCACCACAATTAACGATTTTTCACGATAATTTATATACATACCAATAGGTTCGTGCAGTAATAATAATGAGCAAGGGGCATGAGCTCAATACTGCGGACATTGACTTTACCTTTCGCTGTTCTCTCATGTTTAACACTTACATGAGTCACACGCGCCACACGTAGGCACTTTAAATATTGTTTACATGGAAGCAGTAAATGTATTTATGCCATCCACAGTCATAAAACTCTGCGGCTTACTGTCAATTTTAAGGAACCGGCAAGCAAGTCAGAAGAGAACAAAGAAAGAGAGAAAACTCGTCTGCTACTTAGCAAAATATCTTATCAGTAATTCAAGAGCACAGATCTCAGATTCGACGTGGACAAAGAAGGGAATGCACAGATCTCAGATAAAAGCTGAAATGGATTATATAATACCTGTTAACAGAGAGGGCTGAGGATATTGAGAAGTTATTGAATGGCATGAACAAAATACTGAAGGAAGATTTGGACTGAATATAAATCAAAGTAAGACAAAAGTGATTAAATGTAGTAGAAATGATACCAATACTAGCAGATTAAATATAAAAATAGGATCGGATGCAATAGGAGAAGTGAGTGAGTTCTGTTACTTGGGAAGCAAAATTACAACCGATGGCCGAAGCAGGAATGATGTTAAAAGCAGAATAACACTAGCAAAACGAGCCTTCATGAAAAAGCGAAACATTTTAGTTTCAAATATTGATCTAGGAATTAGAAAGAACTTTTTAAAACTCTATGTGTGGAGCACAGCACTTTACGGTAGCGAAACATGGACTTTAGGAATACCGGAAAGAAAGAAACTTGAAGCATTTGAAATGTGGTGCTACAGAAGAATGCTGAAAATTAACGGGACAGACAAAATTAGAAATGAACGAGTTTTGGAAATGGTGGGTGACAAAAGAAGTTTATGGAAGAAGCTTACAGGAAGAGACAGGCTGGTAGGTCATATTTTGAGACATGCTGGATTGGTTAATTTGTTAGTGGAGGGAACAGTCGAAGGTAAGAACTGTAGAGGAAGACAGAGATTAGAATATATGAAGCAGATAATTGAGGACGTGGGTTGTAAGGGGTATGTAGAAATGAAGAGGTTAGCACAGGATAGGAAGGGATGGGGATTGACAACAGCTAAAGATGACAAAAAAAATAAAAAAAACTGATAGACTCGTTTCTTTCTTGGTACGAGACTAGACGTTCCTCAAATAAACCATGATATGGGTTATCTTACAGCACTGGCGAACATGTGTTAATACACCTGTATTACGAACATGATTAAATTATTTTCACATATACTGCTACAATACTGTGAATTATCTCTATTACCCATCAGAACTTAAGAACTAAAAATTGACTTTTCAACGGTAAAGTTCATTCATCCAATCAACATAAAGCTTCAGTTAATTCCAGAAGCCACACTGTCGGTATCAGCGTTTTCACTTAGCTGTCTACAGAAGCGCTTCCACTCCATTTCGATGTCTTGATACACTTCTTACACGGTTAGTGGTAGCCTGAAAAGTTTCTGGCCATGGTCTCTGGCTGCATCTGACACAGCACTTGCCAGCTTGTCCAGTTCTTCCCACGGATGGTCGTCTCTCAGCACTTCGATGTAGTTTTTCCTGTGAGCTTCACCTTGTACAGTTTCACTTAATCGCCTCCAGATGCACATGCAAAACGTATGTGGTAAGGTGTGCTTGGTGACCTGATGTACTGTTTGTAGATCACTCAGTGCACATACAACTTGGAAAAAAATATATAATTATATGGTTTACTGCTTATAGAGTTAAAACCTCGACACCTGTAATACTGAGAGGACTGCTCTCGTACTTAACAAAGTAGGTCACGTACAAAACCTTATATGGTTACAGCAGTACGCTCCAAATATAAATTCTATAAGAATGATTACAGAAATGTTAATAGGATGACTATTATACGTATTGTTTCTTTTTAAAAGTATTGTCAAGTTATGTTACTTCATTGTTCATCATCTATAGCTGATGAAAAGAATAAAATTATAGTTTAAAAAACTAAAAATACCCTTTTGTAATAATTTGGATTAAAAAATTAAAAATAATTTTTAATTATAATGATTTTGTTCAACAGGGATAGTATGACCCAAACTTTATCAGGTCAATGATCAAAAAAGAAAATAATTTCAACATAAAAAAGCTTGGTGTGATAAATATCAGTTGTTATATTTTTTATCGCCAACTATTTGTAGTGTCAGTATGAAAAGTAACGCTTTTTTAGATTAAAGTTATTTTTATGAATGAATTTATTCTTGTTTTAAGTTTATTTACAAAATCAAGTTATACTGAATTTTGGGACATCCTATCGCTTTTGAACAAAATCTTTGTATTTAAAAATTATTTTTAATTTTTTAATTCAAAATGTTACAAAGTAGTGTTTTTAAACATTTTAGTTCAGATTGCTACAAAAGCGTATTTTTTTAGTGACTGATTTTTCTTAGCCAATCTTCGTTTTATTTGTATTGTCGTTTCAGTTTTCATTATTATTTCCACAATTAATGGACAGTTAATCTCCGATAGCAGGGAAAATGTAAAAGACTAATCTTCTATAATAATACGAACTAATTCAAAACGATTTAGCGAATATTCACTGTTTAACATCAGCTTAAGTGACACCGAAAACTATCATAGATGCTTGCATCAAAATGTCGACAAATGTGATGCATAGAACATCCCGCAACAAGTGTGGACGAAAACCACTTTTCTGTTGTTACTGTCAAAGTAATGAGAATACCCGGATATAGCTATGAAATTATTGCATTGTCATCGGTTCTTAATATGTGTGGAAAATTTCAAACACGTCTCGAAGTGGGTGAAAATTGAATATTTTATCACATTCAACCACGTTTCTGTTTTTACTGTCAAAGTAATGAAAATACCAAGACACGGCTATGAAGTTATTGTATGGTCATCAGTTCTTAATACAAGTGCAAAATTTCAAACAATTCGGACATCTTGAAGTGGGTGAAAATTGAATAAAAAAATACGTTACATTCGTACCCACATACATCATATATACATACATCATACATACAGGTTAAACCATATAAAGCGTGTAAAAAAGTAGACACTCTGTTAATATTTGTGTGACAGACAAATTTATCGGTCATCAAGTTATGAGAATAAATAATATTACAGGATTCTAAGAGAGAATAAATAATTCGTCACCGAGAGTAATCGTATTGATTCATTAACGCCAAATTCACCTAATTTAATGTGTGGATAGTGTGTTTTCTTGTAGGTTGTTAAATGTGATTGTAAGTTTTTATGAATTCTGCCAACTACGAAGGATAATAAAAATCCACTTAAAGGCCAACCAATAAAAATTAATCGGCATATATCAAGACAATAGGACTGTAATATTATTTATTCTTATAACTTGATAGCTGATACATTCGTCTGTTTCATAATAATAACAGAGAATCTATATTTTCTTTTCATCAGCCAAAGATTATACTTAGAAGTAACTTGACAATACTCGTAAAAACTAATACCACAGGTAATACTTATCAAATTAACGGTTCGTTTTCTTACAATATTTATATTTAGATGATTCTCCTGTAACCTTGTAAGCTATGTTTGTGCATTATTACTTGTTTACGAAATGACAGAACGTGTAATGATAATCAGATTTTACTGGTGGTCCGTCTACTAATGAAGGAGCATTATGAGCCGGTATAACGTGGAATGGAATATCTGACTGCATGCAGCCTCCTCCTCCCTTACTGGTTGAAATTAGCCGAGCCAAGATTGCCGGCTGAACGCAATACGGTCCGGTGTACAATGCGTTGTTTGGAGGGGAGTCCTAGTCCTAGTACAGTGAATGAATCGAGAAACATGATTGCTTCTAGACGGCTGGAATGAAACATCCTTACATATCACAAAACACATTTACCTGTATGTCTGTGAATTAGTACGCTAATAATTTGAGATGATAAACAAATTTGCATAAAACATCTTTTTTTTTCATGTATAGGTTCATCATCCGGTCAAAGATTAGTGCATATTTCATTAGATTTAATTTAATTGCAATGGAGAACACGCTCCGGTGGCAATTCCCGTGCACACCCATATTCCCCCTTTCCTACACCCACCTACATTTGCCTTCTACAAATTTTAACTTTAAATTCTTTCTACGTTTTCGGTAATTTATTCATCATTTCCCTTGGTAACTTATTCCAATCCCTAATACTCTTACCCAGAAATAAGAATCTTCCCACACCCTTGCGTCTGAAATCGAGTGCCACCTTGTGGTCATGTTCATCTTTTGCCTTCCATGCACTACTTTTCATACCTTTCATTAGTCTACATAAAGTAGCAGTTGCGATTTTCCTGAAGAAGATTAATAAAAGGGAGATACTATCTGGTTTCTGACTAGTCAGTTAGACTTTTCTTTTCCTTCGGGGTTTGTGCCTCGTCGACTCTATGGTCATTAGAGACGGAGAGAATGGTGGCTAAGCTACGGGAAGGAACCATTCCTTCATCTGACTGAAATTTCTTTAAAAAAGTGTGGAAATATTATATTTAGCTATAAAATATTGTTTAGTAAGACACCTTATTGTATTTATTAGAATAAAACTATATTTTCTAAAATAAAGAAAATGATTGGAAGTTTATAAAAATGTGCACTATTAGGGCCTCTGAGATTTATCAAACAATTAAACTAAGGAAAAATAATCTGAAAAAAATTATTACCGAGCCCTAGAAAAATTAACTCGAGAGTCAACACACATAGCGTGGTACACACTGCCTATTACCGCACACTGTGGCTTAAGGCGTTAGAGCATCCGAAGATACGGCAGCCGAGGGTTTTGAAAATTTCCACCCTGATTACGGATTTGAAGAAGTGTTTACAATATTACAACACTACACATTTTACTGACACTTTGAAGCCAGTGGCCCTTATATCTGAAGAACAATGCTTTAGACAATAATCTCGTGAAAGTTTCGCAAAATCTATGACATTGATTTCAAGAATTCTGTTCACAGGAACAAATTGTTCGATAATATCAAATTTAGCTTAGAAAATTACAGTTCTCATTTGTGTTTGGTTGAGAACTCGTGTTAATGAAGATTGTTTTGCTTATGTTTCATTTAATACGGGACTGCTACTTTCAAGTTCCACCCATGCTATAACCCAATAGTTTTCTTTTTATAGTTAACATATACACTTCCAAATCGCATATAGTCAGACTGTAATACTGAAATTTTATAAAATCTACATTATTGTAATCCAAAAAACATCCATGTAGCTTAAGTTTTTAACATAAATTTTGAGTCTATCTGGATGCAAACATTGTATATTTGGAAAAAAAATCCTCCCGTTACGAATTTACTTATTGATTTAAAAAAAATCCTATTTACAACGTATATTCTGCCATATTTAATTTGTGGAATGTTGTTTTCTGGAGCTACACAATTTAAACAGAAAGGACTAAGTTCTTAATTCCTTTCTTCTGTGTTAATGAGGCGTGGTAATATATAGGTTGCAGAATCAAAAGTGGTGGATGGAAGGGGAAAGATGAATGATTTGCCAAAAACGTCGCAAGAATTTAAAATTCAAATTCGTTGAGTTCTAAAGTAGGCGGGTACAAGAAGGGGAAAAAATAACTGCTTAGGGAAGTTTCTACTGGAGCGTTGCATTTTATAGGAAGAAAATTAAATGAAGTAATGAAATTTTCCTGTCGGAATCTGCGCAATTTTTAGACAATATTTATGTGTTGTAACCAACCTTCAGTCTAGCCTGCATTTGCTTCGAATGTATGGAATAGGTGTTCCATATTCGTACTGTCCGGTCGTGTTAGTACGCTCGTAATACGAGTTGTGTGTGTTATCTTTGTATAGCGTTAGCGTAAAGTAAGTGCCGTCCAGTATGTTGTAACATGTGAACCTTATGAGGGAATACCAGCTGGCCGGTTGGCTGTTTACGGGTCGGCCGTTTCTTGGATGGAGATGAGGTAACGTCCTTCGTAAACACAGGAGCCTGTTTTGAGCCCAGCCCGCTTTGCTGAATAGCTCCCAGCGCTTGCTGTGCTGGCTAAGGACTACCGAGAAAACTTTGCCTGCATGTCCCGTTACGCTGCGACTAACACAAACACTTGGGACAGACAAGTTGTAAACTCTATAGACACGTGTAAAACTTAGCTCTCCTTACGTCGGTAAACCTGCGTACAGTCAACCACCTCCGACCTAAAAACTGATTCAGTTGAAACTGCCCTCAGACCAGCCATTTTATTAAATTTTATTTTAAGAATTATGTATAGCACGATGGGGGTTTATTAATTGTGGTTTTTTATATTATTCATGTGACTAATTGTGAAATTGTGTATATTCGTCATGTAAATGAATATTGCTTTATGAAGAGAGATTGTGTAAATGATATATGTATAATACGTCCAAGGACAACATTATGAACGAAACATTAATTAAAAGTTTGTAATTGTAAGTGTTGATGTCAGCCACGATGTATGGAGAACAATTCTCAACTGTTTGGACTGGTTTATATTGATAATTATCTGTGTAAGTAGCTGTCAATATCTTTCCAAGTGTTTCATTTTTTTTTTTTCCTGCTTAACGTCTCTCTAACAGTGAGGTCTTTAGAGACGGAAAAGGATGGGGGGCAAGGAATGGGAAGGAATTCGGCCATGGCCTTTAGAAGGAAGCATCCCGGCATTTTCCTGGAGTGATTTGGGAAACCATGGAAAACCCAAATCTGGATGCCCGGACGGGGGTTCGAACCGCCGTCCTCCCGAATGCGAGGCCAGGACGCTAGCCGTTACACCACCACGCTCGGTCAAGTGTTTCATAATTTTTGTGAATAATTTTGTACTTGTTTTAATTGTTTTAGTGCTGTTTCAACTGTCGGCCTTCTTTGTTATATTCTGGATGTTTCTCTAGTGACTATTTGAGCGAGTGGTAGAGGCGAGCAGTTAGTTGCCGTTTCAAGTATTCAGTCACCGTCAAAATGTATTTGTACTTTAGTATCTTTGGACTAGTCTAGTGTCTTATCCGCGTGTAATGTTACTATAAAGTTTTCGACGAAATAAAAGTGAGGTGAAAAGTGATTCGTCGGTGTTGTCATTTCATAAAACTGTTTTATCTATTCAAAGCTGTAATATTTGTGGAAGGTTAACCATCTGGCGACCAACGACAGTAACCTGTGAATTGGATGACGAAACAATTAAACAATATCATCATTAACTGAGGACAGCTGAGCATACAATAATTACTGAGCGGTGTATCACAGTCCTTTGTACGGTATGAAAAGGTGATTAATCTTAATAACAAAATTCTTTCTTAACCCTTTTTTTCTCTCTATCTATATATATAGATGTCCCTATTTTTGACAGGCAACCCCTTGTGACTCATGAAAGAGGGGGGGGGGGTGAGGAGGACTTGTGTCCTGTCTGCATTAGAGCCGGGTTTGTTAAATCCGGTTCAATTAACCTACGCGATGAACTTTTGTGTTGTCACCTGTCTCCGAAACGCGAAATTTTGTGTATCTAAGAAAAGTATTTTTTTTATCTATCTTTCTGAAATGTGTACTTCGTAAGGTGAAGATTAGGGACCGCCCCAATATTTGCCTATACGATGACGGTAAACTGCCTAAAAAGCGCATTCAGGACAAATATTACGAACCTGGTCCCTTTGAACCTACCCGTTCCAGTGTGCTGTTGCCTTAATGCGCGCAGCCACACTGGTAGGTGAGTTGTACTGGCGGATAATATTACCTGGTCGATGTTTGCTGTCAATTAGACCGGTCTAGGGGAGGTCTTTTGGATCCAGGAAGGGGTCGTTGTCTTCGCTTTGTCGTGGGCAGCAATTGGGACGAGCTCCAGCTGAATGCTCGTTCTCCGCGTAACGAATAGAAAATAACTTTCAGTCTCGACAGACCAGCAACGAATCCCATCTCGAATCTTCTCGTCGTCACTCCAATTAACTATACATTTTCGACAGTTTTCGAAGAACGGATTAAGCGACCAATAAAGGATTGCTAAAACATCCCCTTGCATTCGAAAAATTATGGGTACAGGAAACACTGCATGTAGTTTGTAGTTAAAGCAATCCAGGGTGCCTATTCACGAAAAGCATTGCCAAGGGCTCTTTTTTTTGTTTTGTTTTTAAACTTAATGTTGGTGGTGCGGTCCTGCGTTGTAAACTGAAGCCGCCTTTGTTATGTTTCCTGCCTGAAACTCCTAGAGCCGATCACACATTGTTGGACTTCAAATATCTGTTTTTTTTCATAAAACGCTCGTTCGCTTACGCTGAGATATCTTACAGGTTACCTGTTCCGCGCAGTGCCCTTTAATCTGTATATTACCGCCAGGTACACTGCTTACTTCTTACTCATTACTCATTACTTAGTTACAACGCAGGTTGTAGAAACTACGTACACAGCAAAGTGTATACACATAGTAGCAAATACAGATTATTAAAGTGAACGTATTTACTATATCTCTGGTTTACATTTCCTTTACAATGGTGTCGGCATATTTCCCTCCTCATTACAGTCGCTCTTTAAAATAAACAAAAATTTTGTCATCATATTTATATTATCAGACATTTTGTTTTCATGTCTTTTTTCCTGGTGAAAACGTTAATCTTGTTATTTCACTGGCATCGCCTAAATTTTTCATGTAGTAATAGTTCATGTACAAGAAGATCAATTAAAAATATTTAAACATTATCTAACAACTTAAAATTTACCGAGCGTGGTGGGTAAACGGTTAACGTTCTAGCCTCGCATTCGGGAGGACGCGGGTTCGAATTTCCGTCCGGGCATCCAGATTTGGGTTTTCCATGGTTTTCCCAAATCACTCCAGGCGAATGCCATGATGCTTCCTTCAAAAAGGCCATGGCCGAATTTCTTCCCTTCCCGTTCCTTGTCCCCAGTCCCATCCCAACACCTTAAAATTCCGGAACGCGGCTTTTATCATACTGTTATAACTTCCGTCTTGTACTTTCTAATATAGCATTCAAGCTTCCATCGGAAGCGGGTTCATGGCAGTTTAGTTGAGTTTTTCAAAAGATACATTAGAAAAAGAATTTACAATTTGTTATATCTGCTCTGTAATTATGTAGAGGTGATGAAATTTAAAAAAATAACAAGATTGAAATATTAGCGAATTTATCAAATTAAATTCCCTCAATGTAGAGACAGTATTGCTAACTAAAAATACACCATCAAACACTTTCGTATGATAGAATCTCAAACTGATCAGCATGAAACAATTATTTATTGTTACAAAGTGTTAAGAAATCAAATTCAGATTTACTTAATTAATCGTATACTGGAAAGTTAAGTTCAACATTCTGCAGAAAACCGAAGGTGATAGAGAAAAAGTAGTTATAAATTTGGAATTATCTCCAAAAATAGAATCAATAGCATATATTTATTTTCATTAATAAGAAATATTGCAGAGAGGTTTTTTTAATGTACTTGTTATACACCATTTATTAGTGTGTATTAACTATGCCATGTTCCACAACCCGAAGTTTTTCTTTTTAGCAAGGTATATGGAAAAAAATTAGAGAGTTAAAGTTATTCGAGATAAGATGGTGCCCCTGCAAGCGCCCGGCCCGTTTCTCTCCGCGCGTCCTGAGCAGCTCGCTGTTTATTTTCGTATGTCAGATCGGCTGATGGTCCACATCCGACCACGCCAGCTTTACTAAGAAACACGCGCTTTACTAAGAAACACGCGATGTCAGGGGCGGCTAAAATTGCCGGCCTTGTTCCCAGTACACTTGAAGCGCTTCTAATATTAGCAGTTTTCGACTCTCCGGCAATGTGGCAAATCTCAAGATTCAGGAATCCTCCAACGCGAATGAAATATTTACGCTCAAAGCGGGCTTCCGTGTGCAGGAATGGTAGCTGCGATGTAGAATCAGATTCATCCTTCTTTTAACCCAGTTCTTTTCACCGCAGCTAAAACTGCGATTCATTTCGCAAACTAAAATACATCTGTGACTGATTTAAAAACGTTAGAAATGCTTTCAAACTAATATTACAGCCGAGATTCTTGTGGCATCTTTTCTTTATGCGATTTTTGTCCTAAATATTCCCGTAACCTGTATTTACACTTTTTAATTTCAGTATATTGTTGAGTTAGTTTACCTATATATCAAAGGAAAGAGAATAAATGTAAATGTTATCATCAGCACATAGCACAGTTATTGTGCTTGGATCAAACGAAGAAAAAGAAGACATGTGTTGTTAAGGTATCTTTATCACTATAACTCAGTTAGCATTTCGTAGCTAACTTGTTGTTAGGGATTTGCTACTCGTCCACGTAATTAGTATTGATGAGACGATAGCTGACAGATAGTATCACCATTGTCGTGCAAGCACGAAAACTGATGCTGGAGGGATTATTTAACCGCTGAAAACAGTATGTTTCAGAGAAATTCGCATTTAGTTTTCACTTTACCACTTAAGTTCTGAACGAATGTAAGCTTTATCGGTGTGTCAGTTCTGTATATATTCATAATACAAAAACTTCACCAATTTACATTTAATTTCACAGTGCTTATGAAAACAAACTAATCAGATAGATGTTGCTTGGTCGCAGAAGAATTCCAAATAGCATTGGCGATCTCGATACTCCAAACGATTGCCTGGCCGTTTTGCGAATTTCGATTTGCTGTGCATTCTGCCTCTGTTGCGGTTATCTCAGCTAAAATCCTCCTGAGTAAAAAAACCTAAACTTTCATTTGAAACCCAAATCATTGAGCGTCCTGGCATACTTCTAACGAAAAAAATCATAGCTATGGAAGAGATGAAGTCCGTGTAAGAGACAATAAAATATTGGCTGAGACCGAAATCCTCTAGATTCTCAGTTATACACCTTAAAAATCCCGCTACTTTTTTCCACAAATTCCAAGCAGTTGTTCTAAAAAACAAGGTGATGATATACTTGAAAAAGAAATATTATCACTCCCTGTTTAATAGAATTTATCTTTCTCGCCCTATAAGTAACAACTGAAATGCAGAAACAAATGTTTCTGCATAGACAGTTGCACAAAAAATTATCTTGTGATAATCTTATCAGGACGAAAATAATTTCGCCTTACTGACGATTTATTGCTTTCCATTTGGTAAATAAGAATCTGTTTCTTTTCCGTATGTTAAAATCTAATAAAAAATCTGATAGAAGCACGTTCATAGATAAACAGTACATCAGACAAGCCACATTGTAAGACGTTGTACCTAAAATTACCAGATTCACGTGTCGCTTGGCATAACGCCCTCGAGTGGCCGAAAATCTACTCCAGAGTGGAATATTTTTTTAAAAAAGCGTTTTTCCAGAAAAATGTTCCCTCTATCTAACTATCCAAGATCAAAACTTAGAATTTAAAAAATTTCAGAAAAACACAATCTGTATCCTTCTTGGTGATATCAATTTGATAATGTCTCATGCTCTAAATTTTTGATAGCAATGAAATAATTAGCGAAGTGTACATTTTAATATACAAAAATTTGTACTGAAATAAATCAGAAAATGTAAAAGAAGTATATACTAGTTCAAACACAAATAAAATTAATTAACATCAGCAAAATCGACTGTTTCGTTAAAATCGTACTAATAACTGGGGTAATCAAGGATTAAGTTTCATAAGCTGTAGGTTGTTCAGATTATTTTCAGCTTAAGATTAAACTACGTATCGCAGTCACCTCGCTTACGACACCTCACTTAGAGACATGTGTAAACAAACTCTGCTTTTAAAATTTTTCCACCGTCCTCGAACGCTGTTACCCGTTAACATGTTGTCAACGCTTCCTACACGAACCAGAACTATCTGCGCTTGCTGCAGCCTGTGGTGGTCTCACGCCCGCTGAAAGCTAACCTCCTCACCTCTTACAAAATCCGCTGAGTGCACGGATATTATAAGAACTCCGCAGAGTCATGTCCCCATCTACGCGAGGAATGCGTGCAATAAACCTTTTGACATGTGTTATATCTTTCGCAACTCGGTGGAGGAACGAACGTTTGCTATCTATTCCTTTGGCAGTAAGATAGAAGAGAGGGAGGAGCACAGTTCATAGTCAGCAGATTTAATCCCAAAGGCCTGCACGAACCTCTCAGCTTTGCGCTTGCATTGAATGCAGTGTTCCACAGCGTTGAAGGTGTTCTGTCAGTCGAATTATAATGTTACATTTGGTGCCAAACTTCCCGTCTTTTTTGTATAGTACCGATTGTCAAGCTGTATTCGTTTTACTATCATGCGCAACACCAGCAACAAGCTACATTTAATGCTTATCGTGCACAGCACATTACTCATAGTCAGCTACGCGCTTGCAATAATTACTCGAGTAATACTGTGACAGGTAACAGAAACCACTGCGACATCAAAGTTTCGCTAATAAGGGGTAAAGTTCGACTTAGAGCGTGGTACACATTTTACCGTAACAAGTGTGCTAGTTCGCTACTTAAAAGAGTAGGGAAAGCGTGTGTGGAAATATCATACAGACACTAGATAATAATATCGGTTCCTTTACGTAACCATAACTAATTTCGACTGAATTCGAGCTCCAAATCTTCACGTGCATCATTTATTTCCTAAAACTGTCTACCTGTTCTCATTTGGAGGTAAAAGACGCAATCACCGAAGTTAAGACTGCTAAGGCTCTAGAAAGGTATCGGCTGAAATGGAGCAGCAGAGTGGAGGTTGAGTGTTGAATACCACTTCTACTGATCTGATAGCTTGAAAAGTTATCTGGGGAACCGTTTCGATTTTCTGGTTCGTGCTGATCCCAAAAGCCGACGTCCAGTTTGAACTATATCATAATACGCCACTAAATTTTCACAACTTTTGATGGTTTCTCTGAGATTCCTGTCCTGTCTAGATCTCATGAAACACTTCTATGGATGATACTTTGTTTAGAAACACTTTGCGACAGCGGAAACTATGGGCCACAGTACCTCACATTAAAGCAAACAGCGGTTCTCTACCACCGCTCCAAGCGACGTGATTGTCTGCACTTCTCAATGATTACAATCTTCACGTTTTCGTTCTTCTTCTTCTTTCCGAATACAGACAATTATTGTCTATGGGAAATAACTTGCTCTCTTTTCTTTTATATGCTTTACGCCTCGTTGATGTCGAGGTCATTAGAGGCGGGATGGGACGTCGGATAAGGAATAGGAAGGAATTCGGTCATGGCCTTTTGAAGGAAACATCCCGGCATTCGCCTGGAGTGATTTGGGGAAACCATGGAAAACCCAATTCTGGATGCCCGGACGAGGATTCGAACCCACGTCCTCCCGAATGCGAGGCCAGAGCTTTACCACTCACCCACCACACTCGGTCTTCTTTTTCCTGCTCAAACAGTTATCATTTATTTTTCCACGCCTTGGCTCAGATATGACATCGGTATTAATGATTTTTTTGTGATGTTTGTAGACAAGTCGCAGTAATAAACGTCATGTCCCAACTTCATGTATGAAGTACTTTCTATACGGCTTTTTACTGTAGACGTGTTGCGTGTGAAATAATTAAACTCGAATACCTTTCGTCAGAAAATCCATCCGGTGTTTGTCCAACGCTTAAAAGGAGACAGATCCTTCGTTTTCAACAGTAAAAAAATAGGCACCTGGATTTAAATATTAACATACATAGCTTGCAAATGATTTACGTGATGAAAGATCTAAAACTGTAAAAACAGATGAAAACATCTAGAGGGTTAACAAAATGACATTGAGCATATCAGAACAGTTCGGAACATTTTACATCAAGAATTAAATATGAGAAAGGTTTCTGCAAGATTGGTGTCGCATTTGCTGAATGTTACCAAAACCAAATTCGAAAGTGAATGTTTCAACAATGTTTTAAATGATTTGAGTCCACCTATTTGTCACCATAGACGAGATGCTGTAACTGATTACCTTTAAAGGGAGAAAAATACTGTGCGAATACTGCGCAAGTGTTCTGAAACAATTGGATGGATAAGTTCGTGAAAAGAAACCAAGTTTACGAAACAACCTCCTCCTCCTTCTTCTTCCCGACAATTGTACCAGGCCTTGGGTCTTCCTCACGGGACTTAACCGCCTGCTGAGTCCGCTAGAGACTTAAGCAGAGTTGTTGAAACATCCACCCTATTCAGCAGGTTTGGACCCCATTGATTTCCACCTATAACCAAGTCAAAGTAATTTATGATTGTAAAACGATTTGAGTAAAATGAAGAGGTGCTGTTCCAGAATACCACTTTAGGAATGGAAGCCATTTGTTGGAGAAACTTTGAACAATGGATATTAAACGTAAATGCATTTTTAAACTAAACGACATGGTCTTTCACATCCAGGGTGAGAACCTTTCAGATTAACCTCGCCCTTTCTCTTTTACACCCTCAAATTCAATGCTTTTTCGACTACCATCGCGTCTAAGATTTCTTCTATCTACAGTTTCGTTTTTAATATCTCCGCTTTTAATTCAGTAAATCAACAAATCTATGTTTTGAGATTTTTATCAAAATAACCAAATAATTTTTTGTCAGTCTTTCTGGATATGAGATATAAGTCTTTCTCGGCGTATCTTCGATATAAATTCTTCTCGGGTTTGCTGCCGAATTACATTTTCTACTGTCAAGCTTTCGGCGACTTTCACAGTGAAAGTCGCCGAAAGCTTGACAGTAGAAAATGTAATTCGGCGGCAAACCCGAGAAGAATATATAGTCTTTCTGGAGTCATCGACATCAACTTAAATAAAAAATATTCCATTGTTTTGTCGGTTCCCCGTTGTATATAGTCATTTATGAATATTTTTCATATACTGAATGCGTTATTGACGTTACATAATAGAGAAACGTACATTCAAGAGTCAAGCAGCGTATCTTAGTCCTGTATCGTAATCACAGAGCGTCCTGAGATATTCCACACAAACGTATCAATTATTAAGAGTCTTTGGAAATCGCATTGATATTTAATAACTAATATATGATATTATGTATTTATATTTAACACTGGAAACTGAATATTCTAATGGGAAGTTAAGTAACTTACCAGTAACCCGTAGTAGAAAATATTATTAAATTGTTAATAATTGAATGTACTATTGTACAGCTCCAGTCTCCAATGGGATGAAAGCTAACATTTATAATACAAGGTTAGTTTAATGCCTATACTTAGTTTCGAACCAGAGACCACTATATTCCCTACTATCTGAACTATTGATCCACCATACTGTTGAATGGGAAAAATGAAAGAACAAAAACATAGATTATGTTGAAGTATAAAAGTAATTTTAACTGCTTTGGAAACAAATGGAAACTATATTCAAATGCTTGACCTTACACAAAAATGTTCGAGTGCAGTAAAGATAAAGAGCGCATGCGTTGCAAAATACAACCAGACAAAGCAGATCTGACTGTGCAGTATTTAATAACGCCGGTTTTAATTTTTTTTTAAGAAAAGATATTTGATTATTTATGTTGCATATATATATATTATTTTTACATTAAAAAGTACTCAAAATATTGTAATTGTCGATTTCACATCGTACATGTTCTTATTAGTTTCACGTAAGAAATATAACTTGTCAGAAATCAATACGAAGGCCACTAAAATATTTTCTTACTAATTACGCGTTTCTAGTCTCAGTTCAGATGACACTGTTATATTCCTTGAAATTTTAACCTGAATAATTAAAATATTCACATAGATCCTTAAAATAAAAATCATTTTTACTGTATAATGCAAAAACTCAACACAAGGACAGTTCTTTTGTGACATGCAAACATAATATCTTTAAAGCTGATATTTAAAATAATTAGTGTGAAATAATGAACTAAATTTCTATTTTTCATATAAAAAATATTATTTTAGTTGCAAGAACAAATGCATCCTGAAGCCACACAGCGCAGATTCGCAAGCGAAAAATGCTAACCCTGGAGTACTTGACTTTAGCTATAATTTTAATAGCTAAGTTTTGTTCCAGTAGTTAATAACGCGTATTTGTGAAACACATCATGTACCACAGTAGAAAAATAAAGTTCGGTTGCTTTATCATAGCTTAACTCCACCATTGCTGTGTTCTCTAAAAATCATATTTAAAAAATTACAATAGTTAAATTACGTTAAAGCGCTCATGTAATCTTAATGACCTGGTGACAGGGTTTTTACTAACTGCGCATTCCACCCCTGTCGTAGCCGCCTTAACCTAACCCGGCAATCCTTCCGGGTATAGGGTACCTACAGCTTAACGTGGAATCTGGCGTGCTTTACATTACACAACAAGCTGTACCAGAGGTGAAGGTCGAGTTAGCGGCCTTTGAAAATCTCCGCCATGACAGGAATTCAAACCGGAGACGGTTAGATGTTAGCTAACTTATATTAATGTATCAAAGATAAAAGAAGAAAATTTTCCGTTCTTGCAAGAAATAGTTGATTTACTTTAGCTGCGAATGAATAAAAGTGGGAAAGGGTAGAGTTGAAACGGACTGGCGTGCATCCACATCATGGCGTCAAGAGCTGTGCTCAGACTAAGTACACAAAGGACGTCTGTGAATATTAAGCCCGGATGTTCTCGTCTGCTTTATTTAAAAATGTATACGCGACGTCAACGTGGGTGAGTATGTTAGTTCTGCCGCGAGCATACACTGCCAGTCTGACCTCACCCGTAATCCCAGACATTTCGTATTCATTCCGCTGCGAACGGAACGCGGATTAATGTCATTTTGGAAGCGCGCGTTCACTACGGATTAGATTCACTACGGATTAATCTCGTTCCTCTGCTGCTGCCGAGCGAATGATTGTTTACTGGATGAAAAGCGCGAATTATTATCATAAAACACAAAACTTGCATTCAAACGTCCGTTACATTGCATCATCGTATATCATTTCAACATTAATATTTTAAACGTACAAATTTAGAAAGTTTTTTTATGACAATGTAGTGAATTTTTAAGGGATTTTCTAAAAAAAATTAAATTATGTAGTTCTTTCTCACTTAGTTTTGTGAGGCAGTAGTTGGTATATGTGAAAATCGTCCGTTGACATAATATAACATAGCGCAAATGTGTTATGGTGAAACCCGATCTAAGGTTCTAAAAACTATATTAACAGGTCAAAAGTCAAATGAAGAGATATTCCTGGCCACTCACTGGGATCAACGCAGGAGCACAATACGTCGTGATTTCCATAGGGTATTCCTCCAGCTATGAAAAAACGGTTTTTACGGAAACTATGCGCAGTCAGCATTTTCTAAAATCCATTTCGCATTGCTAGGAAAGTAGTACAAGATATATGAATCAGCGTTTTTTGAAAGGACGTAATCGACATTTTTTCACATTTTTCTTTTGTGGCGGTTTTTGCTGCTTGAGGATAGAGCTATCAGCTCCTTTTGAAAAGTCATAGTGGAACATGTTAAGGTACATATTTAAAATTAAAATACCATATAAAGCTAATCAAAAATTTCTAATAAGGCTTCCGGATTGATTTTTTGTTAGCTTTCCGAAAGTTTTTATTTGGTCACACACGTCCTTTTAAAAAGCACTGATTCATATACAATTTCGAGTTAATGATTCCATTCAGAATAATTTTTTGATTTTCCAAGTTCCATAATATACTTTTTACGTCATTTCTCTCTCCGCCAGCCTTTCATTTCTAGCACTAATTCCTTACTCACTTTACTAGCTGTAAGCGATGGTTTTAATAATTTGTCTGTGTACATCTAACTGGGAGACGGTATTCTGGAGGTGAACCCGAATGTTGTAGCCAACTTACCGCTCTGTCGTTAAATCAAAGTATTTTACTTATTTGCATAATTCTCCTATAATGATGTTTTTTGCCAACAGAAACTATCTGTATAAGTTTGATCTGTCCTAAAAAGAACTCGAATGATCAATATTTCTCACATGGTGTCTATATTTTTTCCGCGGCTCGAAACGTGAAAACAGTTTTATTTTTTGCCTTACGCTTTTACACACCACGGGACATGGGACAAGAAAGAAAACGAACCATGCCGGAAATTGCGCGGAATGTTTTCGGTATAGTATGTAAAACAGAAATTAGGTTGTTTGGACGGGGGTTCGTACCTGCGTCTTCCTGAATGGTAGGCCCTAGAGTTTATCACTCGATGTAATTAGTATCTGAGACATACTAAACTAATATTTTTTAAAGATATAAGAATTTAATAACTAAGAAAACTCAGCCTTACCATTTTAAGTCAATAATTTTGACTAAGTAACATTTCAGAAATTTTGATTTTGCGTCATGTGCATAACTCTTTCATAAGGACATGATTATTCTCACTATGTTAGCTTCCACCTTTTCAGAGAATCACATCATTTCATGTAATAGTCTTCTCAGCATTTAGCAAATATTACAGCAGCAAGAGGAAGAAAGTGCTTAGTTACTACCTCTTCTACTCTCCATCAAGCAGTGAGTGACATCTCATAGAGGAACCCAAGGCTCGTCCATAGAAAGGGCGCGCGCCACGTGAAGGATAGAATGACGTTACCTGAAAATCGTAATTATTTGAAATTAGAACTTCGGTAACACACGTATTATTACGAACCTTGCCAATTTCATGCCTCTATCCTGATCTGCTTGAAACGAATTCTTCTCTATTGTCTCCTTTCCTTCCCCATCCTCCCTCTTCTAGTACTGCATTCTTTGCACATTCTTTAATGTTCCCTTAACTGGTTTTCATCCAGGCCTTCTCCTTTTCGATTCCGAATTATATGTTTCGTTTGGCATCCTTTCATGACAACCCTCTACATGTATCGTTGGCACTAGAGTCTTGGCCTATCAGTTCTACCCTACACAGGCTTCTTTTGAATTGTTTCCATCACAAGTTCAATACATACCCTGTCTAGTGTTGTGTTGCACAGCAATCAAACACAGATAAATATTTTCACAAATACCTGGAGTGAACTCGTAGGTAGACACCGACGTAAAACATGATGCTAGCTTTCACCGGCAGTTTCATTCACGTATCCCTTTAGATTATACTATTCTTCTATGAACGACTTATCCGGGCATTGACAGTTGACAGTTACGGTTGAGGATGTATACTCCTGAATGGGAACGTCTGGGAAGATGAACTGGGGTTTCCCGTTGCCTCCCCCAGTATGACCGTATTTGTAAGTGCTGATGACTGTGAAAGGATGAGTGTTCAGTGTAAATTACTGTTTGTGCTGTGGTTGAGAGATGAAGGAGGGAGAGGTTGAAACATGGTCCCCGCCCATTCAGGCTTACTCTTTCGAAAAACACCTGCTGACCGCCAAACTTAACATCTTTATCTGACGGACGAACCACCGTCAACAGTGACATCACGACACAATCTAGTGATTAGGAACTTTGCAACACCTCCTCTGCTCTGCCGGCCAAGTCCTGATGATGAAAACTTCTTCCACCATCGGGAATCGAACCAGCTAACATCGTGTCAGCGCCGAACATCATCGTGATGGCACAAATAACTGAGCCAACTGGACAGGCTTGTATTTTACTACTAATACTTATTCGCATCCAGCAAATGTGACGAAACTTTTTCTCTGCTTTTAATATGAGCAAAGGAGATTACGTACGAAGGATACCGGAAAGTGTCAAGCACAGACGGTGCACCAAGTGGTACTCGGGACGGAAGAGGATGAAGCCGAGTGCGGTGGCTCGACGCCTCTCACCAGATTACAGCGACACGGGTGCCCATTCCTCCGCGGCCGTTACTCGGGAAATGACCACTCGAGGTTCCGGCCAGTTTTCTCGCCCTCCGAGCCCTTTTCTCCTGTTCGTCGCACACCAATAACCGCCCACTTCCAGCATTCATCCGCCGGAACCACCACTCCCCTGACGAATAACCGAGTGTCTTCCGCGAAGAGGTTCTTTTTCGGTGGCTCTGGGAACAAAAAAACAAAAAAAATCACTCTTTTATACAATTCAGCTTATAAATTGTATAACATGTCTACATTTTTTGGTATTCTGATAGTGTATTGTGGTTATTCCGCATTTTATGCATCTACATGATTTTTATGTTCTTCGATCAGAGGGTTCGCTGGCTAAGTAGTCGGACCTATATGTGCAACTCCAGTCCTACAATCCTGATATCACTTCTATATCTACATCTATCCTCTGCAGTTCACAAAGTGGTGTGTGCAGGAAGTACTATGCATCAAAGCTAATCTCTCTTATGCGTACTGCATTCCCTAATTACACGTGGCTTTAAATATCGTTCCTGATTTTTGCCGGCAAAATAGTTTCTTTGGCTGGGATATTCGCTTCCCATTATTACTTAACCGTTATGGAGACTAGTGATTTCGAAACTTCGTCATGTCCGCTGACCAAACGGAGTCAATTACAGCGCGATGTTACGTCAAACGTAATTCACTTATAAATATGGAATACCTAACAGTGTTTGAACATCAAGAACAATTTTCTCATAAATCAACTTAACAGTAAAGTTAAGAATAAAATAAGTGAAATATACTCTGAAGTTGGTCACTTCTGTTCAGCATAATTTTGAGGTATTTCCGACGAATTTACAGGCATTTTGTATCACGAAGTTTGAAAGATGTATTTATTTTACTCAAACATTTGAGGATAGAAAACCTTGAAAGTATCATTTAAAAGCATAATGACAATAGGCCGTAACGCTCTGGCCTCGCATTCGGCAGGACGCGCGTTGGAGTCACCTTCCGGGCATCCAGAATCAGGTTTTCAATGTTACCCCATATCACTCCAGCCGAATGCGGAGATGCTACCTTCAAAAATTCCATGGCCAAATTCCTTCCTGTTCCTTGGGCTTATTCCCATCCCGCCTCTAATAACCTCGACGTCCTCGTAAAAAAATAAAAAAACAAACAGGTCCTGAAATAATTGCTGTAGAGGCATACTACTATACACCCATTAGGATGATTTTTTTGGTTGTTAAACTAATAAATTTCGTAGCTCACTGAGCTGTTGGCAACGTCTCAAGTTTCCATGCATTCCATCTGCAATTTAACATGGAATCCGAATCGTGTAGTTTTCATTGCGTATTTAATATGTAAAAGTAATCATTGGTCTCCCGAATAGTTTTGTTTGCGAAAAATAAACAGATTGAGTTCTGAATCAGTCAGCAGAAGTAATTCACAGAGAGCGAAGAAAGAAATGTTGGTATAATCCATTCACACAGTTTTTGACACTTAATAAAGGAAGTCGTGAAAATATAAATTGGAAAAAAACCATATAAATCGAAGTCGAGGGTACGATGGATGCAGTGTGATTGAGAGCCGACATCAGCGATGTTACTGTCAAGATGCTGCCAACACTATACACCATCATAAAAATCTCAAACTATATGCAATTATGAAACGGGGGGTATTTACAGAAAACGCATTAACAGGCGTGATAATGGCAACTCTCTTATCTAAAACTAGCTGATACCCGCGACTTCGTACGCGTGGATTAAGAATTTCTTTGCCAGAATTGAATATAGAAAGTTGTTGGTAACGAAGGATTGGTCCCAAACAACACATAGTCGCCATTATATAACAGAAAAGCTATCACTATATCATTCTACGGTCTAACCTGTCTCTTGAAGAGAATCAATTTCCACCACATTTCTGTCACTATTCGATAAGTTCTCAAAATTTCGTGACTACAACTGTTAATCACACCGAAAAAAAAAATGTCCTGTGCCCTTCCTTCAGATACAAGTTAATTCCTTGTAAAATTCCATCAATATCGGTATAGACATTTAGGCAAAACTTAACAAAAAGACAGAGACTTACTTCCGCATTTATAGTAATATAACTGCAGATCATACACACACTGACTGAGAATCACCCCTGAGGGATCAATATAACGTAAAAAAGTGTACATCTGCAGCATTGCAAGACTACCTACGATTTGCCTCGCATTTCACCCCTAAATTTGTGATATGTACAGTTTAACATTCAATCCGAATAACCGACGGTCCGACTCTTACGATCAAAAACAATTTTTAAAATCTTTGCTTGCATGGAGATTTGATCCGGAGACCACGGTCTAAACAGCAGTAAGCAAGTGCTTTAAGCACTGAGCTACCAGACCGCTATATGGAAAGACAGTACAGATACTACTCATCCTACGCGTCTGTTCAGTAATTTTTCGAAATTATAAGACAACATGTTTTATTTATATAGAAAATATTTCAACCAAACTTTCATCAAAATCGGATGAAAACTGTGCATTTGTATGAAGATCAAACAAACAAACATAAATAGATTCTTCTTTATATATATATAGAAATCACTTCTTCCAAAGTTCACTTGATATCTAAGCTTCTCTAGAGAATTGTCAACTAATTTATTTTATCACTTTTAACAGTTGGAACCATTGTCCTGAGGCCGACGCCGTTGTTTAGAGCACAGTCTACCTCTGAAAGAATCCTGCGCCACAGCTGTGGGAAATAAAAAGCATCACGAGTCGGTGGAACCCAGTTAGTTCGTCGCTAATAGTGCAGGGTGACTGCCTCTCTGGCGCCGTTCAGACGTCGGCTGCGACTGTGGCGCCGCGCCCCGGCTGTGCCGCGAATCTCGCGCGCTTAATGAAGGCTGCTTGGCGGTGACTGATGCCGCTGCAAATTGCGAGGCCAGGCCAGCCCACAACATCGCCGGCCCTTTGTACCAGGCTCGTTACGGACCGCGGCCAGCACGATTTTATTCGACCGTCGCGTTATTAATTCCCAGCGCAGCTGACGCGTTATCTGTCTCAATCTGAGCGTAATGCAATCGTCCCCTCTGTTACGAGAGTCACCACCACGGTCAATAGTTTTTGGTAAAACAGTTTCTTTTATTGTAGTCTGTCTAATACATTAAAACGTTCAAGTGTTAAGAAAAATATAACACTACGCTTCAGAGGCGCACATTTTTTAGAAGCGAGTAATTTTTCTAATCTATTACATATTTTTCTTCTTCTTTCTTTCCATTTTGGCTTCTATGGACCACGTGGTTCTTAACTCTAGTGAGCTTTCTTTTTGGCCAAATATTCTTTCATCCTTGTACTGTGGTTGTCTTGTCCTTCTTGGGTCTGTTTCACCCCAGATATGGAGTTCGATGTTTTGGCTGTTAGTGTCTGGACAGAATCGGATGCTTTAATCAACTTTCTGTATTTCTCCCTGTTATAAATGTCATTGGGGTCAATTTCCAGTTGCTCGAGATCTTTTCTGTCTAGGCTTGTCAATTTTGTATTGGTCGCTATTCCTCCAGAGACAGCGTTGAAGAATTTAGAGGTAAGTGTATGATTGCTTATCCGAACTATGTGGCCATAGGACATTAATCTCCTTTTTCTCATGGCACATATATTTATAAAAATTTTTTTTAGAAATATAGAGAAGCTCTGAAAATAATATTCTGGTATGAATTTATATTATAAACCACTAAATGTGTCCAAAATATTTACAAAAATCGACAGTAATTTCTTTATTGAACCAACGTTCTTAGATTACCACAAAAACAGCGTTTATTTCTTACAAACCAGTTGACTGTAATGTAATTGACAGAAGACAGCAATGTGCTTACCACGAGCGCCTCTGTGACGTAAATTATCTTTCCAGGGTTAAATGTTTAGTTTTCTCTGTATACAAACTAATTCAAAACATGAGAGTAACACAGCACGTTGCCGTTGTATAATTTGCGCTGTTGTGATGACGCTGATTGAAGTGTTATACCTGTCACACCGTACGCGTGAAACTAACGAACATTTTTTAAATTTGTTCCAGATTTCTTGTTAATTCTAATTCTAAATGTAAGTGGCAGAGGTCAAAAAGCCATTGGGAATAGTAATCTACAACAACTAAAAAATTTTTTTGGGAGGGGGAACATTAATTATTAAAATAATGCAGTAATATCCCTGCTCGTTATAAGTTTCTTATTATTGCTTTGGTGAAAGGAATTACCTGAGATATGTGATTATTTTCCCAGAGTATCGATATTTTATTTAGCCTTGCTTTTTTTAGTATATTTAGTATTCTTAGTATGCTTAGATTTGTGCACTTCCAGATTCCCACTGACGGTATTTAAGTCACCGCACCATTATTTGTGCTCATTATGTGAGGGTTGGCTTCAAGTAATTTGTGGGTATTTGTTTCCTTCATCCCTTGTACCATCAGGTTGTATTCGAGCCATTTACATGCTGCTTTTCAACTAGTGGTGCCGATTGAAAATTGGGTCTGAATTATGTTAGTAAAATTTCTTGCGTTGTTCTTAGCACTAACATCTGAAGGTATATAAATATTCAATAGTTCAAAAGGAGGAAATAGAAATGAGATACGAATCTAGTTGTTTTATGTGACTACTCCTCTTGAGCTACAAGTTTAACAGAAAGTCCCCTTCAACATTTAAACACACTTTTCCATTACGAGAAGACTTATTGTTCGTATGAATATATCAGTTATATTATATCTTGATGCTCAATTTAAAATTACTATTCGTTTGAGTTTTCATTATCATAAAGAACGACATGAAAGTTTTGTTAAAGAACGTATTCAATGTTTCCCTTAAGATTTTCTTGACTTTTAATTATGTAGTGAAGGAATTATTGCAGCGATTATCGAGAATGTCAGTTATATACGGTGAGATTAGCCGAGAATCGTAACATCATCTAGTTAATAATTTTAGTAAAGTTTTCTGCAATTAACAAGTTATTATATACGGACGGAACTGATTATCTTCTCATATAAACGAGAAACTGTGATAGAAAATTATGTAGAGTCCTTCCCAGTTGCGCTGCATTTCTTTCAAATGCTTGCTGTGCACCACAGTTACTTCTGAATCTTGGTTTATTGTCGCAGGCAGAAGTTATATTTCGCAACTCCCTGGTGAGCTAGCAGTCTTGCAGACGCGTTGCAAACTACCTTCCTGGCTTAGCCTCTCATGGGACTTTACGGTGCTCTCGCCACTTGTTCTCTCAGCTAGGATACAGGATAAGGTCACTGTACTCGAAAGAGAACCTGAGGACCTGATACGAAACCCAATAAGCAGACTTTGAAATCACGCAGCTGTGTTCAGATATAGTCACCTTGAAGCTTATCTGCTGCTTGTCACCTCCTACGTAATTGGTACAGACAGCTGATGTAGAATAGTCAAGGAACAATATTTTATTGAATCACTGCTCAGAGAAGACGAACAGACGAAGGGTTTGGAAAACGTATCCTTTATAAAGGCAATTAAGTTACACTGATAATATCGGCCAGAGAATACGCTTTTGAAACCTGCAACTTCAATACAACAGAAAGGAGTATTCCGGACGGTATGTAAAATATTTGCAATTTTGTTCCATTATGTAGTTTCTTCAAAACCTAGTCATGAGTCGAAACTGTTAGAACTGAAGTAAGTTTATTGCTTAGCGAGGAAAATGAAGATAACTTTGCGATAGTTGCAAACAATTTTATTGTTCGTAGAGGAATATGGTTAAAGAAAACAAATTTCTGGAAAACGTGCCATGACAGTACTCCCTCAAAATGTCACATGAAAATGACATTTATACGCGACTGAAAGCCCGAGAACATTTCAGTCTTTTTTTTTAAAGGTGATGACATCGTGGAATTTGTGCATGTCGTCTGAAATGAAGAAGAAAGAAATTCATTATATATTTGGGTTAGAAAGAGATGTCACCAAACAACAGCCATGAGAATATTAGAAGAAATAAACATCAGAAGGCGGCCCTGACACCAGTACAGCACAGTACAGTAATTTCAGCTGTAAAAAGTAATTTTGGAAGCAATACATTTCCTTAAAGATTTTAGCCTTCCGAATAAGTTCATGCTTAAACAGCTGTTGCATATTTTTTTCTCAATGTTTACGACTCCGTTACATTCTTGAAATGAATAATGTTTAAGTAAATCTTTTGTGTCAGTAAAGTAAAAAAGTCTCCTAAAAATTTTAAACGAACCATTTAATGTGGGTAATTTTGATAAACTGCAAAAATTAAGTTATGTTAGTTGCTATTTTTCAGGTAGAATATGATTTTAACATTATTTCTCTGAAACTGGAGCCATGTATCAGGTATGTCATTCTGTAAATTGCCTCAGAAAACTAACGTACTTTTCCCTGTCTTTTAATAAATCTGTATTTGTAGACGTGTTATGTATTAAAGTTTATGGAAATCGTAAGAATTCTCTCTGAATTAAGGTAAAAGTAAACGAAACACTGTTTCTAAAAGTACGTTCATCGGGTGCGTAAAATACGTTTAGTTCCATCAAAATCTATAAGTTGTAAGTATGCTATACCTTTATAAGAATCTTGTTAACACATGTTAAAATTATTGTACAACCAACCAGTTCATGCGAACACGGATACATTTCATTATGAAGTAGCAGTATGAATAATTTCATGATGGGACCATCTATTGATTTAGAATTGATAGGCAGTTGGTAAAAGTGTAGAATATTTTTACTGATAACAGACTTACCTAAAAAATCAGATGTGAGTCTTTTCTAAAAGAATAAGACGCAGAGTATTCCCGATGATATGAAAGAATTTCAACAGGATACATATTTTTGCTGAGCTTGAAGTATATTTGGCGTTGTGTAAGTGCGACTGTCGAGCGCGGTTGCAGATGTGGCAGGGGAGGGCTGCGCGTTGCGGTTTAATCAGCGACCCGTCTCCGAGACAAACTTGCCCCTCCTGGAGTCGGACATTGCCACGTGTTTCATTAAAGCCTCCCGCAAAGGAACCAATTCTCGTGAGCACACTAGACAATAACTTGTTTCACTCAAAAGTTCAATTAAGTTATACTGTAAATAAGCTAATAATTACCGTGCAAGTGAAAACAATTTTCTGTGTTACGTTTGAGATGTTAGGGGGAAAATAAAAACACCAAAAGAATAACAGGGATTTGAAAGATTACCTGTCTGCGAAGTATTACAATTTGTTTAAAACGACACCCATCGATCCATACACAATTACTTAATAATAGCGAGGCTACTGGCAAAGCGTAAGTAACGACCTGAGGAGGTATGATTTCACTATATCGCTACTGTCAAAGAAAGTAAGTGAGGAATTCAAGCTGCATCAGATATCCTTGTCCCTGGTCAAATCTGGAGACGAAGCTAGAACTGAAACCTTAATATTTTTCCTTGGGATCACTGAATTTGGTTTAGGAAATGTTATGAGCCCTTGAGGATTCTACACGCTGTCTTAAAATTGCTCTGGATCTACTATCTTAAATTAATATTTATTCTGTGACTTATATATTAATGTATAGCATCACTTCTTTTGAGATCTATCTGGAACATAAACTATGCACGCTGCAAGTGATTATGCTTTCTGCAATATATTCTTTATATTCTGTAATTTAAACAATAATTACCTTTGACGTGAAGAGGTTTTTGTCAACAATAGCCGTATTGAACCAGGAATGAAACTGGAGGATCAATCTGCAGCCGAACTATGTAAATTTTATATTTACGTTATTAAGAATTTTTCACTTTGAAGTTTATTATGACGGAGAAACCGAAGGTTGCAACTTTCTTACAGGTGTTTACGAAAACCTCCTGAAATTACGTAGTCACACAGGCAGTATAACCTCACATGATCTGGTTGTTCATCAGCGCAATGTAGAAAGATAACGGGCATTTTATATTTGCAGGTACTTAGCAGACGGGATTTAGTCATCACAACCGCATTGTTTTATCCCGAGAGCGTATGTGGTTCTACCCTCCTGCGGTTCTTTACAGCGACAATACCGGCTTCCCGGTACCTGCAGCTTTACGACCATCTGGCCACAGAGAACTTATTACGTTTTACTACCCACTCCGGCCATCAGGGTTACGTATATTATTATTCTTTGCATTTATTTTACGAGTTGCCGTTTACGTCAGTTACGAGAACGTTATGAACCTTTGTAATGGGGACTGCTGAAGGGGAGGTGTTACGGTCGTTAAAGGTTCCAAGCCTTGTCTTTACGAGGCGAAACGAGTGTTGCCTACCTGCCGTCTAATGCAGTATGCGAAACTGTACTTTTTGACGAACCATTATCAGTTTTCCTAATACGCCAGTGTACCTACATTAGGGATATAGTGACGTAGGTGGGTAAATCCTTATTCCGCAACACGTTTGGAGGGTAAACGGTTAAGTCGGGCTCCGATCCGGACATCCAGATTTCGATCTTAAATGGTGTCCCGAAATCACTCCAGGCGAATTCCGGGATGGTTCTATCAAAAGGCCATGGCCTATTTCCTTTCTGTCACCTGCCCTCTGCTGGGCGTAATGACTTTGTATTAGTCAAGCCGTAAAACCCTCAATAATTAAAAAAAGTGGTTACAGATACACTAGTCATCCTAATTTAGATTTAACCAGTCTGTTGTAAAAGTGCACACATTGCATCATAACCGATTCAAAATAAACGCTTATAAAATATAATACTATAAAAGAAATCACTACAATACAAGTACGATTCACTTAGGCGTAGGTAAAACCATCAGAGAAAAAAAAACTAATTTTAGAAACCTCTGCGACGTATATATCGCAGGTCAGATACGAAATAGTGCCTCGTTCTTATAATTTGTAAATAGAGAGTAAACTTAACATAGTTTAACTTCAGTTATACATCTAAATTACGTTTCAAAGATTTCAATGCAGTATTTTTGGTTCCAGTTGCTTTATAGTTTCACGAAAATTCCGTAACAAAATCTATTACAAAACTCTCAATAACTTAAAAATATGATCAATAAATTTACAGCTACATGATATTGTGCGGAATCTCTAGAAAATATAAGTGATTTGAAGGCTTCAGATTAGATATTTTAAAATGTTGTAGCTAGTTATCGACTTCGTACCCGTGGACTTAGAATTTTTATGCCAAAATCCGATTTAAAAGCTGTAAGTTACGTAAAAGATAATATGACGGGGAGCTATCACCAAAGATTATTGTAATAGACTTAGGGCATTTTGTGAAACTATAAAGCAACTGCAACCAAAATTGTGTAGTTCCAAATTATAAATGTGAAAATAATACTGTCTCTCTGTTCCTTACGATTTCACGACTAATCTGATCTTGATTAGATTTTACAAGGAGAAACTATGTATCATTAGAAATGACATAGAATACTATTTTGGAATCAATAAGATACATTTTCATGAAATTTTGAAAAGTAACCGAAGGGTGACAGTCAGGTGGATAGCATGTGATGTGTCTGTAATGTTATATCCGTCGCTGAGGCTTTGTTTCTCTCGCAGTCAGTTTGTGTATGATCTGTACAGACACAACATATTATATAGTATAGATGTGAGGCTACATATCTTAGCAGAGGACAGCAAAACCAAAAACGTTTTGTACAAAACGGTGTTGACATAAGCTGTCCCCATTAAGCGACGTAGTTTTAAACTATAGATGGCAATCTGCCGTAGGAACTGAGATAGGCAGTCTCCCATAGTTATGCCCCCTACCTTAGTTCGTTGCCATTTTTAAACATGTTAATAGGTTTTCTTCATGAGACGATTTCAATGATAGATATCCAAACTTTGACTTAAGATTAAACATTTTCAGATTTTCATTTCGAAAGAACTGTTAGGAACCGTGCAGTGAAAATGTTACCGAAAATAGCTACAATCGAATATAAAAACTTTGCAATTTCGCCATTTCAACTACTGTAGGAATATTAGTATCCACGGTTCTCTCATCGTTCTGCCACAGTCTTTGTTTGCACAAATAATTTGACCCCTTTTTCTCATTTTCATGTTGAATGGGTTTTTCCTCCACTTTAATTGATGCGTAAGGATCAAATTTCGTTGTTTTATCTTTCGATAATGAATGAAGTTACATATTCAGTAACACTAAATCTGTCGAAACGGAATAACTAAAGTTAGGAAAACATTATTCAAGAGAAATCAGAAAATTATTTAGCTGCGGTTAGTTCATCCGTTATTTAACATCGAAGAGAATTAATGATGCATAACCATACATCGGCGTTCTGGGTTCCTCTTATTGGAACCTGGCATTACTTTACCCGGTTAACTGATAAAAAAAAAAATAAAAGCAATATTTAAAATATATGCTGATGGGGGCAGTCTAATTTGCACATGCTGCACTCAGTTTTACGCTGTGCGTATAGAAATATGGACGAAGCAAATTATATTAACTGTCATATCATTATATTATATTAAAATAAACTACAGTATATGGTGGACCAACTGAAATAAAAGTTTTTATAAAAAATAAAATCTGTCACGATATACCGAGGGAAGAACTTTGTTTGTCCCCTTTAATGTTAAAATTAATTTTCTATGATCGGGATAGTACTGAAGAACTTAAAAATAATAAATATATTACTAAGCCAGACATTACCGTCTCTCCATTTGTAGAACAAACTGGAATGATGTGTAAGCTAGGGTTCGAGCAGACTTTCCTGGGTTGACTAGTAAAGTCAAAGCGTAGCTAACACTTAAATTTCTGTGTATAATGTAATTCACAGTGAAGTTAAATCACCTCGCAAATAATCTATACATATAAAGATGAATATATGTATGTTTGTTTGTTCTTCATAAAAATCCACAGTTTTCATCCGATCTCGATGAACCTTTGCACACTTATCCTTTGAAACAAGGAGAAAAATACTGTCTGCATTTGGTTGAAAAATTATCTGTATAAATAATACATGTTGTCTTTTAATTTCGAAAAATTACTGAACGGCGATAGACAGACGCGTTGGATATGGAGGTCTCTGTACCGTTCTTCTGTGTGGCGGTCAGTTAGCTCAGAGGATAAAGCGCTTGTTTACTAATGTTTGGGTCGTGGTCCCCGCTTCAAATCTCCTTGGAGGCAAAGATTTTTAAAAATTGTTTTTGATTGTAAGAGTCACGCCTGGACCATCGGTTGTTCGGATTGAATGTTAAACTGTAGATATCACAAATTTAGGGGTGCAATGCGAGGCAAATTGTAGGTAATCTTGCAATTCTATAGGTGTACATTTTTTACGTTGTATTCATCCCTCAGGGGTGATTTGCAACAGTCTGTGTGTGATCTGCAGTAATAATACTATAAATGCGGAATTAAGTCTCTGTCTTTTTGTTACGTTTTGATAATTCAATGCCTATACCGATATTGACGGAATTTGCCAAGAAAATCTGTTTTTTGGTATGATTAACAGTTTTAGTCACGAAATTTTGAGAACTTATCGAATTTTGACAGAGAAACGGATGTGTGTGTTAGTCTATAATGTTGCGTTGGTTGCTCAAGCTGTGCTTCTCGCGCATATGTTAGTGTATAATTTGTTAATAAATTTAGTTTGAGAAAAAACGTATGATTTAGTATAGATGTCGATTTTCTCTGTCCTATTACTTTGTATCTGCTTAAATGTTTCTGGCACCAGTTTATTTTGCCTTCTTTTTTGGCATACCTTGCGGGCGTAAACTGATCTAAGTTGTAGCTCTGGCAGAGCACGAGCAGCTAAAGTTATTAGAACCCAGGAATCGGATGCTCATGATGAAGAAAGAAGAAGAGACCAAGCTGAAATAAAGCTGCCCTTAGTTAACACACCCCCCCCCCCCATATCCCCTCACCTTCGTTTGTTTTTCTGTTTTTAAATATGTTGAAAATTGATTCTCTTCAAGAGACATGTTCGATGGTAGAATGATATAGTAATGGCTTTCAGGTCATATTATGCCGAGTCGGTGTTGTATGGGACCAATCCTTTGCTACCAACAACTTTCTATATTCAATTCTGACAAAGAAAACCTTAATCTACGCGTTCGAAGTCACGGGTATCAGTTAGTTTTATATATAATAAATAAGTTTGTGGAATATTTGTAAGGAACTTGTAGTAAAAGCTCACCAAACGTTTGCGAAATTTTGAATTCCAGAATTTAGCAATACAATCGCCTTACATTATGACGCGAAATTTTTTTATCGCCCTTCGTCTAAAATAGTCATATAACTACAATGCTAAAACTTAACATGGCTGATTTTCAGTTGAAATGATTCTGATTAACTTCCTGTCAGTCTGATTTTATATAGAAAACGATAGCCCAATTTTTTCCTTCAGAATCTTCCATTTCTTAAGTGTAGGTATATTTTTCACTTTCATCCTCTGCTTAGTAAGTGCATCTGTAATTTTCGCGTACAGAATTCTGAATTGTTAACCTCTGTTGGAAGTAACATTACGTGAATGGGTCATGATTACCTTCGTGCTCATGATGCTTCAGCGTATAAATGGCTCTGGTTATTTAAACAACTTTGTTTCTGAAGCAGCGATTTATTTCTCTGCCTCGAGGTGAATTATTACCGCTCGACGACCACTCTCCTTGCATTTAATATTCTCGTTGATAAAGCTAGAGGAAGAGTTAATTTCGATAATGAATGGTTTCCACTGACGTGAATGATGGGCTTTTCCTGTTAGCTCCCACAGCAATTTAGTTTGTTCTTCAAGTCTGTGATATAAAATCATGCGTATACCAGTTATTTAATAGACTACGTTGGGACACAGATAAACCCGTTGGTAGTCGTTGACGTATCGATTGTGCAACAAGCAGGGTCGCAGTTTCAAATGTCCCCTACAGTTTGAAACTGAATGATAATTGCGATAGTCTGTTACATGCTCAGGAAAGTTATATAAGGTTTCTTGGCTGCCCGTTTTGTCCTTTAATCTTAGTAATTTTTATTTATACTCACATGACTTTCATCGCAAATAGTTAAAGTCTGTTGTTATTATTTTTCAAACCCAAACTTTATATACTAAAATATTATTCTAGCCTGTTTCGTTTTCTTTGTCTCTGAAGTAAGTTCCGCAGCACATTATTGTTAGTGGTTGATATTGTGGGACAAAAAATTCATTACTTACACACCTGACGTTGAAAGGAGATTCCAGGTTTTTCTAATACAAAGTCCAAAAAAATGTAGGATGTATTAGTTAATATTTGTAAATATTTATAATAAATAAGTCTTCTGAAACATTCATTAAGAGCAAAATACGGCCTTAAAATATTAACGTCCGGAAAGCACTGACTATTGCTTACTTGACAAAGAAAGAAAGAAGCATCCCGGCATTCGCCTGGAGTGATGAAACCATGGAAAAACCCTAATCTGGATGCCCGGACGGAGATTCGAACCGGCGTCCTCCCAAATGCGAGGCCAGAGCGTTGCCCGCTCACACACCACGCTTGGTTTAAGTATACCAAAAGAGAAAATTGTCAAAGTTTCAGATAGTACATTTTTATATGTGTTATTGCCCTGGAAATTGACTGGGTAACTGGAGCTTTGAAGTAATATTGATTACATCGGGAAGAGAGAAAAATGACTTATATAAAAAAATCTTGATCTATTTAACACTTTTGAAATGAATGTGGGTACTTCTTAAAATGCAGTTTTATTGTATTAAAGAACAGACTAAATATTATTTTATGATAATCGTATAAATCAAAAGATGCTTAAGCACCAATGGGACATTATTATCAACTAATAAGCGAGAATTGTCAGCTTCCAAAACTTTATATTACCAGAGTTTCCACTAATCAAAATTCCCCGCCAAATTGAAATTGGAGTTTAATTTCGCAGAACGAATTTTTAGTGCACGTGCACTACCACTTTTTGATACTGTTTGATTATAAACTATGAGATATTGCTGCCGCAGCGCCAGTGGCATTTCCATAGGCTCCACCAGGAAAAAATTAATGCTAATAATCATATTCTAAGAGCTCCGTACTGCCATTTATCCGGGCAGGTCGGAAGACGACGATTGAACACAGAGCGATAAAATATGAATGTATAATCAAAGTAGAATCGTACAATGCCTTTGTAAGATACTTTTGAGATTTTAGGATCCGTTCCCCATCTATTTCCATTAGTAGCTTATGGCACGTTTATTGCTTTTTCACATTTTGCAGCAACATGATGTGTAGATATAATCCCAAGTATTTAATACAACAGGAAATCTATACGGTCCGATTCTTATGTCTTTAACTTTGGGTACCCTGTTTGCAATAGGTTATTGCTGAAAATGTCCCTGGTGATGTTTTAGGTCCAGAGTTCTTTAATTTTAAGATTGATTAACGTCTGACAAAAACAGATAAATTTGTATGGAGATTAACAGAAGTCTTTAGAAGCAGGGGTCATCAGAATATGCTATAACACCAGTGCCTGGTGACACAATTACTACTGTATATGTTAAACAAGAACGGTGGCAGAATGGAGCCTTGTGGGAAACAGAAACTTGTATGCCGGGGCGCAAGCACATGTTGGGTTTAATTCCGCAAATGGTCGGTGCGAATTTGTTGAAATGTGGTACACATATTTCTTACTAGGAGACTAAAAATACTGCAGGGGAAAACCAAACACAACCCTCCGCTACATACGAAAGGTGCGTGTGAATCGACGTTTAGTTTATTTCTTAAAATAGCTGGTGCTTATTTAATGAAACTTCGTACACATGTTTCTCATCGGATGAATGAAAATAGTGAAATTAACTCCATCCATCCCATTTGTGTGTATGGTTCTAATAAATCTAGTTTTACTTTAATGCCGGAAATGGCTGATGTAAATTTGACCAAACTTGGTACACACGCTTTTCACTGAGTGATCACAAATAGTGTTTAGGTAAATCAACCCCAACTAGACCGGGCAATATTAGCTATGGCAAGAATCTCCCTCTTTGGACTTGGACTTGAAACTGTAGGCGCCGGAGAAAAGGAACTGAACGTTCTATCTATGATACACTAGTTTGGTATTACTGCGGGAATATCCAACAAACTTTCGCGTTGGGTTATCGACGATATAACGAAGATTTCTCGTATTGGTGTTTTGTTGATTTTTACAGTTACTTATTTAATAAATTGGAATCAAATTTTCTCCCGAATTATGTACTGAATGTTCTCAAAGTACAATCCAGTTTCAAAGCGTAGAGGTGAGAAGGTAAGTAAATTAATTATGAAAGGAATTTAAATGTTTTTTTGGAACTCAAAAGATTTTTGATCTCAAAGTGAAGTGTATAGGCAGCTTAACCCAGAAATCTCTAAAATAATCTTATTGAATACAGAGATTCTCTTATTTGTTAGATACGTAACAACCGCTAAACAGCAAAGGGCTGTTCGGCTGTGTTCTAATGTGCCCTAATACCCCGACAGACCCTTTGCCCTGTGTTGAGCTGAGACTATTGTGTGGAGGCCATAGAGCGCTGAGGCGTGGTGGTGTAGGCTGCACAATGTGCCCGCCAGGTGGCAGATAAGGCGACTTCCGGGTCGAGCAGCAGGCGAAGTGGGAGGCAGGAGGGAGGGGGGAGCAAGTTTGATAGCCACCCCAACCCAATGCGGCAAGCAAGTGATCTCCGCTCCTACCGGTCACTTTTAGCAGCATGATTTATCTTACTGTACAATGTCGTAGGTACATAATGGAAACAATTTTTGGTGTGTCTTCAAACTAATAAGAAAAACCTCGTTAAAAATTAAAACTTTATTTCTTAAAAAAATTCTAGCACTCAGTGTTTACTGCTGACTTCTGGGGATGAAAAAAAAACTTAAAAGAGAAACTTACAGTAACTATAGTACATGTATCCAGTTTTTTTTTTTTTTAAGCTCGATAATCCCTCAAAAACTTAGCTAAACCCGCTTAATCCTAATCAAGAAACGTAGCATCAGACGCTTCAAATCCATTCCTCTTTCGAGGATGATACTGAATAACGTAGGTATAGTGTTTAGGAAAATAACTATGAATCAAATGTAACGAAATTGTAAATCTAAATTTGTATTTTCTACCGCAGTGAAAGTTAAAACTAGTATTTTTCGTGTCTTCCGAAACAATACCAAACAGTTCCGAATTACAGTTTGTAATTATCTTCGATTCGAATGGCTTCGATTTGCTTCGATTTTCATTATTTGTAGCTAGTAAGATTCAAATTGAGGCATATCATTTTTCGATACCAACAAGTGTTCTGACATTTCAGCAGTCATTAATGTTTGATCGGCACACATTTTAACGGAAAACTGATGTTCTCTGCAAGCCACATGGCAACCAATGTAATAACCAAGGCCTGAATTTCATTTTGCTTTCAAAGTAAATTTTGTCAGATTCATACTTGCAGACTATTTCTTGTATGTTTATAAGATATTGCAAAATATAGACTGACGAGCCAAATTTCCGTGGTACTTTCCTATTTTAGTGGTCTGGATCTGAGATCGCAGTTTTTTAAAAGGTAGAAAACAGAAAGTTAGGGTAGGGAATGTAGTATCAAAAGAAGTGGAAGTAAAAATGGGTGTGCCACAGGGTAGCGTATTGGGACCATTGCTATTCATTGTTCTAATGAATAATTGTGTTGATTGTTTACTATCTGAAATTAGATTGTTTGCAGATGACATAATGCTGTATAAAAGAATCAAAACGATAGAGGATTGTAAACAGTTGCAGGGTGATCTGGACAGGATATCTAATTGGGTTGGTAAACATGGAATGAAGATAACTGCAAAGAAGAGTCAGCTTATTAGATACACAAATAAAAAACAAAAGGTTAATTATGAATATAAGGTGGGGAAAGAATTGCTTGCTGAAGACTTGAAATGTAAATATCTTGGAATTACTTTTGATAACAAGCTTAACTGGGCAGGACACATAGGACAGGTGGTAGGAAAAGGTTTCAAAGTTCTGCACTTGATGGAGAGAGTGATGAGGGGATGTACGAGAGAATTCAAGGAACTGGGTTACAAAACTTTGGTCAGACCATTGCTCGAATATGGTAGTGTAGTATGGAACCCTCATTTTACGTATCAAATACAGGAGTTGGAGAGGGTGCAAAGAAGGGCTGCTAGATTTGTTTCTGGAAATTATCGCAGAATGCAATCAGTGACGGATATGATAAAGGAGCTGAAATGGGATTCATTGCAAGACAGGAGGAGGATGAGAAGGGTCATGAGAGTGTACAGGGCATATACTGGCGATGAGGCATGGAAAGATATTGCAATAGGTATGAAAAGTAGTGCATGGAAGGGAAAAGATGACCATGACCACAAGCTGGCACTCGATTTCAGGCACAAGGGTGTGGGAAGATTGTCTTTTTTAGGTAAGGGTGTCAGGGATTGGAATGAGTTACCAAGAGAAATGATGAATAATTTACCGAAAACTATGAAGGAATTTAAAAATAAAATTTGTAGAGGGCAAATGTAGGTAGGTGCAGGATAGGGGGAAGATGGGTGTGTAGGGAAATTGCCACCGGAGCCTGTGCTCCATTGCAATTAAATTAAATAAAAACCGACTGTCCAACTTTATAAAATCAGGGTTCCAGTTTCTAGCTGTCATCGCAAATGACAGTCGTTTGGCGTAGAAATCAACTCTTTACACTGTAAGATAGTTAGCAGACTGCACTACACGTCACACTGCTTCAACTCTTGCGCCGCTAGATCATTCATTCCATCACGATAAAATGTATTACAGGCAGCACACAATGAAGTTATTTATTTATTTATCGTATGATATTTTACAAAAAATACAAAATATGAGGACCGATGGGCATGTCACAAGCTGGTACAATTATATGTCTCTAGATCTGATGTTTGTATCCAATCAACTGCACTGGTCGACGCATAGTGTATTTCCGCTATTATTCTCTTGTAGGCTCGAAGAGGACAGTTAAAAGCGATGCGATGTGGTGGATTATCTGTAAGGTGGTTCCACAGTAGCAATTTGCATAATCTACCCAGTTCTATTTGTGTAACAAGTAGCCGCATCTGCCTTTCCCTATTCGAAACCGATTGATGATACGCCATTGCCGTCTGGGAAGATCAAATCCTTGTAACCGCACTGAAGATTCCTCAACAAGATATTTATTGATCTACTGATGACTGCTCCCACTGAGTTGTCCACAGTTTGTTTATGTTGAAAGAGGACTCTGTAATATTGACTGCTGTGCCACTGCGGTTTCCTCAATTTCAAGAGTTGGTGTTTTGCTTCAATATGATCTTGATCGATAGGCAGCTGAGGATTGATTCTTCAGGATATTTCTTAGTCCTTCAGAAGAGATTTTGATCTTCTTAGTGCTGGAGATGGAATACGCAAGGCTGTATAGACTCACACCACTTTCGATAAAACAGTATCAAAGATAATTAACAGCAGATCAGCTCATCCCGTTGGCTCAGTTGGCTGCGGCACCAGGACGGTGTCCGAAGTTGACAAGGGGTTAGCTGCTGGAGGAAGAAGGACTTGCCCGGAAGGGTAGGGAGGATGGTGCTTGACGATTCCTAATCATCAAACTCCTGGTTGAAATCTCAAACCTCTTCGTAGTGAGTATGGAATGAGGGCACGTTGTTGAGGGTGATTCGTCCGTCGTTAACCCTGGCTCTCCCTCCACTGATAACTTTCGGTAGAGTAAGTCTCAATGTGCCGGCGTCGGGTTTCACCATCTCCCAACTTTCATCCACAACACAAATAACACTGCATTGTACACAGTCACTCGCACTTACAACAACACTTACGAACACTGTCACTGGGGTATGCAACAGAGAAGTAACCATTCCCATGGTAAGTGCCTACGCCTAGAAATTGGCATATCGTTCACAGGAGAAGAAGAATCAAAGTTAGAACACTTTGGCTTGCTTTGTTCGCAATTTAAAAAGCATATTAGATGTAAATATTCTTAGTTTAAATAAAAGATGTGATCGGTAACGAAGAGACATTAAAGTTCTTAGTGGATAGCGTTTTTAAAAAAGGCCCAGTAATGACAAAGGCCTAAAACTGACCTGCTTGAGGACCACTCATGTCTTTATTTTCAAGTAAAAATAAATTAAACACATATCTTAGTACTCCAATAAATGATAACTACAGAATGGAATGTCACACACAATTTTTTTCATATCCATTTACATGTGATGGGCCTCCACAACATGTAATTTTACAAACGTTTTATTCGATATTCGGCTTTAGATCATCACAACACAAAACTCACACAAATTTAAATTCTGCGACTTATCCGTCTACGAGCACGAGGCAACTTCCCTTCGTGTACGGAACCGTACGGAACCTAGATCTCTAATTACGTCGTAAACTAAAAACTATAGGAAAGATCTTCGCTATTTGTGTTACATTAATAGAGATACGTTATGGCACTGTGGAGGTTCATTACACTCTGTATATGATTGCGTTTACTGCCGTATTAGTTGATCTCTGTAGCAGGTCAGGAGAAGTAAAAACAGGAACACTGTAGCAGAAGATCTGGTTACGTATTTAGAGGCATCACCTAAGCGAATGATGGAATAGAAGGAAAAAGGATTTCTCTGTTCGCAACTGGATTTGAGTCAGATTTCTCTTCCGATTGCTGTCTCTTAGTCTCATTTCGAGCGCGATGGGTGAGTGGTAACGCTTTGGTCTCGCATTCCCGAGGACGTGGTTTCGACTCCCCATCCGGCTATCCAGATTTGCGTTTTCCATGATTTCCCCGAATCACTCCAGACAAATTCCGGGATGGTTCCTGCATAGGCCATGGTCAAATTCCTTCCCGTTCCTTACACCCAGTCCTTTTCCTCTAGTAATGACCTCTACGCCAACGAGGCGTAAAGCCTGAACCAAAAAAAAAAGTGCCTCTTAGTCTCATGTTGCTTTAATACGAGATTTCACAACACACATCAAAAGAAATTTACTGTTGTCAGCTGGCAGTATCAACGGCCATTCGAAATAATCGAAAATTAATTCCGGAGAGACGATTTTATTTCTAAGCAGTCAGCAAGGAACAGTTCTTAGAACGGTCATCAACGCTCCAGCAATATGAAGGTTGTGGATTTAAAGACGGGTTAACGGAGTGCTTACGCCTTGCCTGTGTAGGACTGCAACGCCTCAGCTTCTAGCCAGGGTAGTGGTTTGGCCAAGCGATCGTCTAACTTATTCACAGCAGGGCGCAGAGATCTCTTCTGAAATACGGATAGACTGCCGGCCCTCAAGCTTCTGCAGTTTTAATGGTCCACTTCTGTCTTTCAATGCACGGAGAGCTAGAGGGTTACTCACAGTCCACAGATGATTCGAAGGCTTCTACGAAAATGCCAAATCTATTCACATCCTATTATAATAGTATCAATTGGGCATCTATTTAAGTCATTTTCACACATATATTATATATTTCATTCTCCCTTCTTCACACACACCCATAAAATTTTGCGATCGCGTACATTCTCACAAATTGTTCGAAATTTGTTGTCTTTAAGTGTTTTCTAATCGAACAGATTAATACTGGCTGTTACTTGCAGCATCCATTGTCTAATCATATATATATATATATATATACGTGTGTGTACCTCTATTTCACTTTGCTACCACAACTACTTAGCGCAGACCACTGATGTTTGTGTGTGGTAGTGACTTCGAGTCTCCCACTGTGCACTATGGTGGTTGCAAGTCGGTAGCTGTGGGAGTGTGGGAGATATGGTGGTTGATAGTGGTCGACGTAAGGTATATTCATATTTCGACCCAAGTGTTCTAATTTTTTTTTAATCTTCTAGAATGTAATAGAATATTCTTGAATGCACTAAAATGTTATAGAATACGACACATTTTTCAGATATTAACAAATATAAGTAATTTATATGCAAAATATTTAGTGTGTGAACCGATTTTTCAGGACTTTCACTGGCGCCTTTGGCAGGGAGTAACATACGCTACTTTTTATACCGGAAATGTTTAAAACCTTTAAAATTCATGACAAATACGAAAAAAGTCGTGGGCACCAGCTGGTTCTATATAATCTGAGTGAGTGATATAACTCGGTCCTCGCATTAAATAGAAAACGGATTCTATCTACGTTCCGATAGTCAAATTATCTGTTTTCCGTGGTTTCCCGAAATAACTACTTATGTATGGTGAGATGGTACCTTCATACCGTTCCTTAGCCGCAAACCTTTACCGGATATAATACTCTCCTTGTCAATAACCCACCAAGTTCCAAGTTTTAGTTCTTGATAACCTCATGACATTGCTGTTGACTGCGCTATATCGAATGATTAATGTAATCCCGTGACAGTTTTTTGGACATTGTCACTGGTCTAGAATAGTTGCACATTTATCGCTATATATGCAGCCTAGAGGACGATTGATACTGATATAACTAACTTCTATTTGTTTGATAAATAAATAACTATCACAATAAAGAAATACACAAAAAAACATAATGAAGAAATACATGTAATAAATTAATGATCGAGGTATATTGAACATGAACACAACATAAAACACAAATAAAATGTAATAAACAAAATCACCAACGTATTTCTTTTAACGGTCTTAACACCTCATTGTAAGGTGTTTTCTAATGGCTGTGAGTGATTTAGTACAATTTGTAATTATTTTTATATGGATTTGATTGTTAATGCTCTGTCGGCACTCTTTGTATTATTCTTTATGTTTCTATGGCGTCTATTGTAACGCGTTGAGATGGCGAGTTTTGTTTACGAAAGTTCTGGTATTTGCTTCTGAACAATAAAACAGTTTTTCAGTCGTTTGCGAGTTTAATCGCTGGAATATTTGTGTATTTTTGTTTTAGTATCTTTGATCGAGTCTATTGCCTTATCCGTGTGTAACATTATTACGGAACTAACGGAGAAATAAATATGAAGTGAAAAGGGATTCGTCGGTGTTGTAATTTCATAGAACTATTCAATCCATTCAGAGCAGGAGTCATTAACCTTTGGGAAAGGTAAAACTCCATGCCGGCCAACGATAGTAACCAGTGAATTGTAGGACGAAGTAATTAAAGTTAATCATCACTAATTGACGACAGGACGAATTATTTAATTACCGGAAAGTGTATCACCACGTCTGATGTAACCTTAAGTGTGATGTCCTCTATAAATACCTAAAGATGGACGACCAGTGTAATAATAACTACTGAGAAATGGCAACGCCGGGAAGGTACAATTTTAATCCACTTTTTTTCAGTCGTAAGGTCTTAACAACCATCTTGAACTAAATTGACATATATAAAATACTATGAAAAGAAAACTTAATAAGAGATGAGAGACTAAAATAGGTCTTATAATTTCATAAGCTCTCATCAGTAGTCAGGTCCCTCTGTACCGCATCTGCAGCCAGTCAGTGGCTGTCGTGGTGATAACGCCAATGGCGGATGGAGTATTATACTATATACTAGATACTAGATAACAGGCAAGTTACTAGTACCCTATTGGCATTATTCCATTTTTAACAGTCACTTCAGCCTACGTTTTTGCATTATTTCACAGAGCTCTTTAAATTTTGTATTTTGAGATTCAATTTGTTGCAACCTTTTCGTATCTTTCAAGCTGTACGTTCACTCCAGTTTACTGAGAGTCTGCTGGTAGCTATTTTAGGACCGCATGGAGGTAATATTTGTTGCCTTTCATACTACGACGTCACTAAGTATTGTGAGCAACAGGAAACTTTTTTTAAAATTATGGCTTTACACCTCGTAGAGGACACTAGAGGCGGGATGGGACTGAGTACAAGGAACTTGAAGGAAATCGACCATGGCCTATGGAATAAGCATCCCGGCATTCGCCTGGAGTGATATGGGGAAACCATGGAAAACGCAAATCTGATTGCCCGGATGGGGATTCGAACCGGCGTCCTCCCGAATGCGAGGCGAGAGCGTTTAACAGCTCACCCACCATGCCCGGTAACAGAGAATCAATTAAAAACTGACAAGGGACACAATTACATGGAACCACGTGAGGGGGTACCCAAACATAAGCTGAATAGCATTGCCGCTAGGCGTTTATAGCACAACTCATTGCCATTTCAGTGCCGCCTGTGTGGCTGGCCTGGCTTGTTCTGTTGATATGCAGTGCTTTTGCTAGCGCTGTTTTGTTATTGTTTCGGTTTTGATGCCGGGATGCTTCCTTGCATAGGCCATGGCCAAATTCCTTCAAGTTCCTTGTACCCAGTCCCATCCCGCCTCTAATGACCTCGATGAGGTGTACAGCCATAATTTTAAAAAAAAGTTCCCTGTTGCTCACAATACTTATCGACGTCGGAGTATGAAGTGAAGTTTAAGTGAACAATGTGCAGCTGTGACATTTTGTTTTCTGCTTAGTAAAAATGCTGCTGAAAATGTTTTAATGTTGAAAACAGCTTACAAAGATTACACTTTGGGAAAATCTCAAGTGTACGAGTGATTCGCTTGGTTTAAAAATGGCGACCTCTCGATTGATGACGAATCTCATTCTGGACGTCTGTCAACTGCCCGAATCGATGAAAATGTTGAAAAAATTCGAGAGCTTATGCTCTCAGACCGTTGACAGACAATTAATCAACTGTCTGAGATTAGTGTGTTATCTTGCAGCTCGGTTCAGCGAATTTTACCCGAAGATATCGGAATAAAAAGGGTTCCTGCCAAGTTTGTTCCTCGGGCTCTGACTGACAATCAAAAATAACGTCGAGTTCAAACATATCGTGCTTTGAAACAGATTGAAGTTGATCCAGATTTTCTGGTGCCAAGTCATGGTGCTATGGTTACGACCCAGAAGCAAAACAACAGTCAATCCAATGGAAGACGTCATTGTGAACCCCGTCCAAAAGAAGTCGTCAACTCACATCAAACATCAGAACAATGTTCATTTGCTTTTATGACGCCAAGGGCGTAGTTCATTCAAATTTTGTCCCCCCATATCAGACCGTCAATCAAACCTTTTATTTGGAAGTTTTAAGAAGATTACGCAACATTGTTCGTCAAAAAAGACCCGATTTTTGGCAGACAGGAGACTGGTTCTTTCACCACGACAAAGCTCCTGCACACACAGCTGTCCCTGATAGGCAGTTTTTGGCGAAAATGGCACCTTACTCGCCTGACCGGGCTCCGTGCGACTTTTTCTTATTTCCACGCATGAAAAGGGGCATGAAAGGACACCGATTTGACAACATTGAAGAGGTCAAGAAAAAAAATGAGGGAGGAGCTGTCAGCCATTTCTAAAAATGACTACGGAAAATGTTTCGAAAAGTGGAAGCCCCGGTGAGACAAAAGTATTTGTTGCAAAGAAGAGTATTTTGAAGGATATAAGGTTGTATTGTAAAAAATTTAAAAATATATAGCTTTAAATAAATAATACCGGTTTCTTTTGGGTACCCCCTCGTATATTGAGAATGGCGGCAGAGTTATGACCGCCAAAACGTCGTGTTTTATCGATGTACTCACTCACCTACAGACGATTTTATTCATATGTAACGCCGAGTACAGTCTTACGTATGAGATTTATTTACTTTTTTATGTACAGTGATACTACCAGAGTATTTATACCTTTCTAGGTTATTCGCTCTTGTATGTGCTATCGTATGTACCTGTCATTGTTCTCGCTGTCGGCTGCTAGAGACAGTGCTGTGTGCATGAACTAAGCGCCTTAAACATGCAAAACAGGGTTGACCCGACGAGCGGGATAAAGTTCCGCAAAATAAAACCTGAGATCCGCAGGCTTATAAAGAACACCAGTGCACCGCTGCCGGCCAGATGAACATTAAAACGTGATGAGCGGCGAAATTAAGCCGTCCGTGAGTGCGCGAGATCTGCTGCTGCCGAGAACGGGGCGTCAGCAACCTCAACGCTGTTCAAAAGTAGGCCGGCCAGATGAAAAGCGTAACTGATACTTCATACATATGTGGGAAGAGAATAAATCGTTTAGATACAAGACAAAAACAAATAAAATCATCCCAAACGATAATGGTTAGAAGGCAAATTGTTAGCAACAATTTTGATATGAGAATCGTTTATATGAGTTCTAGAAGAAGAGAGAACTGTGACAGCATAAATTAATTCGTATAATACTGCGACGCGCGATACTTCGTGGTATGTAAGAAACGTCAGCTGTATCCTGCTACCTGCATGCAGCCTCTCACCACCATCCAGCAGTGGAAAAGGAATTTCAAAAACTTTAAACAACCGCGCATCCATAGCAATTGAAAGTCAAATTTTAAAGCAGACGTTTCTGGTCAACGGCTACAGTTTTGACACTGTCAATAAGGCGGCAACGCTTCAACCTGAAGCACTGCTTTGTACTCCAGCACCGGCAGAAGAGGCCAGCAGGCAAAACGGACAGACGCGTAACAGTGTTTCCCACTTTCATGGGAGGGGGCGGGGGGGGGGGGGGGACAGATAAGCTTGGTCGCCTTCTGAAAAAAAAAAATTATCCGTCCAGTATACTGAGCATCTAGGAAGATTTCTGATCTGCTTGTAAGGCTAAAAGACAAAAGGGAGAAATGATAGACACCGAGTGAATACCAAATAGCCTGTAGCTGCGACCAGATATATATTGGCGAGACTGGACGCACGGTCAGGGAAAGGCTGAATGAACACACAAGACATTTTAAAAATAACTAGGTCAGAATATCAGATGTAGTGCCACATTACGCTGAGAGTTGGCACGCTATTTTATTCAATGGATTGGCTCGGGAAAGCATTGATAGCCCAGGCGAGTAGGAGAAGCGTTTGAAATTTTAAAAATACCCGGTAATATGAACGCAGACAGTGGCGTACAGCATGACCAAACATGGTAACGTTTGCTCAGAAAAACACGGGACGCACCGGTCGAAACGGTCACGTTGACGCTGGGAATACCAGTGACGTCACTCCGAACGGTTAGCGCGCGTCTAGGAATCTATTTGTAGGCGACAGCCGTGGTACTCCTCTGATGTAAGACAGAGTGGTGCCTGAAATGTCAGATTTCATAAATTGACGCGATTCTACCCAGGCGACCAAGATAACATTGACAACAACGCGGAGGTCTTCGCAATCAGCTTTGACTACTTCTCACTTCTACACTTTCCAGTGAAGGAAAAAGTCCCCTACTTGTCGTCAACCCATACGTTGGTGCAGAAAAAAAATTACTGCATTTAGTTTTATGGAAACGAACTACAAATAGGTTGTTCAAAATTTCAAATAAGATATTCGGTTTAGGGACAGCGAAACACGTGAATGTGCAGATTTGAAGTCAATATTATCTACTGTGATTACTGAAAGTAATTCTGTTACATTAGCAATAGTTAAATTCAGTTTTTTAAAAAAGTCTAAGTTATTCCGTTTATGAGCTAGTGGCCTGTTACAGACCGACAGATAGTTGAGAGAAGGCAAAAGGGTTCCGTTTCCCTTTTAGGTACGAAATGAAGGTAATTAATTTCGTATGGCAGAAAGTAGTTTGCTGCCGCGCTTCATTCATCTATTCAGTAGATGGTGGTAAAATTAGTTCGTAACTGTGCAGTCCAGTTGTAATTATCAAATAGTAAAAGAGTTTAAATTGTGACGCGCACTAGTTTTGTGAGCCATTAGCAGTAATTAATAAAGTTGAGGAAGGATTCTGCGAGCGAATCCAATGGCTCCGTGGCCGAGTGAACACCGAGTCTGGTGTTGCCAACTTCTGGAAAGCTCTCCTCGAACCGCTCCATTAGTCTCCCGGGTCACACCCTGATACATTCACAGCCACCGGAAAGCATCTCTGGTCATGGAAATAGAAAATTGGTATTTATTCATTGCTGAGAACAACAGAAAATAAAGTCAAATTTATTGTTTCTTTGTTTGTATTGTAACGTTAAATATTGTCTTAATTAAGTAAATAATTCTTGCATGTAATAATTAAGTATATGGTGTTTTTGAGTAGTTCTGCATAAAATGCAGAAAACCTACTAAGAAGTTTAAAGTTGATTTTTCTACTATTATTAATTATATCATGTTCCAAAGTGGGAAAGCAAATCGTATGCTTCGATTTCTAGGTCGTAATTTAAAACAATGCACTCCGAAAGTTAAATCGATTGCATAGAAATCACTAGTGCGTCCTCACTTAGAATATTGTTGTTCTGTGTGGGGTCCCAATAGAAGGGGTTAATGGAGGCATTAGAGAAGGTCCAAAGAAGAGCCGCCCGATTCGTGACAGGTATATATAGTTGCAGGGAAAGCGTAAGTGCGATGTTGAAGGAGTTAAGTTGGCAAGACCTGGAACACCGAAGGCGTTGCTTTCGACAGAAGCTAATTGAAAAATTCACGACTGAGGTTTTTCGGAATGACAGCAAAAAAATATAACTACCAGCATCATTCATATCTCAGAATGATCGCAAAAATAAGATAAGAGAAATCAGGGCCAGAACCGATTCATTTCTGTACTCATTTTTCCAACGAGCAATTAGGGAATGGAATAGAAAGGATTTACCGGCCGATTAACTTAAAATCCGACAGAAGTAGCTATCGATAAAGCACTCCGGCCATCCTGATCTAGGTTTTCCCTGATCACTCCAGGCGAATGCTAGGATGGTTCCTCACATATGCCCATGGGCTCCTCCTGCCATATTCCGTAAATCCCTCCCAAACTATTAACCTTTCGGATAGGTGCAATGCGCCCTCCGCCACACACTTTTAGTGAATCGCGGAGTAATAATAATAATAATAATAAAAGTGTCAGTAACATGTTTTAGTATTTTTCCACAAAAACAAATAAAACGTAACTTATAAATAAACACCTGCAGCGAATTTTTTATATTTATCTCTTATCAACTTAATTATATATAAGAATGGAGATTTCCTCGGCGTTGTATACTCGTAGATACAAAATTTTCGGGATACTATCCGACTGAGAATGTTTATATAACACAACGTTCGTCTTGGTCAAACTGACAAGTCAGCAGCTGCCGAGCACAGCATCCACGCGGGACACGGTTTCTATTTTTAAGCTACAGAAATTCTCGCTCGCACGAGAGGTTAGAGAGACAGCATTTTTTCAGAAGCTGTCGAAATCCGTATATCAAATAATCTAGTAAACAGAGATACTGGATATCAATTAAGTGAAGCATGGATGCCATTGATCCAGAAAATTAGATTCATTGGAACTTGTGAATAACCTCTCGATCTACCACGCCAACAATCAACGCCAACAGTCGATGCCAATAATCAACGCCAACAATCTCGCCAGTATTTAACGGTTCCGCGCTATTTATAAGCAAGCCCATCAGCCACAAGTAGCAGTCACTTGACAATGGTGGCTGAAAAGTCGTGTTATACAAACATACTCACTCGGCTAGTTTCGGCTGTAATTTTCTTATAAATTACAGCCAATAACTTGGAAGTAAGATTTTTAGATCTGAAACTTACATCTCTAAGTCAGAAGCTTTATATTTTTATAACGGAAACTCGCTGTACTAGCTCTATATACTTTTGCCAGTGTGAAAATGGCAGAGCTCTCTGTTAAACTAGAAGAAGTAAGATGGTGTAAACTAAATTCACTCCTAGTTTAAATTACGTTAAAAAAGATATCAAAGGATATGGGATGAAAAAGATGTTTATCAAAGAGTGTTTCAGGTTGGTGGGTCAAATTTTAAGACACATTAATGGCAGGAATAATAATTATAATCCATTAAAATAATACAAGATCAATTAACTAATAAGTTGCGTGTTAAGAGCTGTCTCTATCTAGAAACATGCGGTCGAGGAAGAGAGGTCACCTTGTTCTAATAAAAACGAATGCCAGTTGAATATACCAATAAAATTACAGAACATTAATGTTACTGCACTGTTATCATGACAATCACAAATGTGTGCATTATTAAAAACAAATGATAAGAACTTTCTACGGTTTAATAGATTGACGTCCTTTCTCCTACGATTAGGTGCACAGTTTAGTAAAATTCTGTAAGAATGCTGCTACGGTGCTACTCGTAGAATTGAATAAACTATGTTATGTTGTTAAACTATTCATTTATTTCCAACAGCGAGTTCTGCTTGGTTTGGTCTTAACTCTGTTTTAGTATATAACAGAAGCACTTGAGATTTTGATAGTATCGAAACCGTGGTATATGCTACTGAAAAATTAATGATCGCTCATATGATGTGAGATTCTAAAAAAACTCTTCATATTTTTTTATCCCTTCCTGTACTCGCTGCTCATCATTGAAGTCGTAATTGATAGTATTTTCGGTTATACGAGTTTTTTCAGAAATAATTAATTGCTTAGCACGATCTTTTTATTTCTGTTCTTCTGTCACTGTTTTCTTCGGAACTTAATAAAAGGTTCATTTAACAGGGTCGCCAAGAAGGAAAGCTTTCTCCAACCTATCTTTACTGTTCATCTCGCTTTAAATGCTTTAAACTACTTAACTGTATCATGTAACAGCCGTCATTGCCCAGTCCCGGTGTCTGTGCTTATTCCCGTGCTCCGTGGCACTAATCACTTCGTACCGCGACTTTCACTGAGCACTACTGTGTCGTGTCATTACCTTCATCACTCGCGATATCTCGGGTGTGTGATGTATGTAAATCGTTTCAATTACACTTCTCCTAACACCCAGGACTGACAACTACATGTGATTCACGCTCCGACCTGCTACTCTCGGGCGACCTATATTTATTATCTTCCGAGATGTGTTCGGCTGGCTTCCATCTTATTTAGCCTTCTCTAATCCCTCCCATCCTGCCAAAAGCTCCTCTTCCAACTGTTTCGGTCGGATGCAGCTGGCACCCTCAGAAGTTGCCTCTGACTGATCGTTTTCTTTATATCATCTGCCCACAATTTTCTGCAGTAATCCGGACGCATTATTCTTCTCTTAAAAAGCTTGACGCAACAACTACCAGCTGGTTCGGCCGTGTGGGGGGGGACATACTATCCATAGCCAAATACTATGCCTCCAAAACGAACATTTGAGCATCGCAACATTTCATTCAATGGAACCAAAATTGATTTATAATTAGAATATACATAACATACTGTTCCCTTCCAATCTCTAATGAATGTTGCGAACTGGCCACCGTTATTCTTGCATTAATAAGCATATCGTAAAGTGTTTACCTAATTATAGTAATTAACTTGTTACTCTAATTTATCAATGCAACCTTTAGGATTCCACATTAAACAGTGGTACGGCGTGTTTTGTATGGTTTTACCTCTTTTATCACCTCTCATATTCGCAAGCAGTTAGTTCGTTAAGTTTTTATAATTACTACAGTTGCTGAAGCATACTCTCGAATTAAGCCGGAAGCATTGCCAATAAATCACCAAAGAAAATGCACGGTTCTAATCAGACATGTTACATTTAATACTTCTCTCCTACAATCACGATATTACATGTTTGCTTTTACAATATTTTGTTAAACTATGATATATTGTGTATTCTAAAAATATTAACTAACGGCACATAACATTTGCCTCGCTCGCCTACCACACTCTACTGACAAACTGTAGGACCAAAGATACTATATATGCATTGTTAAAGTCTTGACCAATGCTACCCCGACAGCTACAACACATTACGATCTGTGGAAACCCGCGATATACTTTGATTACAAACATTAATACAATTATTAAGAGTCTTTATAAATAATGAACAGTTACAACAACTATTAAAACTTAGTCATAACGATGATAATTAAATCCGTAGCGGAAAAATGATGTGGGGGGGCAACAAATGACACAATCTACGAATTCAATCTCGCATGTGGGCCCTTCGTGTTGTTAGTTCCTATGCAGAGTTTTAGTTGAAATTTAGGAAAGTGGTAAAAATGTTTTTTGAACACATTATTTTGTAATCCACCTGTATAAGTTTGCTCGTGACTGTTATTAGCCAGCTGTTTCCTATCAAGAACTGGTGAGGTCTCTCAGAGTCATGCCTACTCGTCATCATGAATCTCTAAGGATGTGAAGCGTAGACACCACGCCTACTAAAATGTCGGATTGGTGATCCTCCCGCTTGCTGGAAGGAACCTATTCTTACAGGGGAAGCATAGCTGTTGTATTTCTCTACGATTTGTGTAATTTGTGTAGTTGTTGTTTGTGAAATGTATAGTTTATGAGATGTAAATTGGGTACCGTCTCACCATTCGCCTAGGTGATTGTGGAAAAACGCCTAAAAACTGCAATTAGGACGCCTAGTGCGCATTGTCTAGGACTTGAATCTGGTCCCTTTGCACCGTCCTGGAATTTTGGTTGCGCCTTAACGCCCGCGGACACAATGGTAATTATTTTGTATTTATTTACGGTGAAATGTATAGTGTCTCGTATTAAGATGTAATCACTAGTGACTATTGCACACATGGTCTTCATAAATACTTAATTCACTCTCCTTTCTGTCTACAGTAAAATATTTCTTTCTTTCAGTGTGATGATCTCTCTAATGCTTACGTGTTCTGAATTACGTGATACCATTCGGTTCGTCCATAAGTGCGCCGCACCTTGACGCCCGCCCGCGGCTCCCAGCGATAGCGGTCGCTGCACGCGACAGCAACAGCCCGCACAGTAGTCTCAATTACCCGCTACGGCGCTGCTATCGCCGGAGCATTAGTGGCGACAAGGCCGCTATCTCTGTATCGCGCCCACCCGCCGTGTCGCCGTTCACACTTGCGGTGGCCCACTCGACACGTACCGCTCACCGACCGCATAATATGCAGAAATGCAGCTGTTATGCACAGTACACATCGCCAGAACACACGTGTCTACAAAGAGCCTGTCGCGCAGAACATCCTAAACAGACTATTACTGTACCATTCTTACTCTCTCAATACCACTCGCATATCGTCGATATAGCTCAGAGAGAGAACCTCTCAACACATTCCAACACAGATTTCTCTTCAGACGACAATCGATGACAGAGGAATGCGTTCAGTGGCGAGGAAACAAAAGTATTCGGCTTCTAGGTCATTAGAGGCGGGAAAGGACAGAGAGAAAGGAACAGGAAGGAATTCGGCCTTGGCCTTTTGCATTCGCCTTGCGTGATGTGGGGAAACCATGGAAAACCCAAATCTGAATGGCCAAACCGGGATTCGAACCCATGTACTCCCGAATGCGAGGCCAGAAAGTTAACCGTTCATCCACCAAGGTCGGTTAAGGTATTCCGCTGTGGATCTATAATACGTGACGTTTCTCTGATAAAATGTGGGAGACGGAAAATATTTCTTAAAAGTTGCGATACTTTCTTCCTTTTCTTCTTCTTTCTATTTTAACCAACTTTGGGACACAGGAAAAGGGCGCTAATGACCTCGTTGTCGACGCGCCCTAAAGCCACAAAAACAACAACGACACAGGAAAAAAACTGGTTTATTTGTTAGCCTTTTATTCCTTTCCAGAATTTTTTCATTCTCTTACTGAGGTTCCTCCTTCTTTCCTGACACCAAGTGGTCTTGGTCTTCGTACGGAGCGTGGTGGTGTAACGGTTAACGTTCTGGCCTCGCATTCGGGAGGACGGCGGTTCGAATCCCCGTCCGGGCATCCAGATTTGGGTTTTCCATGGTTTCCCAAATCACTCCAGGCAAATGCCGGGATGCCTCCTTCAAAAGGCCATGGCCGAATTCCTTCCCATTCCTTTCCCTCCATCCTTTCCCCGTCTCTAAAGACCTCGCTGTTAGAGAGACACTAAGCAGATTAAAAAAAAAAAATTGGTCTTCGTACGTTGTTCCTGAAATCCACTGAATTTATGAATTTTAGTTTGAAACACTCTTAGATTCTCTATCTAATCTGGATTGATGCCAACTATTTCCATATCCTTTCTCTTCTCCTCAATCCATTTTGATGTCACCGTTAATGCAATAACGTAGTTGAAAATTATTTTTGACAACTTATTCTCACTCATTCAGTGATACTTTTATTCATAACCCTGACTAATACCGCAAGAGAAACAACAAAATGCGTAGAATGCAGCGTATTAAATATATTCTTCGGAGAAGAGCATGTAATTAAAAATTATTTTTCTGCAAACA